>CM041781.1:249321836-249830041 GCA_023374045.1 Limonium bicolor | reverse complement strand
TTTCAAAAACGTGCTTTAAGACTTCTTAAAGCACATTTTGTGTTTTAACTCGTTTTCAAGCTTGGTTTTCTTTGGTAATTGGTTTTATATGTTCATTAGTGTATAAATGAGGTCTTGGTAAGCTCATTAGGCCTTACTCAAGTTTATCCCAAGCTTAGAGCACATTTTAGCTCTTATTGACCTTAAAGCACATTTGTGTTTCCTTTTGTATAAATTTGTTTACTAAGGTTTCTAAGACTCTTTTTAGTCTTATTACACCCTATTTAGGTGTTTAAACAACATAACTAGGTTTGGGGTATTTCATCATCAAAGTGAAGACGTCTCGTACCTCACAAACGTTTCCCATATTCCCAAGTCCTAGGCTCACTGTCTTAAATCTTATTATCTCGTCATCAGAGGGGTACTCCGCTCTGATACCACTTTTGTAACACCCCTCTCAGTACTAGCATAATAATCACTCACGTAGCATTAATAAACAACGTTTCACAGCGGAAGTCTCACAGTAATTAAATCTCACTCGCGTGTCACATGCCTTTACTCGCCCATACGGGTAAAGAAGGAGAAGTAAATTAAATACGAAACAATACTGGTAATAAATACATAACCGCAGTGATAACGAGATACTAACCTATACATCAATCTAAACCAACTGTAACTTTAACGACAAGTGAGTCTCTAGGTATTCCCAAATGTATACAACATTATTAACTCATTAACTCGTACTCATCCTAATACAACACTAAGTCTCTTGCGGTAGTCAAAATCCTAACTACCCGGGTCCCGCTCTTCGGCTCCCGCGATAATCAACACCTGCAGCAATGCCATAAAGGCTCAGCGATAAACGCTGAGTATGCCGAGCCTAGACCCTATTGGTCACTTAATAGTCATGGTCGCCGTTATTAACTTCGTTACATGCTTTACCGGTGTACAGGTAAATGAAAGGAGTAAACACATGGATGACGGTAAATAAACAGTTAAGGCAGGTACTACATTCCACACACATCAGCACACATCACAATGAATCACAACATCAATAAACGAGTAGCCGTTAGTAACGGTCTGTTATACAGTTAATCACACGACCCCCCGGGTCCGCACATACCTTTGCACATTTTTGTTAGCACTGTCAGGAGTCAATTTAGGACATCCCGAAATAACCTCACTTGGACGGTAGTCCCATATGCACACGAGGTGCTCACTTTGCCTTTTAAAAGCGTCCATATTTTCCTTTTTAAAGGCACCCATGTTATCACCATACCTGTCGATCTATCTAGGCTCGATCAGGTTAAACCAGAGTAAGCCCGATCCAGGTTAACTCAAGAGATCTCAACGCGCGACCAGTAGCCAATGACTAACTGGATTAAGGTAAACCATCCACATTTATCCACACTCCATTGTTGACTTAGTTAGTCAGTTAAACCGCTGCAGTTTTTAAACATGGAGAACATCACTTATTTGTTGGCTGCCCTATGGGTCTTACGCATGCCTAGAATCATTCTAGGTAGTATTCATGTTTGAGTCAAAGCTCTAGAGATCGACGATGTCGTATCTCGTCCCTAAGTATTTTACTTAGGTTAGTATACATATACAATCATAAAATTATGTGTGTTACATCCATTAATCACAATCACAACACATTAAACGCATATGTGTTTTATATAAGTTGATCTATAGTCGACGTAGTATTAGTCCCGTAGGACGTTCGCGCATAATTAAATAATACGGGAATACAAACAATTAACATCCAATAACACATATCCATACACACATACATACATGCATCACACTCGTTATACAACACACATATCCGAGCCCGAGAAAGTCCTCAGGACATCTCGGATCAGACCCCTTTACATACCGTTCACCATAGACCTAGGTTGCGCAGTAGACCACTAGCTCGTCAAGCGCCTTCGTCGGTGATACGGTCTAGATATCAAACATAACATAAGTCAATCTGCATGACTTATTAAAGTTCGGTATATCTGAACAGTACAAGTAATCCCGACATTACATCCCCGGATTTCAACTGTTATTTGTTAAGTTACCGATATACGAGATTCGTTAATCGTTGTACGTCTTAACTATAAATGCCCGGGTTAATTTAGATGAGTCGGTTATAACAAAACGTCTTAGTTGTAGCGTTTTCAAAACGTTAGGATTAATTCCTTATATTTACGAGTATACGAATAAATATTCGTGTTTATACTTAGATATTAATTCAACCGTTCCGATTAGGTATACGAATATACATTTATAATATATAGTTGCATGTATCCATGCAACGTTATTTTGCATCGCATTTTATGCTTATGCACTAATGTTTTATGGCATTAATATTTAGCCATTAAATATTGTACCATATATTATAAATCTCATTATTCATTTCCATAAACTATATTTTAACTTGTAATTGTGTGACTTGTAGTATATAATTATACTAGTGTCATAACACTTGTCATTTATCATTTCATGACATTAAAACCATATTGTATATACTTATATATATATATATACTTATATTCTCGGTTTGACCTATATATATTTATATATAGATTTTATTTGATTTTTGTCATATAATATATAATTGCATGCATTCATGCACTACATTATATAGTTCCAACTATACCATATACTTAATATGTATATACTTATACATTCATATTTCATGGTTATACCCTTATATCATATGTTACATTATTATCATCTTATGTAAGATGATTATTTCATTTATTGCATTGTGTTATGCAATTTATATTAAGGACTTTATCTTAATATATGTAACATTTCATTACATATATTATGATTTCCTAAGGTTATTTTATACTAACCTTAGTTTATAAATTCTATTTCTTCATTAATTGTCACATTATTTCATGTGAATATTATTAATGATAATTATTTCATTTAATCACATTAATACTATATAATATCTATAGTATTTATATCATTGTAAACCATAGTTTATAAATTCATTCTTAAATGTTTATGCATGCGGTTTTTAACATATAGTTTAATACTATGTTTTGACCACATAAAATCCTACAATGTTACACTTGTAACTTATACCATATAATATGATATTTTTATATCTCATTTTACATTATAATATATAGTTTTTGAATACTACATTAATTACTGAAACAACATATATGTTATACACTAGTTATTTCTTATTCACATAGTTCATTACTTGCAATATAACCACACATTATTATACCATGTTATAAATATCAAATTTTATAACATTCAATCTTTGCAACATATTATAACCATATTGACCCATAAATTTCGGTAATTACCACTCAGACCCCTATAAATTTTATAACTTCAATATTTAGTTTAATATGTTACCATAAGTTCATAAATTAATCTCTTATGTTTTAAATTTTGGTCAAGGCTTTTAACTTGGTCAATGTTGACCCATAATATACTAGTTTGACCATAGATTTATGTATTTGCGATTTTGACCACACTTCCTCAAAAATCACAATTTGACCCCATATTTTATAAAACTTAATAAAATTCATAAAATAACTCTTTTAATATATAGTTTTCGGCTTTATTACTATTCAGCCTCTAAAATTTATTTAAATTGCAAATCAACCCCAACTCCTTACGGTAATATTCATTTTTGTTTTAAATTCATTTTTGACTTAATATAACAATTAAATTAAATGGCCTAAAATGCATGGCCTTATTACAATAATTAACATAGAATAAAATTACACATAAATGTCATAAATACACTATATAGTTTACGGCTTATTATATAGTTTTTCTTTAATGTTTCCTAAAATTATTTAATTACTTCCTATGACATAATATGTCATCTAAACCTTATATTACCAACTAAAAATGTCATAAGACATTATATTACATAGTTAAATCATTTCCAACTCCCATAACTCACGACTTCCATTTTAATATACTTAATAGCATAGAAAACTTTATAATATACTAGCTTAGTATACTTACATTGTTTTTAAGCATATCCAAGCAGCCTAGGCTCCTCCAAAGTGTACGGCTGAGCTGAATAAAATTGTTTAGGTTAGTTTTTCACACAACTAACACATAACCTTAATTAACATAGCATTTAAAGGTTGGTTCTTTGCTTACATTGCTAGTTTTGCTTAAGCTTCTTCTCCTTCATTTTTGTACAGGTTTTCCCCATGGTACAGTACCATTTTGGTAGCATTTTGCCAAGGAAAAACAGAAGCATTAGACTTGTGATTCAACCAACACTTAAGGACAAACCAAGCTTATTTTAGTATCGATTTTACCTTGCTTTGTTGTTGTTCTTAAGGGGCTGTCACGCCTGTTTTTCAGAAGCCAAAGGAAGGTGTTAAACACCATACTCACCTGTATATAATCCGTAATACAAGGTAAGAAAGAGGCTACCTTTTTGCCTTGTAAAAACTGCCGATTTGGCATGCTAGGTATAGTTCTTGATAGGTCTTGAAAGGATTAATATTTTGACTGAATGTACACATTAAAATAGAGTAGATGAGCTGGAGAAAGGAAAGAACAAAACGGTAAGGAATTTAAGAGGAGATAAGCTAGTTTAGTGTATGATTTTTTTTACCAAAAAAATCTTAGTTTATGTCCTCCTCCTTCCTTCTTGTTTTCAACCATATGGAACCCCATTCTTCAGCAGCATTTACACTCTAAAATAGATGATGAAAATGTCTGAAAATCAGGTCAAAAGGAAGAGGAGAAAGAGGTGAAGAAATCAAGCTATACCATGTAACCATTAATTACCTTAATCAAGATGGATCTCCCCTTGAAGATGGCATGTTAAGTACGGTAAGAGAGGAGAAAAAGAGAGGGTTTGAGCTAGGTAATACGGCTGGTTAGAAGGGAAAGAAGGAAGGAGATCAAAACGTGTCTTTTAAAGTGATGAAGGCCACTTAATGGCATGGAGAAATGAGTCATTAAAATCATCCTGAATGCGGTTGATCTTAGCTGATAAAGGGGGATTAAGGAAGACCTTAGTAATGCCACTTACGGCTGGGATAAGAATTAAATACGGGTGTAGTTAGTTTAGTTTATAAGTAGTGAAATGTTTACTTTATTAATTAACATGGGATGCGTCATCCTTTAAGTATTTTAATGAGTTTCTTAAGGCTGAAGAAGTCTCTAAAGCTGGCGTAAATGATGGGAAAAGGTGGAATTATAAGATTGTTTATTTGTGTTATAATTGGTACTTATCTTCCCTTTAATAAAGCTACCTTGGTGAGTCACCTTTCTCTGTTTGGAGCTGGCCACATGTTATGGGAAACATCCTTAATTAAACGGTGATGGGCGGCTAAAGTCAAGGAAGATAATTTGGACTTGACTTGTTAAAATGATAAAGTAGTAATAAACTTTACTTTATTAAATGGTGAAACATGGGTAGTATGAACATATATGTGGCCGGTTAATAAATGATAAAGGATTGGTTAATATACGGTGGTGTTTGGTCAAGGTCAAAGAAGAAAGTTTGACCATTGACTAGATTAGGGAAATAAGTGCTATTTTGGGTACTATTCACAATCAAGACAGATATTTTTGATTTTTTTGAAAACTTGAATTAGGCATTCTAATGTGGTACATTATGACACATTAGTATAATTAAGGGTATTCAAGACCCTAAAATCAAACAAAACTCATTTTGGAGATAATCTCACAAAAATGTGCTTTAAGAAAGCTTACTGCACATTTTGTGTTAAAACCTGTTTTTGAGCTTGATTTTCTTTGGTAATTGATTAATCACATCCATTACATTATTATTAAACTTAGGAATTTGATTTGGAATCAAACAGAGGTCATAAGACCTTTAAAACTTCTTAGAGCACATTTTTGTCCTAAGTGACTTTTAAGCATGTTAATGCTTGTTCATTATGCTAGAGTGTCGTCCAATAATTTTATTACGTTGATTTATGAGTTATAATGCTTAGGACAAAATTTTAGGTCCTAAGGAGTTCGTTTGGGTATATATTTACCCTAAATGGTTAAAGGGTGCAATATTTGCTTTATGTTGGCCATTATTGTTTTTAAATTGATTTTAAGGCATGTTTAGGAATTAATTTAATTGATTAAATTTTTAATCAATGTTTAATTTAATTAGGGGTATTTCAACCATTCTCATCAATTTCCATTCCAAATCTAGCCACACCCTTAAAGGGTGCTACCAGCACATCATATCAATACAAAATTCACCAATATCTCTTCAAACAACAATATAGCTCAAATCTCAAATACAATGGCACGTAGGCCTTTAATTGCACAATTTCACAATTCTCTCTCATATCGTCCAAACACATTACTAACATAAGTTTTTGGTCTCTTTTCTTTAATTACCCATCCCAAGTTCTAAAATAATCAAAATAAGCATTAAGGTGAGTTTCTTACCTTAAGCCCACAAATTCTCCTTTTCTTTTCCAATCTCCTCCTTCTCTCCTTCTTGATCAAAATCGGTCAAATGGAAATGGAGTTTCCCAACTCCATGCCAACACCCAAGGAACACAAAATTCAACATAATTAAAATTCTAAACCCTTGGGAACACACTAATTCAATGAAAGACTTGAAACACCATAGTTAGGGTTTACCTTTTGGAGCTTTTTAAGAGGGCTTTCACCCATGAATCAAAGGGGAAACTCCACCACCTTTGGAGGGTAGAATTGAAGCTCAAAATCAAGAAGAAAACAAGGTGTGAGAGAGGGCAAAATCGGCCAGCTCTACAAGATGGGGAAATAATGAGTTTTTCATGAATCTTTTTGCCTTAGGAGAGAGAGAAGGCCCCAAGCTACCCATTGATGCTATTTTCTCTTCAAATGGGGAAAACCCATGGAGATGAACTTCTTCATTTTTGGATTTTGAAAAGAGAGAAGTGTAGAGAATGATGATAGGAGTTCAAATATGTAATTTGTTTTTGATTTGGAGCATTATCAAAGCTTGAGCATGGAGGAGAATGAAGAGAAGCCATGGAAGGAGGGGGAGAGAGCTTCAAAATCGGCTACACCAGAGGGAGAGGGGAGAAATCGCAAGGAAGGGGGAAAAAGGAGGAAAGAGAAGAGAAAAAGAAAAAGAAGGAAGAGAGAGAGGGAAAAAGGGGATAAGTACCCTTTTCCACTTTTTGCTTTTTGACCCATTTAATTAGCTAGTTGGTCAAGAGTGTATGAGAGACTATTTTAACTGTAAAAACCGACCCCCTATTATAATACAAGCTGGAGCATTTTTTTCTTCTTTTACAGAAAACGCTCGTTTATTTACCCGGTTTAGCACTATTCACTAACCGGGCCCGTTTTCCGGAATTTTCTCGTTTCTTTAATTTTAATGGTTATTATACTCAAAATTAATGTTTATTTATGGTTATTTAATGAACTATAATTTTTACGGGTCCGTTTGACCACTTAAAGTCACGTTTTTGGGTTTTCTCGAAAAATGTGCGCTAAAGATTTATTAGCGTTTTAATACATTATTTGGGTCCGTTTTCTTCGGGGATTGTTCCCAAATATTATTTAGGCATAATTAATCCTTTTAAATTCATCTAAGACCCTTGTTGCGGTCGTCCTCCTACCGTCACAACGCTCAATTTAGCGCTTTTCACTTTTTTGGCGTTTTTCTCTTTTCTTTTGGATTTATTTTCTTTACCAAATTCTTTAGGCACTAATAGGCCCCTAAATAACATATTAGAGTAATTTAATCACCCTAATTAGGTTCGGGGTATTTCATGATGGGAGTTGAAAAACGCGTTTAGATGATGGTTTTGGAAGGTTTTCAATGTGATTTCAGTGATCAGACTTTGAAAAACGTGGGGAGGTTTTGACGGCTGAGTTTTCTTGAAGTGTTAAGGTTATGAATGCTATGATTTGGTGAAAGAATAAGTGTCCTTAAAAAGGCACCACTAAAAATAAAAGAATCCGGTAAAAAATGAGATTTTACCAATGTCTTAGCTAAATATCTTTCTGAAGAGAATCTGGCTACGAAATTTTAACCATAGATAAAGGGAGATATTTCTGATTTTTCTTAGGCAGACCTGAATTTTTTGGATATTGGATTATTTTAAAATTCAATTTTTCATCAAATTCCATCAGAAATTAATAGAAAATTATTGGTAATTCGAAAAATCAAAATTCCAACGCCATTATGCTTAAAATGTCATCCACTATCATATGTTAAATATTCAAAGCATTTCAAGGTGGTTTGAGCCATTTTCGGAGGAGAGAAAGCTTATAGGAGATCCTAGGGGCCTCGAAAATTACAAAAATACCCCCAAAGATGACTAAGCTGTCACTAGTGCTCCGGAATGTGCCGATCAGACAGGGATTCTTCAACATTTGACCAAAATGACCCTTGCAGTCTTAAGAACTTCAAAACCTTATTCTGGGGGTCAAAATTTTGGGTATAACATAAATTTTGTGAGTACAGAAGCCCGGATTGATCCCTCTAATATCAATAACTGACCACCCCATGGCATCTTTATGTCTTTTGAGCACCTCTAGAAGTCTAGTTTCCTGCGAAATAAACAAAGTTGCAGAGATAATAACGGGCAGGGTGCTACCATCTGCCAGAAAAGCATATTTAAGATGCGAAGAAAGAGATTTAAGCTCAAGGATAGGAGGCTTCTCTATTGAACGAATGGGCCTCTAGATTAGTCAATCCAACTTCTCCACAGGAGGAGTGAATGAGTGAAAATATGGTCTCCCTTGAGTGAGCTACTGAACAACTGAGGCCATCTCAAAGCTTTCCTTGTCATCTTCAATTGATAGGCTCAACACCTGCTATAAAATGTCAGAAGGCTCACACAAGGAATAACGATCATCAGTGCCTCTAGGGATATAGTCATCCTCTTGATAAAAAAAATCATCAAATAAATCAACAGAAAATACAGCATGAGAAGAAGAATTCTTTCACATCATCTTATTAATATCAAAACTCAATTCTTCATCATGAAATTTTAAGGTGATCTTTCCCTTATCAACATCTATAATAGTCTTAGCAGTGCGATGGAAAGGTCTACCCTAAATTAAAGGTACCTCAACATCCTCATCCATGTCAAGGATTACAAAGTCAGCTAGAAAGAAGAACTTACCAACACAATAACCACATTATCTACCATACCTCGAGGTGTGATCGAAGATCTATCAGCTAACTGAAGATTGAAATGAATCAGAACGAGCTCACCTGCATGAAGCTTCTTCAACATTGTATACGGCATCAAATGGATGCTCGCTCTCAGATCATAGATGCCATATCCACAGTTCATGGGCTGACCTGGATCACCACGCTTAGGAGGTAGCTTCTGCAGGATCGCTGCTGAACAGGTCTCAGTCATCTGGATGGTGTCCTTCTCCTCGTACTTCCTCTTATTTGAAATCATATCCTTAATAAATTTAGCATAGTTAGACATTTGTTTGATTGCATCAATAAGAGGAATATAAATAGTATGCTTACGGAAGACATCTAAACATTTTCCAAACTGCTCATCAAGCTCTCGCTCTTTGAGACGGTTTGGAAAAGGAAGTTCTCTAGTAGATGTTTTCCTTTCATATTTTTAACAACAGTTAAATGAGAAGGGGAAGAAGTAGGATCCTAGATCTCCTCATGAACTACCTCAAGAGGGGCAGGTTGCCCTGATGGTGCACCAACGGTATTAGAAGGGGGCTCGGTCTCCTCATCAGTTTGGCTTCCTGCCATTTTATCAGTAATAAACTTCCTTCCACTCGTTAGGGTGACTGCTTGAACCTCTTCAGATTCTTCGTAGTCTTCAACTATCACTGCATCTGATACCGACGCTGCCTTGAACTGCTCATTGGGATTCAGGTCAGTTTGGGAAGGCAGTGATCCAGAAGGTCTCTGCTGTAAGAGAAACTAAGGCAACTAACTCATCATCCACTACATTTCTACCATGACATTTTCTTCTAATTGATCACGGTCTGCTACTCCTGAGACGCCATCAACTTATCTACCATCTCTTGGAGTTTGGCATTGTTAGAGCTCAATGATGGCTGCTATAGTTGTGGTTGTTGTGGTCTGAACTGACCATACTGAGGTCTCAAAAAACCAGGTGGTCCTCCTTGGGAAGCCCGCTGAGGTTGCATCGGATGCAAATTCAACACATTGTTTGGATTTCCATATCACAGGTTTGGGTGCTGATTCTACATCCAGGGCAGCCTGTTGTACCGACCAACTGCATTTGTTTCCTCGATCTGTCTTATCTCAGTTACCATTGGGCAGTCCTTGTACTCATGGTTGTCTCTACACTGAGAGCAGCAGACATCACTGGAACCAGTAGACACCTTCTTAATTGTTTGTACCGATGTCTATCCTAGAGTAAGCTGCTCAAGCATCTTCGCTATATTACCAACAGTGGTATTCAAGTAGGCTTGGTCAACAGATAGTTGCTCAATCATGGGGTCTGAAGCCCGAGTAAAACTACGACCAACTGTGAATACTCTACCCACACTGCTGCTCCACTGACGGAGCTCCTCACAGTAAGACTCCATAGAGGTCATGAACTCCTCTCCACTTTTGGCAAGTAGATTTCTACCTAGTGCTGCTCTTACCTCACCTTTATGCTCATCTTTCAGCCCCTGAAAGAATTCCTGAGCCAAAGATGTGGTATCCTGACCGTGATGAGGGCACTGTCGAAGAAGCTCCTTGAATCTATCCCAAGCTTCATAGACTATCTCACTACCTGACTATTTGAAATAATCCGAACTTAAATAAGGTGATTAAATCATTCAAACATGGTATTTAACGGCCTAATAGTGCCTAAAGAATATTGGTGAAGGAAATAAACCAAAAGAAAAGAGAAAACGCTTAAAAAGTGAGAAATGTAAAAATGAGTGTTACATAACCATAGGATGTATGTGACCTTGGTAGGATCTTAAATTGATTCCTAAGGCTTAATTATGCCTAAATAAAAATGTGGGAACAATTCCCAAAGAAAACGATCCATAAAATGGATTAAAAACCCAAACGAACCTTAAAGTGTGTTTTTCGAGGAAACCGGGAAAACATGACTTTAATCGGGTAAATAGACCCGTAATAATTTTAGTCAATCAAATATTTATTATTAACGTTAATGAAGGTCTAGAACCAATCAAAAAAAATTAAACGAGGAAATTCCAGAAATCGGGTTCCGGTTAATGAATAATGCAAAATAAAATGAAACTTGTGGGGTGTCAAATGTAATAAAAGCAAAATAAATCCCCCTTGTGCAAATTAAAAATCATTCCCCTCATATTGTGTGTGTGGGATGATTTTCTCGCCAGCCCCCACTCCTCTCTCTCTTATTTCTTTCCATACATGCTAAAAGACAAATAAATAAAAGTAACAATGTACAAAAAGCAAAAAGGTGAGCCTCTCTCTCCTACGCCTCTTGTGTCTTACGATTGCCCCCCCCCATTCAGACTTCTCCTTCCTCCTTTCTCCATCAATAGCGATTTCATACTTCTCCACCAGCTCAACACTTCTCTCCCATTTTTGAAGGCTCAAATCACCTCCAAACTCTACAAAAATTGTACCATTGAAACCCTCTTCTCTTGGGCAACATTTTCAACCTTTTAAAAGTTGAAATTTTCCACCTTCCCCACCATGGCTGTAGGCCATTTTGAATCTTGAAGAAGAGCACTTTGGTCTCCTCCATCTACTTGTTGTTCTAAGGTAAAAAGAGTCTTAAAAATCCATCTTTTTCTAGTTCTCTTTGCAAAACGAAAATCCAAAATTGAGCTCTTGTTTTCTCCCTCATTCCAGCCGTTTTTACTCCCATTTTGGAGCTGGAACCTTGCTATTTTTCTGCTCCAAAAATCTCACCTTGAAGCACAAGCTAAGAACTTCTTTAAGCCCTTAATGTGTACTAGACTCTAGGCGAGTTTAAAGGTTGGTTTTTGAAGTTAGTATTAGGTGCGGGTGGCTATAGCATTGACCGGTTTTGGGAGTCAAGAAACAAAGAAGGAAGAGGAAGGAGAAAGGAAGGGAGAAAAGGAAACTAGAAATTCTAAGGTAAATGCACTTACCTTGAACTAGTTTTGTATACCTTGTTGTGACAAATTTAGAAATGCTCGAAATGAGGAATTTATAGTTTTTTGAGAATGGGTTATGTTGTGGTATAATGAGGATGAGAACTAAGTTGTTTTAGAGCTTTTAAGTGATGAATAAAGGCTTGGGAGCCAAGGGAAGTAGATTCTGTATGTGCAGGAATTTAATGTGTTGATAGTGTTTAAATTGATGTGGGTATTGGAATTGTGTTGATGAGCTGAGTAAACAATGTGGGCAATGTTAAAATTGTGGGGAACCTCTATCGAAATTGCTCTAGAAATTTGATGACTTAAGTGTGTTGGTAAGGAGAAAAGAACCTAGGGATAACTAGGTGTTATAGAGGTGAACTTAAGTGGCTAATTGCCTTGCATGTTGGATTAGAAGAGAAGGATGAATGTGAGTGAATTTGGGAATGAGAAATGATGTAAGTGTGTGCTAGAATAACATTAAGTGTAAATCATGGAGAGAGTAAAGAGGAGAGTAAAATCTGTAACTTAGAAAGCTAGAGACTAAGTGGTGAGTTTAAGAGAATGTAAGTGTGGAAATTGTGTAAGGAAACCAAGAAAATGGGTAATAAGTTTAGTGAATGATTTAGAGAAGTTTAGGGTGTTAAATTAGTGTTAAAACATGTTAGACTATATGTGTATAGTGTGGGAAAAGATTGGACAAAGGAAGAAGCCTAGAACAACAAAGAAAAATGCAAATTTGGTAAAGATCTGTAGTGATCCGGGACTTAGGTACAGCACCAAGTCCCGGACCAACCTAAAAAAAGAGCCGAGACTTCATTTCAGTGCCTGGTCCCTGCTAAGGTCCCGAACCATATTGTAAAAACAGCCGAGAGTGCATTCTAGTATTGGTCTGAGACTTAGGATCCGGACAAGGTCCCAAATCAACCCGGAAAAGCTTTAAAAAGTGTAAATGGTGTTTTAAAGTAGGGGCTTGTTAGATAATGATGTTATAACATTGTTAAGACTTAATTAATGACATATAAAGGTCATTAGTGGTATAAACAAGCTTGAGACTAAATTGAAGTAAGTAAAAAATGTAAACAAGTTTGAAATGTAAGGAGTAAGTAACTGTAAATCGGGGAACTCTGAAGATTAAAGAGTTAGGTTAATTATTGAGAATTAACCATCCGATTCTACGAATGTTATAGGATCTGAATGATTCGACTTCGAAGGAGAATCGGGGATTCGAACAACTACGGTGAACAGTATAATTTCCTCATGCCCTGTATCCTAACGAGGTTACCTCGGCTTGTTTGTTTGTGTGTTTATGTGCAACCACCTAAACAAGATAAAAGCATGTAATCAGTTTATTGCACCTTCGAATATATTGTAATAGTTATGCCTTGTTTGGTTGGTGATTGAGCTTAAGACTATGTTGACTGGTTGAAGTGTTTGGTTGATTGATTGTGGAAGCTTGATTGTTTGTTTGTGGGCTTCTCACTAACTCCCAAACCATCTAACACTCTAACATTTAGACTTTGGATTTGAGTATTTGGGAGAATTTAAGAAGTCCGATATAGTTTCGGCCATGCGTGAGAATGAGGTAACAAGAGATGTTGTTAACCGATTCCTGGCTATAATCTTTTCCATGGTCCAAACCTCTTAAATGGGTAGCAACCTGGTTAAGTGGGCCAACTTTAAGCCCGGTGGTGGGATAGTCTTTCCCTGGCCGGAGGTCATACCGACTTAACTTGAGAATTGGTAGGAGAAGGAAAATTGATGGAGGAAGACTTGGACTTGTTGAGTTGTTGATCTTGAGTAATGAGATGATAACATCCGATTAACCCAGATGGTAATTGGGCTAACCCCTTGTGAAGCTTGACTGAGATTGGACCTTGGTTGTTGATTGTGAGACTTGCGCCTTGATTGATATGCCTTGGTTGTATGTTGCCACTCTTGCTTATGCTTTCAATTATAATAGCATGTTGTTATTGTAAAATTAACCCCATGTTGGTGACCAATTAGTTGGCGTACCCCCGCTAGCACGGGGGGTGTGCGGAAGTCATATGCAGCTTTACTGAGCCCCTAGGGGCACTGTTTTTATTTCAGGTACGACACAACTAAGAAGTCGAGGGTGAGATCGGACTGTCATGCTTAGTTAGCTAGGGATTACCTTGGATAGTGAATTGTTGTATACGGGCTTTTAGCCCATTTGAATTGCAGGTGTACCAAGTTGTGCACCCTCATGTACTTGAGAACATACAAAATTGTGAGAACATGTGTGACACCCCAACCGTTAAGCTCGTCATTACCTCTTAAACTGTCACTAAATGCTCTTACTCACGCAGCGGAACTCTAGTTACAACGAGGGGTGAAACAATGTCGTTAGCCACCCATATGGCTAACCAGACCTTTCTTACGTACCGTAACGGTCTGATGAACTGGAACAACCGAGTACACAATACATAAACAATACTCAAATCATTTCTTTACTATACCGAGTCTACAATATATGGATGCCGACAACATATTCGGTCTTACACCTCTTTCAATACATAAGTAATTAAATCTAACTACCCATGCAAACCACCGACCCCGTTCTACTCTCGAACAGTAACATCTTCAGTGTACCTGAAAAATAAAAACGTTGCCCCTAGGGGCTCAGCTTAACGCTACATATGAAATTCACATACCCCGAGCGCTAATTGGGGTACACCGACTACTTTGTTGGATATACATGGAGTTCATTTTAGTCAAACAACATGCATCATAGCAATACAATATAAAGGTGTATTACTCAAGGAATCTACATCCAACCACGGAACACAATTCCTAACTAACATAACAAGGTTGTTAGCCATTCAAAACTCATTTACAAGACAATTTTCGAAAATGTGCTTTAAGACTCCTTAAAGCACATTTTGTGTTTTAACTTGTTTTCAAGCTTGGTTTTCTTTGCTAATTGGTTTAATATGTTCATTAGTATATAATTAAGGTCTTGGTAAGTTCATTAGGTCATAACCAAGCTTATCCCAAGCTTAGAGCACATTTTGGCTCTTATTGACCTTAAAGCACATTTTGTGTTTCCTATGGTTTAAATTGCTTACTAATGCTTCTAAGACTCTTTTTAGTCTTAATATACCATATTTAAATGTTTAAACAACATAACTAGGTTTGGGGTAATTCAATCTACCCCCCTTAAAAGAACTTTGTCCCCAAAGTTCATACTTCCACATATCCTAAATATTAGAACACGGGAACACATATCAACAACACTTCCATAACAACATTAACAACATCTTTACATAACATCGGACACAAGGTCCAAACAACAAAATATCACAACATCATTCAGACTCAGCGGTCTGTAACATAACAACATAACAATATGACAACACAACACAAACAATGTATCCAAATACATGTCATACACATAACCGAAACGGCTCTACCCCCCTTAAATAGGGGTACGCCCCGTAGCCTATACATACAAACACTAAGAAGTAAACAATGACGGGTACTTCGCCTTCATCTTATCTTCCAGCTCCCAAGTGGCCTCCTCAACGTCTTGGTTAGACCAGAGAACCTTCACCAGTCTCACAGACTTATGGCGAGTGTCTCGAGTCTTAGTGTCCAGAATCCGTACCGGAGTCTCCACTGATCGCATGGTCGGCTCTAAGGTTAGCCTCTCAGGCTGAAGTACATGAGACGGATGAGACATATATTTCTTCAACTGGGACACATGAAATACATCATGTACCTTGCCCAGCTCGGCGGGTAAATCAAGTCTGTAAGCTACCGGGCCGATCCGCTCCGTCACAACATAAGGCCCAACATATTTCGGGCTCAACTTGCCTTTCTAGCCAAAACGAAACACTCCCTTCATGGGGGATACTCTCAAAAATACCTGATCGCCCACGGCGAACTCCAGGTCACGTCTGCGCACATCTGCGTACTACTTCTGTCTATCCTGAGCTGCCTTCATGTTAGCCCGGATCTGGCGAACTTCTGCCTGAACTTGTTCCAGATACTCTGGTCCTATAATGACCGTCTCACTCGACTCATCCCAGCATAATGGCGTGCGGCATGGTCTACCGTATAATGCGTGGAAGGGAGACATCTTGATCGAAGCATGGTAACTGTTGTTGTAGCTAAACTCGATCAGATGTAACTTGTCAATCCAGCTGGTCTGAAAGTCAAGTGCACATGCACGTAACATATCCTCAAGTGTCTGGATGGTGCACTCACTCTGACCATCGGTTTGTGGGTGAAACGCAGTACTCAATTTCAGTTCGGTACCCAATGCTTCTCGTGTAGACTTCCAATACCTCGATAAGAATCTGGTATCTCTGTCAGATACAATCGTTTTCGGTATCCTATGGTGCCTAACGATCTCTCTATCAAAGAGCTCTGCTAGTTTTGCCACTTTCCAGGTGTCCTTCATCGGAATGAATCGGGCCACCTTGGTCAGTCGGTCAACAACAACCCAAATCATATTCAGACCTCCCCTTGCAGGTGGAAGCCCTACTATGAAGTCCATAGAAATATCATGGAACTTCCACTCAGGCACTGGCATTGGCTGTACCATACCACCAGGTCTTCGGTGCTCAAACTTGACCTTCTGACAAGTGAGACACCTCAACACATAGTCATTCACATCTTTTTTCATTCCAGTCCACCAAAAATATCTTTTCAAACCCTTATACATCTTTGAAGCTCCGGGGTGAATCGAAGTAGTAGAACAATGGGATTCACTCAATATGCGCTCCTTCAAATCAGCGCTACTCCTCGGTATACACAATCGGCCATTAAGCCTAATCAGGTCATCATCGTGGAGTCTGAAGTCGTACTTATGACCCTCGAATGTGCCGTCAATAAGCTTTTGTCTAATCTCCATCATGTATGTACTGACTCTCACTCCGCACCTCTTCAACCAAGCTAGAATGAGAGACTAGCGAATGGAGAGAGTGTGCTCGGCGACTCAGTGCGTCAGCTACCATATTTGCTTTACCCTCCTTATATTGCAGATTAATGTCGTAGTCGTTTAGAAATTCAACCCACCTCCTTTGTCTCATGTTCAACTCCTTCTGAGTGAACAAGTACTTTAAACTCTTGTGGTCAGAATAAATCGTCACACTTACCCCATACAAGTGATGTCGCCATATCTTCGGTGCGAAGATAATGACACCCAATTCTAAATCGTGGGTAGGGTAGTTCTCTTCATGCTTCTTCAGCTGTCGGGAGGCGTAAGCTACGACCTTCCCGTGTTGCATCAACACACAACCCATACCTCTACCTGATGCATCGCAATAAACCTCAAACCCATCTAGACCGTCTGGTAAAGTCAGGACTGGTGCAGATGTCAGAGCATCCTTGAGACTCTGAAAAGAACTCTCACAGTCGACTGTCCACTCGAATGGTGCATCCTTTTTCATCAAGGAAGTCATCGGCTTCGAGACACTGGAGAAGTCCTTTACAAACCTCCTATAATAACCTGGACCGAGGAAGCTCCTGATATCGGTAACTGTCTTCGGCCTAGGCCAGGTGCGCACTGCATCTATCTTTCCCGGATCAACAGCGATCCCGGCTTCAGAAATCACATGACCAAGATAGGATACTTGGTTCAACCAAAACTCACATTTCGAAAATTTAGCATACAACTGGTTCTTCCTCAATGTTTCCAACACATCCCTCAGGTGGTTTTCATGCTCACCTCTCGACTTCGAGTACACAAGAATATCGTCGATAAAGACTACCACTGACTTGTCCAACTGATCTTGGAACAAGCGGTTCATTAAAGTCCATGAACTTTGCTGGTGCATTGGATAAACCAAACGGCATAACTGTGAACTCATAATGCCCATACCTAGTTCTGAATGCTGTCTTTTCAATATCACTGTTACGGATAGCAATCTGATGGTATCCGGATCGTAGATCTATCTTGGAGAATACTGATGCTCCCCTCAACTGATCAAATAAATCGTCGATGCGTGGTAAAGGGTAACGGTTCTTCACCGTAACTGGATTCAGCTCTCGATAGTCAATACACAGGCGGAGTCTACCGTCCTTCTTCTTCACGAGGAGAACCGGCACTCCCCATGGTGAAACGCTAGGGCAGATGAACCCCTTGTCGAGTAAGTCTCTCAGCTGCTCCTTGAGCTCAGTCATCTATGCTGGAGCCATACGATAGGGCGCCTTCACAATTGGTCCGGTGCCCGGAACCAAATCGATCTCAAACTCAACTTCTCGTGCTGGAGGCATGCCCGGCAGTTCCTTAGGAAATACATCAGGAAACTCTGACACTACCGGCACATCTGGGCTAAACTCTGGATCTCTCTCTATGTCCTGGACATAGCAGAGGTATACATCACTCCCTCGTCGTAGTTCACGATACATAGCCATGGCGGTGATGATCTGAGTCGAAGGCTCCCTAGGCCTCTGGCGGTAAGATATGGTAACCCCAGATGGACTCCGAAGAAGCAGATGATGCTCGGCACACAGGATTATACCCTTGTACCGCTCCAACCAGTTCATCCCGACAATCACATCAAAACCAAGTCCGTCGAACTCTATCAAGTCGATCGGGAACTCTTCACCTCTGATTCTCACAACAACATCTCGGTGGTAGCGGGTACACCTGATCCGCTCTTTCGACGGGAGAGTGACTCGGAAGTCTGGCATCTCATCACCGTCTAACCCCAGCCTCTTCGCAAAGGATAGCGAAATAAAAGTATGTGAGGCTCCGGAGTCGAACAAGATCGAAGCGTCCACGCCATTGACTGGAAAAGTACCAGTGAGGATTGTGCCGCTCCTGCCGGCTTCTGCCTCATTGCAGACACTCAGTATACCTCCCGTTCCGAGTGCACAACCTAATTCATTGGCAAACTAATAAGTATTGGGTAACAACACGGTTGATATGCTTCAAACAACTCCACTTTATTCATTAACGCACTCTTTTTACAACATTCGTTGGCTTATACTGTCGCCATAATTAACATTTACAACATTCTTGTCATACACTGGTTTATCACATCACATAATTATACAAGGCTTAAAACTGTCTGAAGGTCAAATTCAAACGTCCGGGTGGTTCATGTGTGTGGCATTGATCACTGCCGACGGTGCGGTATTCAGTTTGATCTTTCTGATGCCATGATATAGCATCCTTGACTGCCCACCCATGATTAACACATCCCGATTTCAACACTAGCTTCTTTGCGAGGTCAGCACGCTTCTGCTCGCCATACACAAACACTGCGGTATCACCAATGGACCAAGACACCACGGGTACTCCCTTACTTAGAGATCGGGTGACTCGTCCTTATCTTGGTGTAAGCCTAACCGTCCACCTTTCTGGTAGAAGTTCACAATACACAGATCCGCTTTCACATTTGGAATTGAATCCGTTTCAACTTGTTGAGCAATTCCCACGGCGTGGTTAACGACCGCATGGTACTCCTCAGTTATACTTAGTACAGTTGCTCCATGTTCAGCTCGCACTTCTTGATATGTCTTGGTGTAAGGGTTCCAGTCTTTACCCATGCACATCATCTTCAATTTCATTCTTGATCCGCTGGGGTATTCGGGTGTGTAGAAACCTCCTGGTTTTGCTCCAAGTTCGTCGCATCGTCTGATGATATGGATTTGTGCTTCCGGTGTCAGGTATCCATTTAAGAGTACCATACCTGGTTGGATGACATGACATTGCTCTATTGGAAAGTCGGTGATGCCGATGGTAGTTTCTTCAGGGTTTGGTGTGGGTGGGATTGGATAACATATATTGAAGGTTCCTTTAAGTTTAGAGTATTCTAATTAGGTGACTTTCACACTATACTTTAATTATTTACTCACATGGTTGTTTACTTAAACTCACTAACGCACATGCATGAAATGCGGTATGCAATCACTTATTTCACTCAATTATTTAGGCGGTACCTGGTCTACAAGAGGGCCCTGGCGCCTTAGACCGGTCCACCACATTCAGGGCGGCCTTGCCGGACCCCGACCCCTTCCCCTTCTGGGAATCTGTGTACCTCTGATCTGGGGGTGGCTGATTCGCCGTCTTTGGGCCATCAGTGGCCGCAGTGGCCTTACCCTTCCATTGCCCCTTGGGCCTGTAGTTTCTACTGTTCGGGTTCTGCCAGCACTCATAGTCGCGGTGCCCCATCTTCTTGCAGTATCGGCACTGCACATCATTACCCTTGCAGTCCTTGCCGGGGTGGTCTCCGTTACACCACTTGCAGTAATAGTGGCGCTCCGGTCCAGAGCCCGTGCTCGCCTTGGGTGGGTAAGAACGTAAGGGCTTGGCCGCATACGCATAGGTGAGCTGCAGAGGCTCCTCAGCAGTGGTGGTCCGGGTCTGGCCCTTGCCACCCTGTGCTGTCCTTTCTGGGACTGGGGGTATGGCTTCCTCTTCTTTCCTCCCCCTTGCCCTTGCGTGCCTTGGCCCTCGTTCATGGCCTTGCGCTTGAGCGCACTCGCCTCCTCTCCTCAGAACGGTGTATCTCCACAATTGCAGCGGCATGATAGCACTCCTGCAAAGTAGTATATCTAGTTGGCCCCATGCCATAGCGTAGGCGGTAGCTCAGTCCGTTGTAGAAACGGCTCACAAGAATCCGGTCTGAGTAACCCAGATCTGGTAGCAGGTGGATAAGTCCGATGAAGGCCGAGTAGTACTCATCTACCGTCATCTAATCCCCTTGCCTCAGATTGTCCAGCTCCAGGCGCTTGGCCTCTTGCACGTGTATCGGGTAGTACTTGGCTCGCAGTAGAGCCGTGTACTCCCTCCACTGAAAGGTCGGGTCAGCAACTCTGCCCTCCCGTACCAGCTTCCACCAGCTCTGTGCCGAACCCTTCAAGTAGTATGCGGCAAGTCGAACCTTGACCTCCTCAGGCACCGCTATGGTCTCGAAGGCAGTCTCCATCTCGGAGATGTACGCCTCCAGCTTACGAGGGTCGGTCTCCCCACTAAAAGATGGTGGCCTCAGATCAGCCAACGCCTTGACCCAGTTGGTCTCTCGTGGTGGTGGCGGTGGTGGTTGAACTCCGGGCTGTTGCCCCTACTGCATCGCAGCTACCAACTGGGGTACCATTTGGGCTACGGCGGCTGCTACTGCCTCAGCCATAACCTGAGCCGTAGTATTCTCGCCCTGGTCACCCATATCCCCAGTACCGTGTCCACGGCCTCTACCTCTCGGTCGACCTGACATCTGAATTCACATGAACATTCATTAGCAATATGCTTGCACACTTATCGGTCCAACGGTTGTAACGTTTTTTTTTCCGACCATAAGGTATTAATTCCCACACTTAGTTAGTGGTTAACCTTTCCATAACTGTTCACTTAGGTAACTGTTGCTAGATTTCCTAACTCGGTATATCCCTAAGCTCGGTATTATAGTCATCAGAGCGATACTTCGCTCTGATACCACTTTTTGTAACACCCCTACTACGCACATAACATTACTTGAAATCGTAGCGGAAATTAAACAACTAAACAATAACTAAACGATTGGTGCTACAACGCCGTCAACCACCCACGTGGTTAACAAGGCTGAATAAATACAAGTGTATCGGTCTGATGATCAGACTCCCGAGCATAGAACTAATAACCACATATACATTAACATAATACCGAGTGTTTACTTACATCCTTCACTGAATACTGTCACTGTAAACTGTTCACAACCAAAATATATAACGCCACGGGAGCACAGGCGCATCCCGGGCCCAACATCCAAAAGTAATCAAAAGTAAACCTGCACCCTAGAATCTAAAGCCATTATGCTTCTTCGATCCTCATCCTGCAGTAAAAGAAGTATGGAGCCCCCGAGGGGGTCAGCAACCCTTGGCTAGTATGGTTAACGCGCAGCCCATCGGCTACCGGGATGCGCGCAACTAATTGTCATGATGACATGGCATTCATTTTAAAACACTCAACATATACAATTATCAGAACATAGGTATTGTACACAACATCACACATGACCCACAAGAACAATTCCATTTAGGAAGTGAACCAATTCAATTAGTTCCCATGGAGAGCCTAGAGAATGTTGCCATGCTCATGCTAAGCTCGTTACATAACTCGTTACCGTCCTATTAGATTGAACGGATAACTTAACACAAGGTGCCTCGGATATAGTGATCCAAGCACACCGAAACAACACATAGTATGCCCCTGTGGCCCGACGTGAGTCAGTAAAATAGCCTTGGTTAAGCTAAAGGGAATGAAATACCCCGGATCTAGGAATGGCGATTAAATTACTCTAATATGATTATAAAAGGCCTAATGGTGCCTAAAGAGTATTGGTAAAAAGAATAAAACCAAAAAAAAAAAAAAGAGAAAACGCTTGAAAAGCGAAAAACGCTAAAATACGCGTTAAATGAGTATAAGAGATATATGATCTCGAGAGGGTCCGAGATGGATTCCTAAGGCTTAGTTAGGCCTAATAAGTATACGGGAATGATTCCCGAAGAAAACGGATCCAAATAATGGATTAAAACGCTAACGGAGTTTAAAGCACGTTTTTCGAGAAAACCCGAAAACGTGACTTTAAGTGGTCAAATGGACCCGTAAAAATTATAGTTGATTATATAACTATAATTAAGTATCAATGGAAGCTTAATAGCCATTAAAAATAAAGAAACGAGAAAAATCCGAAAAACGGGCCCGGTTAGTGAATAGTGCCAAACCGGGTAAAATAACGAGCGTTTTCTGTAAGAAAACGAAAAACGCTCCAGCTTACTAATTTAGTGGGGCCGGTTTTATTTAGTGAGTCACCCACTCACACACACTCTAGGCTAGTAATAAATAAAGAAAGAAAGAAGAGGAGGAGAGAGGAAAGTAAAAGCAAAAAGCATTTAACAAATTCTTCTCTCTCTCTCTCTTTCCTCCCATTCTCTTTTCTTCTTTCTCTCTTTCCCCATCTTCACGATTTCTCCCTTCCTCTCTGTGTGCTGTGCGACATGGAAGCCCCAAGCATGGCTTCTCCACCTTCTCCTCCATGCCCAAGCTTCATCCTTGCTCCGAATTCAAAAATAAGTACATATTTGTGATCCTCTCATCACCCTCTACCATCCTCTCTTTTCAAAACTCGAAAATGGTGAGTTTCATTTTCGTGGGTGTTGCCCATTTGAGGAGAAAAGCACACCATTAGGTAGCTTGAAGCTTCCTCTTTCTATCAAGGTAAAAATATCCATGAAAAAGTCTTGTTTTCTCCATTTTATGCCTTGGCCGATTTTGGTCTCTAATGGAGCCTTGTTTACTCTCTTTTATGAGCATTGTTTCAATCCCTAAGAGCTTGGAGGGAGTTACTCTTTGATTCTTGACCAAAACCCCATCTTAGGGTTTTAAGGTAATCACACATTTTAGAGCTTTAAGCATTTCTAATTGATGAGCTTAAGTGTTTCTACTTGAACTCATTTCTTGCCTTGTGTATTGAATGGGAGATGGGCAATTTCTTGGCCTTTGGCCGATTCTCAAGCAAGAGAAAAGAGAAGAGAAAGAAGAGGAGTGAAAAGAGTAAAGGCTTGTGAAGTTAAGGTAAACAAATTTACCTTGGAGCCTAACTTAATGCTTTTGGTATTTTGGGAAGGGTTAATGAATAAATGAACCCCACTTGAATTGTGGTAGCAATGTGCTTGTACAAGTAATGCAAGTGAGAAAACATTATGAATTTAGTGTTTGATTAAGTGTTATGCATTTTATGAATTATGCATTGTATTGTATTTGGAGAATTGATGTGTATTAGTGAACTTGTATGTGCTGGTAGAACCCATGATGGGTTTGGTTAGTTTTAGGTTGAATAATGTGATGAGAAGAGTTTTGGACAATGCTTGAGAAGTAGCCAAGCTATGGCAAAATTTGTGTAGAAACCTAAGTGGTTTAAGTGATGTTTTGTGTGGAAAATAACCTAGGGTTAGCTAGGTGATGTTGGAGTTTGAATTGGGTAAATGATCACCCAAGAATATGAGAGGATGTTGGAGGTGAGATTTATGCAAAAATCTGTAGCAAAAGAGGTTGTTAAATGCTTGAAGAATTGTAGAAAAATAAAGAAGATTTAAGGTTTTAAGAGTGAGTCTTGGAACTTGGTATGAGGTGTGCATTATCTTGGAAGTTTTGGAATGGTTAAATGAAGAGAGAGCAATGATGCAAGTATCAAGAGAGGTTAGAAAATGCACAAGTGAGCATTAGTGCAAAAGGAGAATGCAAATTTGTGATTTTGGGCAAGAATTTGAGTAAGGGTTTAACCCATGATTTGAAGAGTTTTAGAGCATGTTTTAAGGTGATTAAACATGTGGTAAACTTGTGGAAAGATTAAGGGTGGTTTAAGGATTGATTTGGAGTTGAAAGAACAAATTAAGAGAAAAATCTGTAGTGGACCGACCCAGGGTCCGACCCAGTTCTGGGTCGGTCGGACCATGTTAAGCCAGCCAGAAAGCTTCGGCAATGGACCGACCCAGAGAGTTTTGGGTCGGTCGGCTTAGCTTTGGGTCGGTCGGGCAAAATTTAACGAAGGAAAAAGTTTCGGCAATGGACCGACCCATAAGGATGGGTCGGTCGTGGGTCGGTCTAAGGTTGTTTTCTGAACCAGAAAGTTACTGGGACGGACCGACCCAGGGGTTGGGTCGGTCGGTGGGTCGGTCGACCCTTAAAAAAAAAAAAAAAAAGAAATTTTAATTTCTAAGAATGTTAATTGGTATTAAGGTGTGCCATTAATAGGGTAGTGATGATTGGGACCCTAAGAACTTAAGTAATTAAGTTAAGATTAAGTATAAACCTTAATGCTTAAAGTTAAGATTATAAGGTTGTTAAGGATAAATTAAGTAAGTTATAATGGTGATTGAGTGGTAAGAAGTTGTAATACAAATGTAAGTTATAAAACTATCGAACGGGGTTAATCATGGGCGCATTAGTTGTTAAATAATTATGTTACCCCGATATTAATAAAGATAGTTATAATGTTACCAGTTGTACAAAGATTTTCAAGGAACATGTGATGGCACATTAGAGTGCATCTTCGGTGAAAGGTATGATTTTCTCATGCCCCGTATGCTAACCGAGTTACTCTGATTTGTGTGTTTGTGTGCCGGCTTAATCAAGATTAAAGCATGAAAATAATCCCTTGTTTGATTATGAATGCTTGTTGTATGTTGAATGACTAACATACTTGTATGCCGGTGTGGTCTAACATAGTGTAGACCGACTCTAGTAGTGAGTACTGAGACTAGAAACCGTTGAAGGGTGTAAACCAATGGTATATGCAAACACACACAAGCTATCGATTAAAGTATAACGATAACACAAACATATGAACTCCCTAAAATGCGAGGAGATGTACGGGTTGAGTATATACCCGATAACGGTTAGAGAACCTTATTGAAACAATCCACGAAATAAATATGAGTGGAGAGATAAATGACCTCCATCGAGAGGATTGAAGTTAGTCCAATAATGTAAACATATAAGAAAGGTAAAAGAGACCTAAGGGACTAGTGACTCCCTTGAGATACGGTCGACCTCCTATAAGAGGGTTTACCCGGTATAAGAATATAACCGAAAGTACGTATATGTATGTAAAGGTAACTCTTAAAACCTAAGATTAACCAAACTTGAGTAATGTTCCCTAAGTCATTAGAAACATCGAGAATGATGCTTCTAGACTAATATACATGATATAATTATAACTCCGAGAGAGGAGTATATGGGAATGTGAGTAGTCCGAGAGTAGTCGGACCTAGTAAAAGAGATAGGAACTAAGAGAGAGTTCCGTGAGCTAGTTGAACCTTCCCACCATGCTAGACCCAGAGTAGGGTCGAAACCGGGGAAGTAAGACTATGCTAGAGAGCCATGAGTTTTGGCTAAGTATGTAATAAGAGTAACAAGCGTGACGTAGGAGACCTGTAGTGTCTCGAGAATCTACAAGAGCTTGAGTATGAATAACCCAAGAGTGGGTGAGATAATGAGTATAAATAACCCGAGAGAAAGGGGTGAGTATATGTATGAGTAACCCGAGAGAATGGGTAAGTAAGAATGAGTAGCCCAAGAGAATGGGTGTGTAACGAATAAGTAACCCGAGAGAGGGTGAGGTATAATAAGTAAACAAGGCATAGTGAGGAACAACTTCAATGCCTAAGAGTAACCAGTTACCACTAACAACATTGTTATGTTAGTTAGGAATCGTGTTCCGTGATTGGATGTAGATTCCTTGTGTGATATATATATATTGTATTGCCATGATGCATGTTGTTTGATTAAAATGAACTCCATGTATATCCGACCCAAAGTAGTCGGCGTACCGCGGTTAGCACGCGGTATATGCGAATTTCATGCGCAGCGAAAGCTGACCCCCTAGGGGGAACGTTTTTAGTGTGCAGGTACTTGAAGCTGGCCACCGTTCGAGAGAGTAGGACGGGGACTGCTGTGAGCATGGGTAGTTAGATTGTATTACTTATGCATTTGAATGAGGTGTAAGTCCGAGTATGTTATCGGCACCGTAATGTAGACTCGGTATAGTAAAGAAGTGAAATTTATGTTGTATGAAGTACTCGGTTGTTCCAGTCCATCAGACCGTTACTGTATGTGAGTCAGGCCTGGTTAGCCACGAGGGTGGCTAACGGCGTTGTATCACCCTCTGTTGTATTTGAATTCCGCTGCGAGCTTAATGGTATAATGTAACAGTTTAAGAGTTAATGATGAGATTAGCAGTTGGGGTGTTACAAAAATGGTATCAGAGCGAAGTATCGCTCTGATGACTGGAAATACCGAGCTTAGGAAATACCGAGTTAGGATATAGAGACTTAGGGCTATGGGTTGAGTGGTAGCGTGAGAGATGCGCTAGATAGGAACTTCCAGTATGATCTGGATACCTACAATACCAGACCCGCCCTCCACAACCCCCGCATTAAAAGCTTGGGAAAGAACGCCAAAGAGACGGGGAAACCCAATCTGGCAGTTATTTAATATTTTAGTATGAACCAGAACCTGTCATGCGGTAAGTCCCGAGAACCGGAAAGCCCGGAGACGGATCCCGCTGGAATGACAATGACCGCACATAATGGCGAGAGATCGAGAAATCCTAATCCAAGGAGATCGAAATCTGTGGCAACTTGGGGCGACATGCTTAGCAGTCGCGAGAACCCAATAGGCCGAGTAGCAGTGAGAAGCATGCACCAACCGTGCAACAAGGCGGACACATGAGAAATAACGAGAACCGGGACACATGTCTACGGACCGCCATGATATGTAATACCCCTAAGGGTATACCAATCAATTAAGAACATAGTTGAGAGTTGGTACACCCACCCTGCCACACCCGAAGAGGTTGCAATACCTAACGGGCACAGCTTAGAGAGCTACGAGCATAACTACGGGATATACCCGAATAGGACTACAAAAGTAGTACCTAAATAAGCTAAACCTCGGTAACCACAGTAAAGACGTGGGAACGAGCAACGAGGTAAAGCATAGAATTAAAGTAATTAAGGAACTCCGAGAGTGGAGGAGCACCTAAATGAATGACAGTCATGTCAAGAGGAATGAGAAGCAGCTCCAAGGAGCAGTTATCCAACTAGGGGATCAAGGAAGAGCCAACGAGGCTACCAAATATAATGTGAACAATACCGTGACCGGTATGAGTTAACCCAAAAACCGCCAGTACCGCGCACTTGCCACGGCAAGTGCAGTAATAGCGGGACCAATAAGAAGAGCTTTGACAAGCTATCAGTACTTAGCAAAGTACCAGAATGGCGAATGAAGCCAATATAGCAACTCGAACCTTAAGAATTCTGAAATGAAACCTTGAAAAGGCCTAACAGCCTAGTCACTGTATAAAGAACATACCGGCCAGCAAGAAGCTGGACTGGATAAGAATCAGCCGGCATTGAAATGCCATGAAGAGCTTATTTTTAAAACCCGAATTTTCTTTCAAACATGAATTTTCCAAAAACCCCCGAATTTTTAAACCAAACCAGAGAATCACGGTAAGTCATTATAGGACCATATAAGAGGAGTTGGCAACAGAATACTTCACTTAGGCGTGACCGACACTACAAGTGTACACAAACGAGACATGGAACAACCGCACTCCAAAGGAGCTTGCGGGCCTGACAGACCAGTTATGAGTTAGTCGGGTAAGTGGTAACGTATCAATAAGATACTCCATGTATGTATACAAGTAGAGTACGGTACACGGGAAGTAGCCCACTCCATACTACGGACGAAAGAGCCAATCCAAACCAAGACAGTTGGACACCTCGAATGATCGAAGAACACAAGAAAGCTTACCAAGAATCCAGTAAGGTCACGGACCTAAGGATAAGGCGTTAAGAAGTGCGAGAAGCACAGAGTATTAAGTACAGACATTGGAAATGTCTCAGGAAATACCTAATAACTGGGTGAATACCAGTGTAAATAATACGGCGAATGCCTAAATGAACTTATTAATGTACGATAAACGGGATAGAATTCCCACTTTATACCTCACTGAAGAGAATAATGACCTAACCCAGAAGGTATTAGAAGGTACCAAGGATCTACCCAATAATGGGAGACATTACAACCCTAAACGGGATAGTCAAGGACATAGCCGCAAGGCAAAGTCACAACTGAACATAACCATAAGTACAAGCCAAATGTAATGGCATTACTCTGTAACACCCAGGAGCAATCCGAGAAGGGTGCCGGAGTCAACAGTAGTTGAACGAAACATCGTGTTGAGAACACAAGTGTTAAGTCAAACACTCGGGTAAAACCCGAAGGGATCCCACGTAGCACGGGATACCCTAGATTGCCAGAGGGCATCAACAAATATCAAGTTGTTTTAAGGGCCTTCCATGTACGGAAGTGTGGTGAGACAACCACATCAAGAGCCCAGTAATACCTTCCAAACCATTTAATGACATATGGTAAAGGAGAAACCTATATAAACAGCCCGCATGGAGCATGACTCGAGGCAAGGTGGCTTGTAAGCCGATAAAACCAACTACAATACGTAGATCCAAACATTGTAAAACATATGCATAAAGGCATAAGAGGAACAGTGGTGAATGAACCACTACCTTAGAGTGGGGATACCACTTGTGATTATGGGGCCTATGGAGCGGCATTTGCGTGAATCCTCCAGAGAAAGGCTACCACCTAAGTATGTAATGTGAAACCGCTAGAGTGGTGTAGCAAAACTTGAGCATGTGTATATTGCCAATGAGTATACGAACTATAGTAGAGTAATCAGTTGAGTAGTGAACACTGTATGTGTACCATATGAACTGCAGAGTAAGCAGTGCGCAAGTGCGCAGAGAGATTTAAAGAGTAGTGTATGTTGTTGAGCCACAGTGTAAATGGCGTGAACACCTAGGCGGAAGCTAAAGTAGTAGCGGATGCCATGAAAATGAGAAAGACCAAGGTACGCAGTGAGCGACCATTGTGAGAGTATATTCAGATAGTGATCAGAAGTTGATGAGAAAATGTGGTAATGGAGACATGATCATTCCTATCTCATGAGAGATTTACTGTCAAGGGTTTACGCTTCTGCACTCTGTATGACTGAGTGTTTTGGTATTGCACTTGTGCGGTAATGATCAAGTGGGAGAGCCAGGAATTGAGAAATGTCAACAAGCCTGTTGAGTGAGAATCTAGAGAGATAACCGTGCGACCATTGGCTAAAGATGCACAAAGAACGTGGGCAGTAACCCACAGGGCCCAGGATCGATATGTGGAAAAATGCAGAGTAGTATGAATGAAGAACTCTGGCACAGAACCAAGAAACAAACATAATCCATGAGCCACTATTAAACGAGGAAGCACTACATGCTAAGTAGTAGCTTGACCTCAACCGACAATAAGTCGGGAAAAATAGTGAATAATCACAAAGGTATACAGTGTTAAGATTTCCAGAGAATTGGAGAGAAAATCTATAACTCATCGAATTCGCATACGGTAAGAGATACCAAGCGACGATTAAATACATTGAGAATACCAAAGAGCGAATTAAGCTCTAGTTACCAGGTCACGCAGCAGAAGCTTGTGGACCATGATTCAAGGTTAAGTATACCTATGTCATAAACCCCTTGAAGCCTTAGAGGCTAGAACCGAACCCGGTTATGAGTTAATTAACCGTACTGAAGTTTAAACGCTTCATAATACTCGAATTAATGAACCAATGTTCAGTGATAACATATGGTTGGTTACGCGGGCGTAACCCCTTTTAAGGGGGGTAGGGCGAGAAACCGCTTAGAGTATGTTTTACGTATTGGTGCGTAAACTACTATGTGCATAGCACAAAGGAAATTATTTTGATGATTGGAACTCATGTTACATAAACATGTCTACCCATTCATCGTGTAAGTATGAGTATTATGCATGAGAGATGCGAGTAATGTGTATGTAATAAATATGAAAAGAGGAGTAGAGAAACTCCTGGGGAATGAGAATCCCTATAGTATATGTCTAGTGAGATTAGACATGAGACATAATGAGTATGAATCGGCATGAAACCGATGCGTAACCTAAGAGGGAGTGAGTTCCCTAGGTGATTTTATTTGTGAATGATAGATGGAGTGAGTTCCATCCTTTGGAGTTGTATGTTATGTGTTTTAAATTGAGCAACAATTTGAAATGAGCCATAAGTATGGAATACCTAGGTAAGTGAAGCAATGAGAATAAATGACTAAGTATAGGAATAGAGATTAATGAAACAGATTGTTTTATGAATAGACTAGAAAGAGTAAAAGATAGAAAACGAAAATGTTTGACTATCTGATTGTTTGAAACTGACGTGGGAGGTGGAACTTGATCTGCTAGCGATCAAGGGAAACCGAACACAAATTGGGGTGGAAGGATAGTTCAACACTGATGCTGATCACATCAGGGTTAGATGATTCCTGAAGCTCCTTATAGTGGTCAAAGTAATCACGCTAAGAAAGATACAGCTACCATAAATCTGATTTGGAGTTGTGGTGTTTTAAAAAGAATTTTCAAACAGATTTTGGAAAAAGAATTTCTTCAAGTATGAAGATGGAAATGAAAATTGGTTTTGAAACCGCTATCACCCGCCGATGGCTGGCCTTAAGTCTTGATGACCGGTAGAACGGTGGGCGTGTATTAGTTTTGAAACCATTTCACCGTACGTGCGGCGGTCCTAAGTGACCGGTTGGGGCGGTGACAGTGTGTGATTTTTCCAAAGGCAGCGGGACGGGGAGAGTACCCTGAGATGTTCCTGTGTTGAGTGAGTCAACCAGAGTGCCTGAGGATATGTATATGTGAAACGTTTTGATCAGAACCGAAGGGACCGTGGGCCAGAGAGAGTAAGTGCCCATTTGTCATGAAACGGCCGTGAACCAGAAAGAGTAAGTGTTCAACGTGACCGGTACCTGAGGGATCATAGTATATTACTCAATATGGATTCGAGGACTGTAGTGCCTTCTTGTCTTCGGACCGATTCCATGGAGAGAGTAAAAAGAGTATTTTTGATTGCTATACATGCTGTTATGTGTGTGGTATGTGTAGTATGAAATGAGACAGACTTGTGGAGTCTGTAAGGTTATACATGTACTATAACCTTGGCATTGAATGCCATGAGAGTAACCACCTAGATTCAGCAACTTTGAGGACAAAGTTCCTAAGGGGGGTAGATTGAAATACCCCGGATCTAGGAATGGCGATTAAATTACTCTAATATGATTATAAAAGGCCTAATGGTGCCTAAAGAGTATTGGTAAAAAGAATAAAACCAAAAGAAAAGAGAAAACGCTTGAAAAGCGAAAAACGCTAAATGCGCGTTAAATAAGTATAAGAGATATATGATCTCGAGAGGGTCCGAGATGGATTCCTAAGGCTTAGTTAGGCCTAATAAGTATACGGGAATGATTCCCGAAGAAAACGGATCCAAATAATGGATTAAAACGCTAACGGAGTTTAAAGCACGTTTTTCGAGAAAACCCGAAAACGTGACTTTAAGTGGTCAAATGGACCCGTAAAAATTATAGTTGATTATATAACTATAATTAAGTATTAATGGAAGCTTAATAGCCATTAAAAATAAAGAAACGAGAAAAATCCGAAAAACGGGCCCGGTTAGTGAATAGTGCCAAACCGGGTAAAATAACGAGCGTTTTCTGTCAGAAAACGAAAAACGCTCCAGCTCTCTAATATGTGGGGGCCGGTTTTATTGGTGAGTCACCCACTCACACACACTCTAAGCTAGTAAATAAGTAAGAAAGAAAGAAAAGAGGAGAGAGAAAAGTAAAAGCAAAAAGCATAAATAATTTCCTTCTCTCTCTTTCCTCCCATTCTCTTCTTTCTCTCTTTCCCATCTTCACGATTTCTCCTCCTCTCTGTGTGCTGTGCGACATGGAAGCTCCAAGCATGGCTTCTCCACCTTCTCCTCCATGCCCAAGCTTCATCCTTGCTCCGAATTCAAAAATAAGTACATATTTGTGATCCTCTCATCACCCTCTACATCCTCTCTTTTCAAAACTCGAAAATGGTGAGTTTCATTTTCGTGGGTGTTGCCCATTTGAGGAGAAAAGCACACCATTAGGTAGCTTGAAGCTTCCCTTTCTATCAAGGGTAAAAATATCCATGAAAAAGTCATGTTTCTCCATTTTCTCACCTTGGCCGATTTTGGCTTTTGGTAATGACTAGCTTTTCTTCCTTGTTTGAGATATTCTCCAAGCTTTAATGGTGGTGGGAGTCCCTCTTAAGATTCAAGAGTTGAAAACCATTCAAGAAATTCCAAAGGTAAAACCTAATTTGGTGCTTTAAGCATCCTTGTGAATTTTAGTTTATTTGTGAGCCTAAGGGAGCTCCTTGGTGCTTATTTGGCAATTTGAATGTGGCTAGAGAAATGGGCAAATGAATTGCCTTGGCCGATTTTGAAGGAAGAAGAGAGGAGAAGAGGAGAAGAGAAATAAAAGGAAACTTAAGAAAATTAAGGTAAGAAACCTATCTTAGTGGTATCCTATATGTATTAGGATTTGGGAAGGGTTAATAAAATGAATGAACCCCACTTGAGTTGTGATGATGAGGTGCTTGCATAGAAATAATGCAAGTGAGAAAACCTTTGTGAGTTAATGCTTGTTTTGGGAGCTATATATATGATGAATTATGCTTTATGGTGCTTAATGAGTTTTGCTTGATTAATGAGGAAAATATTGAGTGCTGATAGAACCCTTGTGGTTTGGCTAGTTTTAGGATGATTCATGTGAAGAAATGAGTTTTGGGCAAAGTTAGAAAAGTGGCCAAGTTATGGCAAAATTTGTGTAGAAATTTGAGTGGTTTGAGCATTGTTGTGTGTGAGGAATGACCTAGAGAAACTAGGTGTGGATGGAGACTTATTTGAGTTAGTTAACCACTTTAGGAAGACTTGTTCAAGGGAGGGAAATGATGCAAAAATCTGTAGCAAAAGAGTGGTTTAGTGCCTTAGGAGTTTCTAGAAAACAAAGAAGATCTAAGGCTTTGAGAGTGAGTCATGGAACTTGGTATGAGGTGTGCATTATCTTGGAAGTTTTGGAATGGTTAAATGAAGAGAGAGCAATGATGCAAGTATCAAGAGAGGTTAGAAAATGCACAAGTGTGCATTAGTGCAAAAGGAGAATGCAAATTTGTGATTTTGGGTAAGAATTTGAGTAAGGGTTTAACCCATGATTTGAAGAGTTTTAGAGCATGTTTTAAGGTGATTAAACATGTGGTAAACTTGTGGAAAGATTAAGGGTGGTTTAAGGATTGATTTGGAGTTGAAAGAACAAATTAAGAGAAAAATCTGTAGTGGACCGACCCAGGGTCCGACCCAGTTCTGGGTCGGTCGGACCATGTTAAGCCAGCCAGAAAGCTTCGGCAATGGACCGACCCAGAGAGTTTTGGGTCGGTCGGCTTAGCTTTGGGTCGGTCGGGCAAAATTTAACGAAGGAAAAAGTTTCGGCAATGGACCGACCCATAAGGATGGGTCGGTCGTGGGTCGGTCTAAGGTTGTTTTCCGAACCAGAAAGTTACTGGGACGGACCGACCCAGGGGTTGGGTCGGTCGGTGGGTCGGTCGACCCTTAACAAAAAAAAAAGAGAAATTTTAATTTCTAAGAATGTTAATTGGTATTAAGGTGTGCCATTAATAGGGTAGTGATGATTGGGACCCTAAGAACTTAAGTAATTAAGTTAAGATTAAGTATAAACCTTAATGCTTAAAGTTAAGATTATAAGGTTGTTAAGGATAAATTAAGTAAGTTATAATGGTGATTGAGTGGTAAGAAGTTGTAATACAAATGTAAGTTATAAAACTATCGAACGGGGTTAATCATGGGCGCATTAGTCGTAAATAATTATGTTACCCGATATTAATAAAGATAGTTATGATGTTACCAGTTGTACAAAGATTTCCAAGGAACATGTGATGGCACATTAGAGTGCATCTTCGGTGAAAGGTATGATTTTCTCATGCCCCGTATGCTAACCGAGTTACTCTGATTTGTGTGTTTGTGTGCCGGCTTAATCAAGATTAAAGCATGAAAATAATCCCTTGTTTGATTATTATGCCTTGATGTATGTTGAATGAGTTAACATACTTGTATGCCGGTGTGGTCTAACTAGTGCATAGACCGACTCTTAGTGAGTATGAATGACTAGAACTCGTTGAACGGGTAGTCACATAACAATGGTATTATGCAAACACACACAAGCTATCGATTAAAGTATAACGATAACACAAACATATGAACTCCCTAAAATGCGAGGAGATGTACGGGTTGAGTATATACCCGATAACGGTTAGAAACCTTATTGAAACAATCCACGAAATAAATATGAGTGGAGAGATAAATGAACCTCCATCGAGAGGATTGAAGTTAGTCCAATAATGTAAACATATAAGGAAGGTAAAGAGACCTAAGGGACTATGTGACTCCTTGAGATACGGTCGACCTCTATATGAGGATTTACCCGGTATAAGAAAATACCGAAGTACGAGCATATGATGTGAGGTAACACTTAAACCTAAGATTACCGAATTTAAGTAAGTTCCCTAAGTCATTAGAAACATCGAGAATGATGCTTCCTAGACTAATATACATGATAATTATAACTCCGAGAGAGAGTGTATGGGAACGAGAGTAGTCCGAAGTAGTCGGACCTAAGTAAAAGAGATGGGAACTAAGAGAGAGTTCCGTGAGCTAGTTGAACCTTCCCACCATGCTAGACCCAGAGTAGGGTCGAAACCGGGGAAGTAAGACTATGCTAGAGAGCCATGAGTTTTGGCTTAGTATGTAAAGAGAGTAACAAGCGTGATGTAGGAGACCTGTAGTGTCTCGAGAATCTACAAGAGCTTGAGTATGAATAACCCAAGAGTGCGGGTGAGATAATGAGTATAAATAACCCGAGAGAAAGGGGTGAGTATATGAATGTAACCCGAGAGAAAGGGTAAGTGTAAGAATGAGTAGCCCAAGAGAATGGGTGGTATACGAATAAGTAACCCGAGAGAGCGGGTGAGGTATCGAATAAGTAAACAAGGCATAGTGAGGAACAACCCTCAATGCCTAAGAGTAACCAGTTACCACTAACAACATTGTTATGTTAGTTAGGAATCGTGTTCCATGTTTGGATGTAGATTCCTTGTGTGATATACATATATATTGTATTGCCATGATGCATGTTGTTTGTAGAAAATGAACTCCATGTATATCCGACCCCAAGTAGTCGGCGTACCGCGGTTAGCACGCGGTATATGCGAATTTCATGCGCAGCGAAAGCTGACCCCCTAGGGGGAACGTTTTTAGTGTGCAGGTACTTGAAGCTGGCCACCGTTCGAGAGAGTAGGACGGGGACTGCTGTGAGCATGGGTAGTTAGATTGTAATTACTTATGCGTTTGAATAAGGTGTAAGTCCGAGTATGTTATCGGCACGTATAATGTAGACTCGGTGTAGTAAAGAAGTGAATTGATTAAGGTATTTGTATGAAGTACTCGGATGTTCCAGTCCATCAGACCGTTACTGTATGTGAGTCAGGCCTGGTTGGCCACGAGGGTGGCTAACGGCGTTGTATCACCCTCTGTTGTATTTGAATTCCGCTGCGAGCTTAATGGTAAATTGTAACAGTTTAAGAGGTAATGATGAGATTAGCAGTTGGGGTGTTACACTACAAGTGATTGATGATAGACTACCTTTAATATTTTTCAAAGTACTGTTGATTGTTTGCGCAAGTTGACTAGAACTACTTCAGCATTATCCAGGTATGATTTCTCGTACTCTAATACTTTTACTAACCGACTTATGAGACGTTTTCAAAAAACACTAACTGAGTTTAAAGGAATTTAAAAAGGAAACTGTTGTGTGGCTAACTCAGCTTGATGTGACTAACTGGGCCTTGAATGTGAAACTTACATGGTTATTGGTTCCTTCTTTTGGGTTATTTCATTAGACATTAACTGCCTAGGGTTTACGCTTCTGCACTCTATAGGACTGAGTGTTTTGCTATTGCTCTGGTGTAGTTAGTGATCTAGTGGAAGTATGGAAAAGGACAATCTTGGTAATTCTTCCTTTGACTCTGGATATTGTTTCATCCATGAGCTGAGTCTTTTGTTGTGACGTGCGCGCGTATTCACCGGTAACAGCAGGGGGCTGTATATCCCTCGTCCACAAGGACATTTATATCTGACAGTAGGGGGTTGTATATCCCTCGTCCACAAGGACATTTATATCTGACAGCAGGGGGCTGTATATCCCTCGTCCACAAGGACATTTATATCTGACAACAGGGGGTTGTATATCCCTCGTCCACTAGGACATTTATATCTGACAGTAGGGGGCTAGATATCCCTCGTCCATATGGACATTTATATCTGGCGGTGGGGGCCATCTCTCCCAATTGGTGTTGTTCCACTCTTGAGTTGTTGGTTCTTGGATCTCTTCTTTCATTCCTAGTCCTTGTGACTACTTGGGCCTTCCTACTCCTAACTGGAACTGAATCTAACAAAAGTAATGGATGTTCACTAACTTATGGTGTGATTTCTTCTGACTGACTGACTAACTTTAACTTTCGGTTTATTTATCTTTATCCTTAACTTGTTGTCTTTGACTTGGTGATTTTACAGTGCCTTGTTTCCCTGTTTTACTTTCAAGAGTTTGATTTCAAGTTACTGTTTATTTAGAAGGATTGTGTTTTTAATATTGTTTTGGAGAATTGTACCAGTTCCATTCCAGGGAACTGACTCACCCCTCCAGGGGTGGGCTGCTTGGTTTCATCTTGCAGGTACAAATTGTTTATACAGGTGGCCATGAAGAGCATGAGTGATTGGGATGGGAATTAGGAATTGTGGAGAGTTATTTTGTTTTACGTTTAGTTTTGTTTATGTTGTTTTCTTGAGTTCAGACCGTAACTTAGATAATTGTAATGGTTGTAATTGGTAAGGTTGGTACCGGGTGTTTGGAACCCGATGGTCTGTAATCGCCTTAGTATTTTAATTCCGCTATAAATACGTTAAATAGGGGTGTTACAAAAATTGGTATCAGAGCGTAGTTACGCTCTGAACCCAAGAAAACAAGCCGAGTGAAATACTTAGAATATAGGTGCACTTAAAACTGGGGAATTGGGGTAGAATTGGGAAGTGAGGATTCCAGTAAGGCACGACTCCTAACCCTTGTTGGAATTATGAACGATTCCTTTATACACTTTTTGTATGATTGACTGTTGAGAATGGGTGTTGTTATACTGTTCGAATATTAAACTACAGTAAATATATAAGTTCGAACATCGTGTATTGAGTATGATAAGATTTTGGTTGGGATAAATCATATATTAAGTTATTTTTCAAAGCATTCCTATGGAGAATACATTGCTAAGAATACAATTCCTTGAGAGCAAGTACACATGCTCCTAGGAATTTTAAATAATACTTTTGGTTGAAAACAGAATTCAAATAGAGCTTATAATAACTAAGTCAGTATTGATATTATGTGTTAAGTACTTCAATTCCTTTAAAGTTGGAAAATAAATCTCAAGAACTACTTGGTAAAAATTGTTGCTTAAAGGTAATGTTAGGATAAATCTTAAGTCTAGAAAATTATTAAGCTAACAAACACTAGTAGCATACATCCAAACCCATAAACCACACTAAAACTCTATGCTAACTTTAGAAAGAAAACACCTAAACCTAACACCCTACGGGAAGTGCCTGGTGCGACGAACTCCTAGGCCGAAAGTAATGGGGGTGCACACCCACTTCTGGAAGTTTAGGTGCTAGACAAGCCTTGTCATCTAACCGTAAATAATCTTTTACGCAAGTGATGGATTGTGTTGAACTTGAGAAGGATTGGTGGTAAGACGTTACCATCATGAAATCTTGAGCTAGGCGTATTTCATTACTAGCCACAATGAACAATTCAAAATTTGTATCTTAAGATCCAGTATTAAAATTCATACATGTAAAGGGTTTATTGAGTTAAATATTTGGTGAAAAATACCTATACATGGACGAAGGGGATATAAATTTGGGTACTCCAAGGTACAACATCTACCCCTTGTTGAATATAAAAAAAATATTAAAGGAAGTTACTTAAAGATTGAGTGAAGAGAAGAGTAATACTAAACTAAATATTATTGATCCTTAAATACTTGGAGTATTGAGTGTCTAGTGAAATATTGAGGGTTACTTAAAGATTTGGAAATTCTCATGTTTATTTAGAAGTTTAACATTATACATAGATAAAATTTCAGAAGTCACTAAGAGTGACATTTAAGAAAAGCCATCATTATCTAAGAGAGTACTAAGATTTAATGATCAGGGAAATACTTATATAGAACAAACCTTAAGACCAATAATTGTCAAGAGGGAGTGAGTTTTTACTAGACTAATTCATTTGACTTAAATATATATATGGAGTTCCTACCTTGAAAAAAAAAATCAATTTTAAGATAAAGAAATCAGATTTTGGAGTTACACTTTAATTACTAAGAACCTTCTAAAACTCTGTCTTGTGTGAAATTATGTAAATATATAATAAGTAAATTTTATGAAGTAAATACTTAATGATTCGCCTAAAATACTATGGTTAATTATAAAAAAACAAATTGAAACTTGAAAAGTTGTAGGAAAAATATATATATATATACATATACTTTTTATAAAGGAATTGCATGAAACTAACTTAAAAAGGTATATAATATAAAATTTTAACGTACGGTTGGCTAATAAACCTTTGAATATAATTTTGAAAGATTATCTCGGATTATTACATGATTTGAAATATTATTTTAAACTACTCTAGTATGTTACAAATGATTTATAACTTGTTAAGATAATTGATATGTTAAAATAACATAAAGGGCATATTTACGTATATTAAGTTATAAATCCGTACAATGTTCCATGAAAAACTTAATTGCGTTAAAAAAAATGATACATAGTATGAAACTATTTTAAATAAGCTCATGAATTTTCAAGCCATGACAATTAAAAGACTTTAAGTTATAAAATGCTTTGGAGAAATGTTGTAGTAAGATAGCATTTAGATAATTACATCACATCTTAATGAAATTTCCTTTTTATGCAATAATAGTTTCCAAATCACATGATTTAAAGATTTTGATACCTATTACATGCAATACCTAATTGAATAAAGAGTGAACTAAAATGCTATTTTAGTAATATATAAATATAACTTAAGTTCTTCTCTTTTTCAAAACTTAACCTAATATATGTATGGTGAATCCTAAACTTTGTTTTTGCCAATAGAGAGGCAAAGTGAGTTAGGAAAATGTGTTGGGAACACTAAAAGATTTAATTACAATCAAGCCAGAATAACAACGAGTGATATTGTGCATCAGATAAGGAACCAAAAGTAAAAATTCAAACTTCATGTAATGTCTTAAATAAAGAAAATTATGAGTAACAAACAGTAAACTTTAAATGATGAGTGCTAAACCAAAAAGGTTATGTCCAATAAAATGACCAAGAGTGAAATAAATACTATGTGGACTATCTAGTCAATTAACCCGTAAAGTATATTTAAGAAGAGTGGCCAACTGAATTTTGGGATGATGGTTAGACCATGTGTACACAAATGCAGACACATAACAATCAAGAAATACATACATATACAATGATCATGGATAAAATCAACAATGCAATTAAAGTCACAACAAAGCTGGATAATAAGGTGTTGAATTCCTGGAATGTGGTGTTTGAAATAAACATCAAGTAATTAAAGAAAACAGAAACTAAATGTTTGGAAGTTAGTATGGTCCATGCATATTGTTGTGATTGGTTTTTGAAACAACCTTGTTGGATAAGGTACCCTGAGTGGTGGTTAATGACATTTACATCTTGCATCAACTGGATGCTAATTATGAGACATTTTGGTTTGGTTAATGGTTTGATTATTTGATATGCATTTTAGAGCTGGTAATATAACTTGGTGCTTAGTTTACCCGCACACCTGAAAGGGTGTGAGTAGTTGGAAGACAATTTTAAACTTCGAGACGAAGTTTCTTTTAAGGGGGATCTACTAAAATACCCCTAAATTAATCTAAATTAATTTAGGGGATTTCTTTTATTAAAACCGTGGAATTTGGAAATGGAAATGTATGGAATAAAGAATTGGTATGGAAGTTGGTCAGCACACTGAAGCTGTGTGAGTAACTGTTAGTTGATTCTAAACTTCGGGTCGAAGTTTCTTTTAAGGGGGATCTACTGAAATACCCCTAAATTAATTTAAATTAATTTAGGGGATTTCTTTTATAAAAACCCTAAATAATATTATTAAACACTACATTAGTATATGGTATTATTTAAAAATTATTTAGGGGACTTCTTATATTAAATTCTAAATAATAATACAATTTAAATTAACTTATTATATGGTATTATGAATTTAATAACAAGATTTTTAAGTCAATAAATCTTGGAAAAAATCCTAGACACTCCAATTATATTATAAAGATTATATAAATATTTGGAGTATTGATTTGAAGCATAAAAGTCAATATAAAATTCTAGAAACCCTAAAGCTTCTTAAGCCTTGCTAGGGTTGACTTTTTGAGAATGGTCAAACCATCCCATGAAACCTATGCCAATAAATAGGTTATGGAAAACCATGAAGATCGATAAAAAGAACGTCGAAAACGGATCATCCTAGCCAAAGTTATGATAGAATGAAGTTTAGAGCCAAAATTTTGAAAAGTGCCACATGTCAAGACCACACGGGTCGCTGGTACTTAGCACAAAAATCGCTAAGTATCTTAACTTCCATCAGTGTTTTGGCCCTAACTTTAAACAGCGATATCTCACTCATCTGAGAGTTTTTGAGTGCCGTTTTCTTTGTTGTCTTCTCCTACACATCCTCTTTCCAACCATAATGCATACTCAACCTAAATCATTCTACATCGACCGCAAATTCGATCCAAAGTAGCCACCCTGCGAAACCGAAACCCAGATTTCCAGATTTTGCTGAAATCAGGTAAACTTCGTTTGATCATAACTTCTTCGTTTGTGAACGAAAATCCACGTTCTATAGCTCATTGTGTAGATCTCTAATCCCTCTACAACCTTCAAGTTAATGACCAAGGCTGATTCGTAACCAATTGGGAGAACGAGGCGTCTAAAGTTTCCGATTCATCATCACATAAAATCATAAGAAAACACAAGGTATAACTCGTAAATTTTAGTTTAGATTTCTTCCTGTGGATTGCGAGTTAGAGTAAGTTCTGGCTATCAATCTGTAGAGCTATGTTTATTCATTCTAATGAGCCCAAGAACATGGCCTAATTCGATCTAGAACTTATTTTATAGATCCTCAAAGTTAGCTCCTCGAACAGGCCCAAGTTCGAAATTTTTCCAGAAAACCGAAATCGAATTCCTTCGTTGGTGCTTCTCCAGTGAGTTTCCGATCAAATTGTCCTGTTATTGTCATTCGCCTTTACATTATCGGTCAACCCCATGTTTCAATTTCATCTATTATGCGTTAGATTGAGAGAATTTGTTAGAATCGAATTCGGAAACCCAAAAGAACCCTAACTTCGAACGCAGAATCGTTTTTGCGAATTCGTGCACCTTAGATCATAAATTTGGTACCATTGGAACCGCAAGAAGATTTCGAATCCAATGAAACAAAAATCAGTCAATTTGGTCCCGTGAGTTGAAAGAAATCGAGGAACCTCTATCGGGGTGGTTTGGGAATTCGCTGATGAACTCGGGGAATATCGGTCGTCCGATCGTAGGTTATAGAAACGGACGGCCGAGATTAAAACGTGGATAGATTTAATTGTTTTCAGTTTTATTAATTCTAGAATTAAACCCTAACTTGTTGAATTTATTTAAATACCTTCCCGAATGTATTTTGACTTGAAAGTTTAACCATAGATTCCTTATAAAATCTAGTTTATTTTGATCTAAATTAATATGAGTTTTGAGTTTTTAAACGCAAATTATCATTTTTGTAAGTTCTGAGTATTATGGAATATTTAGATAATTTTAAAAGATATTTTTATGAAATAAAATTTTATAATATGTCTAAAATGTTATAGCTAATATATTTAATTTGGGAATTTTTGGACAATGGTAAATGGGTTTAAAAATTGTGTTTATGAATTTTTTGTAAGAATAACTTATAATATATGGTTTTTAATGTAACAAAAATTAAAGTATAGTTTATTAATAAACTTTTTAGGTTAGGAAATAATGAAAAGATTAAACTAACATTTAGTAACAGTATGTTTATAAATATTTTGGGTATAAACTTTTAAGTGAAGTAAAAATTATATACTATTATATATATTTATGTGAGAGGAATAAAATAGAAACTTATGTTAAATCAAAGAATTTCACTAGTCTACATTTTTAGTTATTATATAATGTGGAAGTTAATATACTTAATTGAAGCTAGGGGAAATACTTTATTTTATAAACCATATATTGGATGTGGATTTGTGTAAAAGTTAATAGAGATAATTAAATACAATAAAACTACATAAAGGATGTTTGAAAAATCCTATTATATATATGTATATATACATTAAAAATAAATAAAAGAAATGAAATACCTTATAGAAAATATAATACAAAGGAATTAATAAGTTCAACTAAACCTCTACATAATACTAATGAAAGAATATTATATGAGGTGGTATTAAATTGGGGTTACGAAATTGAGTTTTGAGTTACCTTCGAATTTCTAGGATTTAAATAAATCATAATTAAATACATATATAATATTATTTGTCAATGACAAGAATGTAAATTTGTAATTGGGTTAAGTAATAAATAAGTTAAGACTTAGGAAAATTTTGTAATTTGATTACATAAAGTGTTACACAAATAGATCTTAATATATAGTTAATAATAAAATAAATGAAATAGTTTTACATCTGAATGTGATGTGGATTAATAAGGCTAGATTTAATCATCTCATAACATTTATAATAGTGAGTAATAACTTAATGTTTTAAGGTAAAATCATTAAAAGGGTTAAGATATAAAACTATGTTAAATATGACTAGGGAGTTAGTCTAAATAATAATCCTTGAGTTTTTAGAATTGGTTAAGCCATATAAAATACATTTATGACATTAATTACCAAAATGCGGAATGAGAGTGTATAAATAAGAGATCTATTTATTAGTTGGAACTTATAAGAGGTTTGTAAATATGAATTAGGTACTTAAAACCTTTGAACCTTTAATTAGATGAAACTAAGTTATGTAAGAGATTATATTGGTTTACCTTATAACACTAAAAATATTAAAAGGTCATTTGAATATAAGGTATGAGGATTTTTCAGAATAGATGATCTTACTAGATAATTGACAATTTCTCTTATGAATGAGGATTTACTTCTTAGTTAAAATTTCACCTTATGTTAAGACATAATACTTATCCTAAAACATAGTAAAGGGAATTAATTTATTAAGTTATTCCTTTGAAACCTTAGGTTTTGTAAATAATTTAAAACGTATTTAAGACTTATGTTTATTGAGGTTTAGTATAAAAGGATTATACATAGTCTATGGAGGGAATGTGTGTATTTAATACCCCGGATCTAAAAATGGTGATTAAATTACTCTAACATGAATATTAAAGGCCTAATGGTGCCTAGAAAGTATTGGTAAGGAGAATGAAACCAAAAGAAAAGAGAAAATGCGCAAAACGCGAAAAATGCTAAAACGCGCATTAAATGAATAAAGGAAGAAATATGATCTCGTTAGGGTCCGAGATGGACTCCTAATGCTTAGTTATGCCTAATTAATATGTGGGAATAATTCCCGACGAAAACGGATCCAAATAATGGATTAAAAATGCTAACAAAGTTTTATAGCACGCTTTTTGAGAAAACCCGAAAACGTAACTTTAAGTGGTCAAACGGACCCGTAAAAATTATAGTTGATTAAATAACTATAATTAAGTATTAATGGAAGTTTAATAACCATTAAATATGAAGAAACGAGAAAAATCCGAAAAACGGGCCCGGTTAGAGAATAGTGCTAAACCGGGTAAATTATCGAGCGTTTCCTGTAAAAAAATGAAAAACGCTACCAGTTAGTATTTTGTGTGGGGCCGATTTTAATTAGTACACACACATTTAATTAGCTTGTTAGCTTATTAAGTCACAAGGTGACAAATAAATAAAGTAAAAGGGAATAGTGAAAGGGGGCTTTAAAACCTCTCACCTCCTTTATTTCTTCATTTCACGATTTGCCCCAGCTCTCTGTAAACTCCTTCTTCCTCCTCTGTACGTGAGGCGATTCCAAACAACTCACCACCTCCAACTTCTCCTTCCATTATCTTGTTCGATTCTCCACCAAATCACACAAAAATTATACCGTTAGATTCGTATCGGCGAGGGCTACGTTTTCCACGCCTCAAAACCTTGATTTCTCCACCTTCACTTCCATGGGTGTTGGAGCTTTCGAAGCTTGGGGAGCTGATTTTGACTCTCCTTCACCACCTTGATGCCTTAAGGTAATAATAAGTAAGAGCTTAGGCCATTTCAAGCTAGTTGTGCAAATTTGGAGAATTTTTCCCCACGTTGAAAATTCTCTTCCGTTTCAGCCGGTTGCACCTTGCCTTTGTGGAGTTTTGGAAATGCCCCACTTGATTGCCAAGCTCATCCTTTTGGATTTTCCAAGGTAATGCCTTCTTAAAAACCTTAAGATCCCTCTTTAAAATTCTAGGGTTTTGATATTAAGGATAGTATTTGAATTAGTGTGTGGTTCTTGGATTGGCTAGCGTGAGTTGTTGGCTGATTGAGAAACAAGAATCAAGAGGGAAAGAGAAAGAAGAGAAAAGAGGGAAGGAAGGAAGAGAAACCGAAACTAGCAAGGTAATTGAGCCTACCTTGAGTTGAATTGTTGTCTTGGGGAAATATATTTTTAAGGTGAATTGAATGTAAATGTGAGTGTAGTCATGAAACTACAAGGTTGAACAAGTAATGAGATTGTTTAATGTGGTTTAAATGTGGGAAATAAACCTTGAGAGCAAACTGTTACATATGTATGTACAAGGTGGGAAAAACAATGTGCTGCAGGAAAGTTTAATGCTTAATTACAGGGATGAAAAACAGATTTTTGTGAGCTGATTAGTGTGTGTAGAATGCCTAGGAATGTAGACAAACTCTGTCAAAATTTGCCTAGGAATGTATGGACTTGAGTGTATTAAGGCGTGGAGATAGAATGGCAAGAAACAAAGGATTGAAAACTTCAACAGAAGCAAGAACTTGCAACTGTAACAGAGGAAAAAATTACAGTGAAATGAGTTATTTGACAGATGAATATATAGAATGGTTTAGGTTAGTTTTGAATGCCTAAACAATGTCAAAACATGTTATAATATATGTAGGAATATTAGGGAAGAGATTGGTGGACGTTTAGAGTTGAAACAAGTTGAAAAACTTACATAAATTGCAAAACTGCAACTCGTCCGGGTTTGCAAACCTGGACACAAACCCGGACCAGCATCAAAACACGGCAGAAAGGTTTATCAAAGGAGTGGTCCGGGTTTGCAAACCAGGACCTAAACCCGGACCACCCCTAAATCATACCCGAGAGTTCTGTAACCATGTGGTCCGGGTTTGCAAACTAGGACACAAACCCGGACCAGTCCCAAATCTTACCCGAGAGTTTTTCCAAGTGGGGGTCCGGGTTTGCAAACTCGGATAGTAACCCGGACCACCCCAAAAATTGTACAGAAACTATTTTAAAGCTTAATTAAGGATGGGTAATGATAGTATAAGGTAATTATGACTTGATTAGTGATGTTTAAAGGTCATTAAGAGTGTAAACAAGTTTGAGAAGAGAATGAGAAAGTTGTGAGTTTAAGAACACATGAGTTAAACTAAGTTAAACGGGATAACGGGGTTAAGTACGGGAGTAATAGTTTTACATACCGTAACGCTTTGATGTTAATAAAAAAATTTGAATGTTATCAGTGGAACAAGTGTGAACCGAGGAACGAGTGGTGACCCGGTAAAGTATATCCATGGTGAAAGGTATGATTTTCTCATACTCCGCGTGCTAACCGAGTTACATTGATTTGTGTGTTTGTGTGCCGGCTTAAACAAGATTAAAGCATGAAAATAATCCATTGTTTGATTATGTATGCCTTGTTGTATGTTGAATGAGCTAACATACTTGTATGCCGGTGGGGTCTAACATAGTGTATGGACCGACTCGTAGTGAGTAACGTTTGTCTAGAGACCCATAGATCGGGTCGATGATTAAGATAACGAAAACGTGCAAACACACAAATTATCCGTTAAAGTATAACGATAACGCAACATATGAACTCCCTAGAATGTGAAGAGAAGTACGGGTTGAGTAAATACCCGACAACGGTTAGGACACCATATTGAAACAATCCACGGAACTAATGAGAGTGGAAAGATAAGTGAACCTCTTTCAAGAGGATTAAAGATAGTTTGAAGATGTGAACTAGTAAGGAAGGTAAAAGAGACCTAAGGGATTAGTAACTCCCTTGTGACATGGTCGACCTCCTATATGAGGATTTTACCTGGTATAAGAAAATAACCGAAAGTATGAGTAAGTGAAATACATGGGTAACTCTTAAAACCTAAGATTAACCGAACTTAAGTAATGTTCCCAAAGTCATTAGAAACATCGAGAGTGATGCTTCTAGACTAATATACATAATATTATTATAACTACGAGAGAGGAGTGTATGGGAGTGTGAGTAGTCCGAGAGTAGTCGGACCTAAGTAAAAGAGATAGGAATTAAGAGAGAGTTCCGTGAGCTAGTTGAACCTTCCCACCATGCTAGACCCAGAGTAGGGTCGAAACCGGGGAAGTAAGAATATGCTTGAGAGCCATGAGTTTTGGCCTAAGTATGTATTCAGAGTAACAAGCGTGACGTAGGAGACCTGTAGTGTCTCAAGAATCTACAAGAGCTTGAGTATGAATAACCCAAGAGTGGGGTGAGATAATGAGTATAAATAACCCAAGAGTGTGGGTGAGATAATGAGAATAAGTAACCCGAGAGTGTGGGTGAGTATAGTACGAGTAGCCCAAGAGAATGGGTGTGTATATGAATAAGTAGCCCAAGAGAATGGGTGTGTATATGAATAAGTAGCCCAAGAGAATGGGTGTGTATATGAATAAGTAACCCGAGAGAGCGGGTGAGGTATTGAATAAGTAAACAAGGCATAGTGAGGTATAACCCTCAAGGCCTAAGAGTAAGCAGATGCAACTAACAACCTTGTTATGTTAGTTAGGAATTGTGTTCCGTGATTGGATGTAGATTCCTTGAGTAATACACATATATATTGTATTGCTATGATGCATGTTGTTTGACTAATGAACTCCATGTATATCCGACAAAAGTAGTCGGCGTACACCGGTTAGCGCTCGGGGTATGCGAATTTCATATACAGCGTTAAGCTGAGCCCCTAGGGGCGATGTTTTTATTTTACAGGTACACCGAAGATGTTACCGTTCGAGAGTAGGACGGGGTCGGTGGGTTGCATGGGTAGTTAGTTTTAATTACTTATGTATTGAAGGAGGTGTAAGACCGAATATGTTGACGGCATCCATTTATTGTAGACTCGGTATAGTAGATAAATGATTTGAGTATTGTATTTGTATTATGTACTCGGTTGTTCCAGTTCATCAGACCGTTACGGTATGTAAGGAAGGCCTGGTTAGCCATATGGGTGGCTAATGGCGTTGTTTCACCCCTCGTTGTAATTAGAGTTCCGCTGCGTGAGTAAGAGTAATTGGTGACAGTTTAAGAGGTAATGACGAGCTTAACGGTTGGGGTGTTACAAAAATGGTATCAGAGCGAAGTATCGCTCTGATGACTGGAAATACCGAGCCTAGGAAATACCGAGTTAGGAATTAGAGACTTAGGGCTAAGGGTTGAGGGATAGCGTGAGAGATGCGCTAGTTAGGAACTTCCAGTATGATCTGGATACCTACAATACAGACCCGCCCTCCACAACCCCCGTATTAAAATCTTGGGAAGGAACGCCAGAGAGACGGGGAACCCGATCTGGCACTTAATTATTATTTCGATATGAACCAGAACCTGTCATGCGGTAGATCCTGAGAACCGGAAACCCCGGAGACGGATCCTGCTGGAACGATAATAACCGCACTCAATGGCGTGAGGTCGAGAAATCCTAATCCAAGGAGATCATAATCTGTGGCAGCTCGGGGCGACATGCTTAGCAGTCGCGAGAACCCAGCTGGTCGAGTAGCAGCAAGAAGGATGCACCAACCGTGCAACAAGGCGGATTCATGAGAACTAACGAGAACCGGGACACAAGTCCACGGACCGCCATAGTTAAATAATACCACTAACGGCTAGTTGAGAGTAGGTGCACCCACCCTGCCACACCTGAAGAAGTTGAAATACCTACGAGCAAACTTCGGGATATACCTGAATAGGACTACAGTAGTAGTGCCAAAATGACTTAAACCTCGGTAACCACAGTGAAGACGTGGGAGCGAGCAACGAGGTAGATCACGGAACTAAATAATTAAGGAACTCCGACAGTGGAGAAGCACCTAAATGAATGACAGTCATGTCAAGAGGAATGAGAAGCAGCTCTAAGGAGCAGTTATCCACTTAAAGTATCAAGGAAGAGCCGACAAGGCTATCAAATACAATGTGAACAATACCGTGACCGGTATGAGTTAACCTAAAAACCGCCTGTACCGCGCACTTGCCATGGCAAGTGCAGTATTAATGCGACTATTAAGAGGCGCTTTGACAAGTGACTAGTACTTAGCAAGTACCAAGACGGCAAGAGAAGCCAATATAGCACCACAAACCTTAAGAACTATGAAACAAAACCTTGAAAAGGCCTAATGGTCTGATCACTGTATGAAGAACATACCAGTCAGCGAGAAGTCAGACTTGGTAAGAAGCAACCGGCATTGAAATGCCGTGGAGATTTTATTTTCAACTCAAATTTTTCTTTCAAACATAGAATTTTCCAAAAACCCCCAAATTTTTAAAAAACCAAACCAGGGAACCACGATAATTATCATAGGACGATATAAGAGGAGTTGGCAACAGAATACTTCACCTAGGCGTGACACCGACACTACAAGTGTACACAAACGAGACATGGAACGACCGCACTCCGAAGGAGCTTGCGGGCCTGATAGACCAGTTATGAGTTAGTCGGGTAAGTGGCAACGTATCAATAAGATACTCCATGTATGTATACAAGTAGAGTACGGAACACGGGAAGTAGCCCACTCCATACTACGGACGAAAGAGCCAAATCGGACCTGAACAATTGACTACCACGAATGATCAAGGGAAAGAACCCAGTAAGATGATGGACCTAAGGTAAGAAGTGCGGGAAGCACAGAGTATTAAGTATAGACATTGGATATGTCTCAGGAAATACATGATGACTGGAATGAATATCAGTGTAAGCAATACGATAAATGTTTAAAATGAACATATTTATGTTCCATAAACGGGATAGAAAATTCCCACAGTATACCTCACTGATGAGAATACCAACCTGACCAAGAAGGTAAAGGAAAAGTACTAATAATCTACCCAATAACGGGAGATACTACAACCCTAAACGGGATAGTTCAAACTATATGCAACTGCAAGACGGTGTAAAGAACTGAACACACCCATGAATTCAGGCCAGATGTGACGGCATAACTCAGTAACACCCAGGAGCAATCCTTGAAGGGTACCGGAGTCAACAGTAGTTGAACGAAACATCGTGTTGAGAACATCAGTGTAAACTGAACACTCGGGTAGAACCCGAAGGGATCCCACGTAACACGGGATACCCTAGATTTCCAGAAGGCATGAATTAATATTTTGATACGTTAGGGGCATAGACTTATATTAAAATACAAAAGGGCCTTCCATGTACGGAAGTGTGATGAGACAACCATATCAAAGAGCCCATAAATACCTCCTAACCATTTAATGGCATACGGAGAAGAAGAAACCTATATAAACAGCCCGCATGGAGCATGACTCGAGGCAAGGTGGCTTGTAAGCCGATAGAACCAACTACAACTCGTAGATCCAAACGTTGTAAAACATATGCATAAAGGCATAAGAGTTATTGTGGAGCATGAACCACCACCTTAGAGTGGGGACACCACTTGTTATTGTGGAGCCTATGGAGCGGTAATTGCGTGAATCTTCCAGAGAAGGGCTACCACCCATGAATGTAATGTGAAACCGCTAGAATGGTGCAATGAAACTTGAGCATGTGTTAATTGCCAAGGAGTAAGTCGAACAGAGATAGTATGTAAGAAGGCTTTGATAGCAGTGGAAAGAAACCAAGAGAGTAATCGGTTAAGTAGTAAAACACAGTATGTGTGCAATACGAATTGTAGAGTAAACAATGCGCAATAAGCATAGAGAGGTTAAAGAAGTATATTTTATTGTGCCAAGTGAATGGCAAGCCATAGTATAAATGGCGGGAGTACATGAGCGGAAGCTAAAGTAGTAGCGGATGCCATATAAGCGAATGTTGTAATGAGTAGAGCATGATACGCAGTAACAGATAATGATACGGAGCTAATGAGAAAATGTGGTAAAGGAGACATAATCATTCCTATCCCATGAGAGATTTACTGTCAAGGGTTTACGCTTCTGCACTCTGTATGACTGAGTGTTTTGGTATTGCACTTGTGCGGTAATGATCGAGTGGGAGAGCCAGGAATTGAGAAATGTCAACGAAGCCTGTTGAGCGAGAATCTAAAGAAATAACCGTGCGGCCTTTGGCCAAAGATGCACGAAGAATGTGGGCTGTAACCCACAGGTCCCAGGACCGATGAATGGTTAATGCAGAGTAGTATGAGGAGGAATTCTTGTACAGAAACAAGTAAACAAACGTAATTCAGAAGCAACTGTTAATCGAGGTAGCACTACTATTAAGTAGTAGCTTGACCTCAACCGACAACAAGTCGGGAATAGTAAGTGAATAATCACAAAGGTATACAGAGTTATACGTAATAGATTTCCAGAGCTGGAGAGAAAATCTATAACTCATCGAATTCGCATACGGTAAGAGATACCTAGCGACGATTAAGAAACCTTTATTCCCAAGACAAAAAGGGATAAAAGGGAGTAATAACACATTGAGAGTATTAAAAGGGCGAATTAAGCTCTAGTTATCAGGTCACACAGTAGAAGCTAGTGGACCGTAATTCAAAGGTTAAGTATACCTAGTAAATATGAGTAAATGGCTAATCCTAAACGCCTTGAAGCCTTAGAGGCTAGAACTGAACCCGGTTATGAGTTAGTTAATCGTATTGAAGTTAAAACACTTCATGATACTCGAATTAGTGAACCAATGTTCAGTGATAACATATGGTTAGTTACGCGGGCGTAACCCCTTTTAAGGGGGGCAGGGCGAGAAACCGCTTAGAGTATGTTTTACGTATAGGTGCGTAAACTACTATGTGCATGGCACAAAAGAAATAATTTTGATGGTTGGAACTCATGTTACATAAACATGTGTACCCATTCGTTGTGTAAGTATAAGTATTGTGCATGAGAGATGCAAGTAACAAGTATATAATATTTATGAAAAGAGGAGTAGAGAGGCTCCTGAGGAATGAGAATCCCTTTAGTATTTGTCTATTGAGATTAGACATGAGATATTATGAGTATGAACCGGTATGAAACCGGTGTATAACCTAGTAGGAAGTGAGTTTCCCTAGGTAATTTTATTTGAGAATGAGTGATGGAGTGAGTTCCATCCTTTGGAGTGGTATGGTGTGTATTAAATTGAGTAACAATTTGAGAAAATGAGGTCATAAGTTGCTTAGGTAAAGTAAGCAAAGAAAATTGAGAATGACGGATGACCTAAGTTCTAGGAATTAGAGATAAATTAAAATGAACTGTTTTATGATTATGACTAGAAAGAGTAAAAAAAATAGAAAACGAAAATGTTTGACTATCTGATTGTTTAAAACTGACGTGGGAGGTGGAACTTGATCTGCTAGCGATCAAGGGAAACCGAACACAAATTGGGGTGGAAGGATAGTTCAACACTGATGCTGATCACATCAGGGTTGGATGATTCTTGAAGCTCCCTATAAGTGGTCACAAGTAATCACGTTACGAAAAGATGCAGCCACCAAAACCGAACTTGGAGTTGTGTGATGTTTTGAAAAGAATTTTCAAACAGAATTTGAAATGGGGTTTCTTCAAGTATGAAGATGGAAATGAAAACTGGTTTTTAAACTGCTATCACCCGCCGATGGCTACGGCCTTAAGTCTTGATGACCAGTAGAACGGTGGGCGTGTATTAGTTTGAAACCATTGCACCGTACGTGCGGCGGTCCTAAGTGACCGGTTGGGGCGGTGACAGTGTGTGATTTTTCCAAAGGCAGCGGGACGGGGAGAGTACCCTGAGATGATTCCGTGTTGAGTGAGTCAACCAGAGTGCCTGAGGATATGTATATGTGTAACGTTTTGATCAGAACCGAAGGGACCGTGGGCCAGAGAGAGTAAGTGCCCATTTGTCATGAAACGGCTGTGGACCAGAGAGCGTAAGAGTCCAACGTGACCGGTACCTGAGGGATCAGTAGAGTATTACTCAATATGGATTCGAGGACTGTAGTGCCTTCTTGTCTTCGGACCGATTCCATGGAGAGAGTATAAAGAGTATTTTTGATTGCTATACATGTTGTGATTTGTGTGTGGTATGTGTAGTGTGAAATGAGAATCACTTGTGAAGTCTGTAAGGTTATACGTGTATTATAACCTTGGCATAGTACGCCCATGAGAGTAACGAGATTAGATTCACCAACTTTGAGGACAAAGTTCCTAAGGGGGGTAGATTTTAATACCCCGGATCTAAAAATGGTGATTAAATTACTCTAACATGATTATTAAAGGCCTAATGGTGCCTAGAAAGTATTGGTAAAGAGAATGAAACCAAAAGAAAAGAGAAAATGCGCAAAACGCGAAAAACGCTAAAACGCGCATTAAATGAATAAAGGAGAAATATGATCTCATTAGGGTCCGAGATGGACTCCTAAGGCTTAGTTATGCCTAATTAATATGTGGGAATAATTCCCGAAGAAAACGGATCCAAATAATGGATTAAAAATGCTAACGAAGTTTTATAGCACGCTTTTTGAGAAAACCCGAAAACGTAACTTTAAGTGGTCAAATGGACCCGTAAAAATTATAGTTGATTAAATAACTATAATTAAGTATTAATGGAAGTTTAATAACCATTAAAAATGAAGAAACGAGAAAAATCCGAAAAACGGGCCCGGTTAGTGAATAGTGCTAAACCGGGTAAATTATCGAGCGTTTCCTATAAAAAAATGAAAAACGCTACCAGTTAGTATTTTATGTGGGGCCGATTTTAATTAGTACACACACACATTTAATTAGCTTGTTAGCTTATTAAGTCACAAGGTGACAAATAAATAAAGTAAAAGGGAATAGTGAAAAGGGGCTTTAAAACCTCTCACCTCCTTTATTTCTTCATTTCACGATTTGCCCCAGCTCTCTGTAAACTCCTTCTTCCTCCTCTGTACGTGAGGCGATTCCAAACATCTCACCACCTCCAACTTCTCCTTCCTTTATCTTGTTCGATTCTCCACCAAATCACACAAAAATTATACCGTTAGATTCGTATCGGCGAGGGCTACGTTTTCCACCCCTCAAAACCTTGATTTCTCCACCTTCACTTCCATGGGTGTTGGAGCTTTCGAAGCTTGGGAGATGATTTTGACTCTCCTTCACCACCTTGATGCCTTAAGGTAATAATAAGTAAGAGCTTAGGCCATTTCGAGCTAGTTTTGCAAATTTGGAGAATTTTTCCCCACGTTGAAAATTCTCTTCCGTTTCAGCCGGTTGCACCTTGCCTTTGTGGAGTTTTGGAAATGCCCCACTTGATTGCCAAGCTCATCCTTTTGGATTTTCCAAGGTAATGCCTTCTTAAAAACCTTAAGAACCCTCCTTAAAATTCTAGGGTTTTAATATTAAGGATAGTATTTGAATTAGTGTGTGGTTCTTGGATTGGCTAGCGTGAGTTGTTGGCTGATTGAGAAACAAGAATCAAGAGGGAAAGAGAAAGAAGAGAAAAGAAGGGAAGGAAGGAAGAGAAACCGAAACTAGCAAGGTAATTGAGCCTACCTTGAGTTGAATTGTTGTCTTGGGGAAATAGATTTTTAAGGTGAATTGAATGTAAATGTGAGTGTAGTCATGAAACTACAAGGTTGAACAAGTAATGAGATTGTTTAATGTGGTTTTAATGTGGGACATAAACCTTGAGAGCAAACTGTTGCATATGTATGTACAAGGTGGGAAAAACAATGTGCTGCAGGAAAGTTTAATGCTTATATTACAGGGATGAAAAACAGATTTTTGTGAGCTAATTAGTGTGTGTAGAATGCCTAGGAATGTAGATAAACTCTGTCAAAATTTGCCAAGGAATGTATGGACTTGAGTGTATTAAGGCGTGGAGATAGAATGGCAAGAAAGAAAGGATTGAAAACTTCAACAGTAGCAAGAACTTGCAACTGTAACAGAGGAAAAAATTACAGTGAAATGAGTTATTTGACAGATGAATATATAGAATGGTTTAGGTTAGTTTTGAATGCCTAAACAATGTCAAAACATGTTATAGTATATGTAGGAATATTAGGGAAGAGATTGTGGAAGTTTAGAGTTGAAACAATTTGAAAAACTTATAAATTGCAAAACTGCAACTGGTCCGGGTTTGCAAACCAGGACACAAACCCGGACCAGCATCAAAACACGGCAGAAAGGTTTATCAAAGGAGTGGTCCGGGTTTGCAAACCAGGACCTAAACCCGGACCACCCTAAATCATACCCTAGAGTTCTGTAACCATGTGGTCCGGGTTTGCAAACTAGGACACAAACCTGGACCAGTCCCAAATCTTACCGAGAGTTTTCCAAGTGGGGGTCCAGGTTTGCAAACTCGGACAGTAACCCGGACCACCCCAAAAATTGTATAGAAACTATTTTAAAGCTTAATTAAGGATGGGTAATGATGGGTAATGATAGTATAAGGTAATTATGACTTGATTAATGATGTTTAAAGGTCATTAAGAGTGTAAACAAGTTTGAGAAGAGAATGAGAAAGTTGTGAGTTTAAGAACACATGAGTTAAACTAAGTTAAACGGGATAACGGGGTTAAGTACGGGAGTAATAGTTTTACATACCGTAACGCTTTGATGTTAATAAAAACATTTGAATGTTATCAGTGGAACAAGTGTGAACCGAGGAACGAGTGGTGACCCGGTAAAGTATATCCATGGTGAAAGGTATGATTTTCTCATACTCCGCGTGCTAACCGAGTTACGTTGATTTGTGTGTTTGTGTGCCGGCTTAAACAAGATTAAAGCATAAAAATAATCCATTGTTTGATTATGTATGCCTTGTTGTATGTTGAATGAGCTAACATACTTGTATGCCGGTGTGGTCTAACATAGTGTATGGACTGACTCGTAGTGAGTAACGTTTGTCTAGAGACCCATAGATCGGGTCGATGTTTAAGATAACGAAAACGTGCAAACACACAAACTATCCGTTAAAGTATAACGATAACGCAACATATGAACTCCCTAGAATGTGAAGTAAAGGAAGGGTTGAGTAAATACCCGATAACGGTTAGGAAACCATATTGAAACAATCCACGAAACTAATGAGAGTGGAAAGATAAGTGAACCTCCTTCAAGAGGATTAAAGATAGTTCGAAGATGTGAACTAGTAGGAAGGAAGGTAAAAGAGACCTAAGGGATTAGTAACTCCCTTGTGACATGGTCGACCTCCTATATGAGGATTTTACCCGGTATAAGAAAATAACTGAAAGTATGAGTAAGTGAAATACATGGGTAACTCTTAAAACCTAAGATTAACCGAACTTAAGTAATGTTCCCAAGTCATTAGAAACATCGAGAGTGATGCTTCTAGACTAATATACATAATATTATTATAACTCCGAGAGAGGAGTGTATGGGAGTGTGAGTAGTCCTAGAGTAGTCGGACCTAAGTAAAAGAGATAGGAACTAAGAGAGAGTTCCGTGAGCTAGTTGAACCTTCGCACCATGCTAGACCCAGAGTATGGTCGAAACCGGGGAAGTAAGACTATGCTTGAGAGCCATGAGTTTTGGCCTAAGTATGTATTCAGAGTAACAAGCGTGAGGTAGGAGACCTGTAGTGTCTCAAGAATCTACAAGAGCTTGAGTATGAATAACCCAAGAGTGTGGGAGATAATTAGTATAAATACCCAAGAGTGTGGGTGAGATAATGAGAATAAGTAACCCGAGAGTGTGGGTGAGTATAGTACGAGTAGCCCAAGAGAATGGGTGTGTATATGAATAAGTAGCCCAAGAGAATGGGTGTGTATATGAATAAGTAGCCCAAGAGAATGGGTGTGTATATGAATAAGTAACCCGAGAGAGCGGGTGAGGTATTGAATAAGTAAACAAGGCATAGTGAGGTATAACCCTCAAGGCCTAAGAAGCAGATGCAACTAACAACCTTGTTATGTTAGTTAGGAATTGTGTTCCATGATTGGATGTAGATTCCTTGAGTAATACACATATATATTGTATTGCTATGATGCATGTTGTTTGACTAATGAACTCCATGTATATCCGACAAAAGTAGTCGGCGTACACCGGTTAGCGCTCGGGGTATGCGAATTTCATATGCAGCGTAAAGCTGAGCCCCTAGGGGCGATGTTTTATTTTACAGGTACACCGAAGATGTTACCGTTCGAGAGTAGGACGGGGTCGGTGGGTTGCATGGGTAGTTAGTTTTAATTACTTATGTATTGAAGGAGGTGTAAGACCGAATATGTTGACGGCATCCATTTATTGTAGACTCGGTATAGTAGAGAAATGATTTGAGTATTGTATTTGTATTATGTACTCGGTTGTTCCAGTTCATCAGACCGTTACGGTATGTAAGGAAGGCCTGGTTAGCCATATGGGTGGCTAATGGCGTTGTTTTCATCACCCCTCGTTGTAATTAGAGTTCCGCTGCGTGAATGAGAGTAATTGGTGACAGTTTAAGAGGTAATGACGAGCTTAACGGTTGGGGTGTTACAGTGTGTAAAAAAATATTTAGGAAATTAAAATGTAAGTAAGGATACATAAAAAGGGTTATCTTAAAACACCTTATTATATAGGTGATAATAAAACAAATAATATATCTTGTGAATACTAAATGTAAGAGTTTGATAAGTCTAAGTTAATTTAATATAGTAATTTCAATATGAGAAGTAATACAACATCTTATGACAAGATTATTAGATGGTTATAGTAAAAAGTCATTATGAACTAAGGATATGATAATTGAGTTTAGTGGCTCCATTAAGTTATAGTAAAATGTATATACAACACTATGATTTCTATATACAAGATGTAGATCTTAGTTAAGTAAAGGGGAAAACTTAATCATAATGGATTATTTAGTAAGATTGTAACACCCCTACCGCTAATCCTGTACTTACCGTCTAATCGCTCTAATAATCCTACTATGTCGTAGCGGAAATACTACTACTACGGCGGGTGATACAACGCCGCTAACCGCCTATACGGCTAGCTAGGCTTATACTACTTACAGTGACGGTCTGATGACTAAAATATACCGAGCTACTACATTACTTACTAAATTCCGAATATCAAATACTTACATAAGTGGATCACCGAGTATCTGAGTATAATTAATTACATTCTTTCCCTAGCTTCCAAAATAATGAGTTTAAACCAACTACTCAACTATACCAATCATAATTCCTTCACAATATCCAAAAGGGTGTACCCCGTGGTACACCGGCTAACAAAAACCTACAGCCGTGTACAACATAGTACACCATCCACAATTCATTAATTACAGACAAAAAGAAATCAAACTTAAACTCTTCATCATCTTCACTCATCTCGAGGTCCTGCATTATATTAAAAACATCGCCCCAAGGGGCTCAGCAAAAGCTGCGCATAAACTTCGCATATACCGCGAGCTAACTAGGGTACGCCGACTATTTAAGGTCGACTGTACATGCGGTTCATTATTTTCATACATGCATGCTTTACATACAACATACGATTATGTACAATACAATACATAAGCCAAATAGCATTACAATAGCATACACAACACTTACCTTCACAAGGGTTAGCCAATTACACATCCTGGTTAATCGGATGCTTATTACTTTTTTACTCATTACCAATACTTTCTCTTACTTTACTTACTTACTTTATCATACTTGTTTACTCATTCTTACTTACTTACTTTTACTCATGTTAAGTCGGTATGACCTTCGGGCAGGGACTACACCGTCCCACCACCGGGTTTTACTTGACTCACCAATCCAGGATGCTACCCATTTAAGGGGTTTGGGCCGTGGACCAGTTAAGAGTCAGGAATTTGAGCCGACCTCTTATGAGTCCGCCTCCTCACGCATGGCCGAAACTATATCGGACTTCTACTACTCATTCCAATTTAATTACCAATTTATTAAGTTAGATTGGTTAGCTTGTTAGGAATCAGTTAGAAGTCCATCATATTTACATTCGGTCACAACACGATACATCAGGCATACACACATTCATATTCATCCAAACATTTCATGAATTATACAAACTATGATTTAAAGAAGATATGCAAACAAGGAACAATCTCATGATATTCACAAGTAAGCATACTATATCCGATTCGTGCGTTTATCTTATTTGGTGATCAATTAGCACACAACACACAAATCAGAGTAACCACGGTAGCATACGGGGCATGAGAAGTTCATACCGTTCACCGTTGTACTTGTAACCGACTTTCCTCCTCGGTGTCACAAATCAAGTCCTATAACATACATGTGATCGAGAGATTAATTATCTACAATTAATTCAACTTGTATTCCTATTACGTTTCCTAACTCATACTTACTATGTCTTTACAATTCTTACACTTACACATTGTTTACCTACTCTTCACTACTTTAAGTTTACTTCCTTACTTAACAATGATGTACCTATATATATATATGTACATATGTATATGTGAGTATACATATATATATACTATTATAATTATTATTATCATTATTTTTTTTGTATGACTCGGCCGACCTTACCCAGGGTCGGACCCAAGGTCGGTCGAAGTCAGTAGGGTAATATGCTGGAAAATTCCAGGGCCGACCGACCTTGCAAGTCCAGTCCCAAGGTCGGTCCATTCCAGTAAGTTTTGGTTTCGACATTCTGGACTCGACCGACCTTGCATGTCCGGTCTCAAGGTCGGTCCGTTCCAGTAAGTTACAAGACGGGAAAATTTTAGACCGACCGACCTTGCATGTCCGGTCCCAAGGTCGGTCCATTGCAGTAGGTTTCATTACGGGAAATTTCTAGCCGACCGACCTTGCATGTCCGGTCCCAAGGTCGGTCCATTCCAGAAGGTTTCCGTCTTTGTAAATCTGGGCTCGACCGACCTTGCAAGTCCGATCCCAAGGTCGGTCCAGTCCAGTAATTGCATTTTCATTTCTGTTTTCAGTCCTTTCCTTTACCCATTACTTCTCCATTGTTCCCACACGTAATCCCACATGTTTTAACACTAAATAAACCTCCTAATACACATTAGTTCATTCATTAACTCATTACCCATTTCTATACTAATTTACACACTTGTTTTCTAACCTTCAATCCAACACTTACACTATCTTCCCTTAGTTGCATTGTGCTATAGATTTTGACTCTCACTTCCTCCATCTATAGCTCCCTCTTCTAATGTCATTTCTAAAGCTTATAATGCATTAACCATCTCTCTTAACCTACCCACCACCAAGTCTCATCTAAAATCTGTTTCAAGCCTATATTTTTCACCTAGTTTCTAGTTCCTAAGTCCTCTAGTTTCTAGGCAAAATTTGCTATAGTCTCCCCTATATTTTTACATTCTCACCACATGTTGTTTTAGCTCACAAAACACCACCCATTTCACCTGTTTAAATCACATCACAACATATACCAAACTCTCCAACACAATACTAACCATTCAACACTCAAGAAATTCCTGCACATTCCTTTTTCTTTCCTCAAGGTTTATACAAGTTTTTGATCAACTTCTGAAGCTTTAAAACATTAAGTTCTCTTACACATTACACTATTACTCATTAATAGTTCCAATACACATTTAAAAGCTACTAAAATCTGTTACATAAAACATTTACAAGACTACACAAGTGAGCATAATTTACCTTGTTCTTCTTCTAGTTTTTCTTTTTCTTCTTATTTCTTCTTCCTTCCTCTTTCTTTTCCCCAACAACTATGAAGATTCAAAGCTCTACACTACAGCCCATTACACCACCACCATTCAATTAAACTAGCCCTTAGATTATATTAAAGCCTTAAGGTAAATTTCTAGGGTTTAGGAGTTCATTTCATTACCTTGCAAGGAGTAGATGAAGCTTAGAACAACACAAGAGCAATATTTTTACTCCTCCAAGAATGCCAAAATCGGCTGGAACAAAAGGAATAGGAACTCCACACTTAGAAATTTCTATTTTGAGAATAAGATTGAGAAAAGGTAATGTTTTTTAATTTCTTTTTACCTTAAACCAAAGAGGTGGAGAAGGGGCTTCTAATGGTGGTCCTCAAGCTCCAAAGCAAGAACACCCATGGAGATGAAAATGCTTGTTTTTAGATTTTGAAAAGAGGGTAGTGTTCTCCTTGATGAGAGGAGCACAATGGTATAATTTTTGTAATTTTTGGTGAAGGTTTGATAGGTTAACAAGAAGAGAGAAGTGAGGGTTTGTGTGGTGTATGGCAAATCGCCATTGAAGGCTTCAAAGAGGAAGAAAGGAAATAGAGAAAGAGAGGGAGTACGTGAGGATAGGAGGGAGTAGGAGAGAGAGGGAAATATTTTGCTTTTTGTCCCACTTTATGGCTTTGTCCCTTAGTGTATTAGACACAATTAAAAATGAGAGAGTGTGAGGGTGAGGGCACAAAATCGGCCGTCTCACACACAGCCCTCTTATGGGTTTTAAAATTTTATTTACAATAGTGGACACACTAGTATGGGTTATTTATGCTTTTACCCCACAACTTCCCGTTTTTGACAGTTTTTACTATCTTCTCGTTTTATTTGATTTTATTGGCTCTAGACCTTCACTAATGTTTATAATGACTATTTGGTTGACCAAAATTGTTACGAGTTTATTTGACCCGCTTAAAGTCATGTTTTCCCGATTTCTTCGAAAAACGCGCTTTAAGGTTCGTTTGTGGTTTTAACTCATTTTAAGGATCCGTTTTCTATGGGATTTGTTCCCTCATGATTATTTAGACCTAATTAAGCTTCTAAAATACTTATTAGCCTAATTAATCATGATTTTTAATTACGGGGTATTTCAAATGTTGATAAAATACATAATCATTACATTGTAAATAATAGTATAATATTCTAAGATAAACCTATCATAGGTCATAATACGATGTTTATTCTAAATTAAGAATAAAGGTATTGAGCTTAAGAATTGTTATTGAAATTCTATGGTTTATTGAATAACATAAAATGCATTTATGACATAAGGGTCTCAAGAGTCTTGAATTGAGAATTAGGGTTAAGTATGAGTAAAGTGAATAAGAGTGTAACAATTAACAAGTGTTAATAACATACATTCCCTAGTCTTACAACCTTGAGTTATACAACATTCTAAGATAAGTCGAAGGTTATACGTAACATTTAATTGTGACTTAGAAATAAGAGTGAGGAGTTTATTTAAGTTTAACGTAGGCTACAAGTGATTGATGATAGACTACCTTTAATATTCTTCAGAGTACTGTTGATTGTTTACGCAAGTTGACTAGAACTGCTTCACCATTATCCAGGTATGATTTCTCTTACTCCGATACTTTTACTTTCTGACCGACTTATGAGACGTTTTCGAAAAACGCTAATTGAGTTTAAAGGAATTTAAAAAGGAAACTGTTGTGTAGCTAACTCAGCTTGATGTGACTAACTGAGCCTTGAATGTGAAACTTACATGATTATTGGTTCCTTCTATTGGGTTATTTCGTTAGATATTAACTGCCTAGGGTTTACGCTTCTGCACTCTGTAGGACTGAGTGTTTTGGTATTGCTCTGGTGTAGTTAGTGATCTAGTGGAAGTATGGAAAAGGACAATCTTGGTAATTCTTCCTTTGACTCTGGATATTGTTTCATCCATGAGCTGAGTCTTTTGTTGTGACGTGCGCGCGTCTTCACCGGTAACAACAGGGGGCTCTATATCCCTTGTCCACAAGGACATTTATATCTGACAACAGGGGGGTGTATATCCCTCGTCCACAAGGACATTTATATCTGACAGCAGGGGGCTGTACATCCCTCGTCCACAAGGTCATTTATATCTGACAGCAGGGGGCTGTATATCCCTTGTCCACCAGGACATTTATATCTGACAGTAGGGGGTTGTATATCCCTCGTCCATACGGACATTTATATCTGGCGGTGGGGGCCATCTCTCCCAATTGGTGTTGTTCCACTCTTGAGTTGTTGGTTCTTGGATCTCTTCTTTCATTCCTAGTCCTTGTGACTACTTGGGCCTTCCTACTCCTAACTGGAACTGAATCTAACACAAGTAATGGATGTTCACTAACTTATGGTGTGATTTCTTCTAACTGACTAACTTTAACTTTCGGTTTATTTATCTCTATCCTTAACTTGATGTCTTTGACTTGGTGATTTTACAGTGCCTTGTTTCCCTGTTTTACTTTCAAGAGTTTGATTTCAAGTTACTTGTAACACCCCTACCGCTAATCTCCTAATTATCGCCTAATCAGTCTAGTCTCTAATCTAACACAGCGGGACAAACAACTAAGTAGCGGGTGAAACATGTCGTTAGCCACCCCAAACGACTAACTAGGCCTTAACCAAATTAACAGTGCGGTCTGATAGCGAGGAATACCGAATTACAATAATAACCTCCAATAATCCTTAAGCACTTCCCAAGAGCATATACATCCTTGTTCCCCTAAAACAATATCCAAAAGTGATTACTGAGTCAAATAGTTTAGCTCACAATTTACAACCCTTCAAGTCTACAAATATTAATAGTTACAACTAGCCATGGCTCGAATGTTTACAACTGCCAAAATCCAAAAATGTGTACCACATGGTACACCGGCTACAATTTTCTACCGTGTACTACTCGGTACACCACTCAAAATAATTAATCTATCCAAAACAAGCATCCCGGTCTCTCCCCCGACCTATCAACCGTCTCTGGTCCCTGCAAATAAAAATGGTGCCCCAAGGGCTCAGCAAAGCTGCATATGACTTTCGCATACCCCGTGTACTAGCGGGGGTACACCAACTATTTGGTCGCCAACATGAGGTTAATTTTATTGCAAGCATACATGCCATTATAAACATATCATACACATGTAACAGTACACTCAACATGCATTTCATTACATATAACGGCGCACACATTCACAAGGTACAAATCACACAATGAGAGTCAATTCACAAGTCAGCCGGGGTCCTGAGAGGCAGTCCTCATATTTTCGCCTCAATCATTTTGTTAGTTACTCATCCGGGTTAACTCTCTTATAGTCCAACAATTCCTAGCTTATCTCTTTAGATGGATAAGCTCTGCCGGTCTCACTCCAGTCGGGCACCACTATGTGGCACACGGCCCCGCACGGCACCACTATGTGGCACACGGCCCGGTAACAAGGGAGTTCGACCATGGACTTAGAAACAAACGCTCTATTGTTTCCTTATCCTTGCACGCGTGACTCACAATCCCCCCTAACCCAACACCCGGGTTAGTAATACTTCCAGCCAGTGAGTTAGTCGTCATTTCACTCCCTCACCATTCACACATTTCATGAATTATACAAACTTCAAGTTCAATTGCCACCCAACATGAAACAATGTATACTTAACTCAATCAAGTGCAATAAATCCGGTTCATGCGATTATCTTGTTTAGGTGGTAGCAAATAAACACACAACACACAAGCCGGGGTAACCCCGTTAGGACACAGGGCATGAAGAAATCATACCGTTCACCGTTGTACTCGAACCGACTGTCCTTCGGTGTTCACAAATCAAGTCCTATAACATACATGGAGTCGTATGGTTAATAACTATCATTTATTTAACTCTTACTCCATTACTTTTCCCTAGACATACTTACTAGTTCTTACAAGTCCTAAGTGGTTATGAAACCCATTTCATACTTCAAGTTTCCTTCCTTGCTCAACAATGATGTACTTCTATATATATGTGCATATATCTATATAGATGTGTATATATATATATACATATATATATTATATATATATATATTATTATAATTTATTTATTTTTGTATGACGCGACCGACCTTACCCAGGGTCGGTCCCAAGGTCGGTCGAAGTCGGTAGGGTAATACACTTGAAAATTTCCGGCCCGACCGACCTTGCAAGTCCGGTCCCAAGAAGGTCGGTCCATTCCAGTGGTGTTTTTGGTTTCAAATTCTGGAGTCGACCGACCATGGACAAGGTCGGTCCCAAGGTTGGTCCATTCCAGTGAATTAGATTACGGAAAAATTTTAGGCCGACCGACCTTGCAAGTCCGGTCGCAAGGTCGGTCCATTCCAGTAGGTTTTCCGTCTTGCAAATCTGGGCTCGACCGACCTTACAAGTCCGGTCCCAAGGTCGTCCAGTCCAGTGTTTGCATTTTTTATTTTTGTTTTCAACCTCTCTTCTTACCCTTACATCCCCATTGTTCCTACACTTAATCTCACCTGTTTTTAACACTATTTAAACCTCCTAATTCACCCTAGTTCATCGATTAACTCCTTACACATTTCTATACTAATTTCACACTTGTTTTTCCCAAATTCCACTAATCACACTTCACAATTACATTGTTTCTTCCTAACATAGTTATGCTACAGATTTTGATTCTCACTATCTCCATCTATAGCTCCCTCTTTCCAATCGCCATTCTAAGGCTTGTAATGCATTACTTAACATCCTAATTATTCTCACTACCTAAGCCCTTTTCAAATCTGTTTTCAAAGTATTAAACACTCACTTTGAACTCTCTCCAATACACCTAGTTACTATCTAGGTTATTTCCTCTCCTTACACAACAAAGTCCTCAAATTCCTAAACAAATTTTGACATAGCCTCCCCTATATTTTTAACATAGCCCACCACATCATTTCAGCTCACAACTTCCATACCAATCACACACACCATTATACACTACACACTACAACACTCCAAATTTCCTACACATACACATACACTATCCATGGTTTTCCAAAGCTTTACACAATCATCCAACAATTCTAAAACAGCATACAACCCTTCCTCATAACTACAACATAACCCATTATTCAAACCATTCAAATTCCTTCTTTCTAAACATTAAAATCTGTTACACACAAGCTTCTCAAAATTAATACGAGGCAAGCACATTTACCTTTGATTCCTAGCTTCCTCCTTTCTTCCTTCCCTCTCCTTCTTCTATGATTCTTGATTTCTTACCCTTATTCTTTCCTCCCCAAAATCGACAAGCTATAGCCATACACACACACACACCATACCACTTATGAATTCATTCCTTAAACCATCTTTAAAGCTTTAAGGTAAGTTTTTAGGGTTTAGGAATATATTACCTTGCAAAGGAGTAGGTGAAGCTTAGAATAGCTCAAGAACAAGATTTCTCACTCTCCAAGGATACCAAAATCGGCTAGAACACAAGGCACCAAACAAGGGTTTAGTTTGAATTTTCGTTTTTGCCACCAAGGGCTAGAAAGAAGGTAAGTTTTCAAGATTATTTTTACCTCAAAATGAAAAGGAGCTGAAGGTAGTTCTAGTGGTGGTCTTCAAGCTCCAAATGCAGCACACCCATAGAGATGAAAACGAGTGTTTTCGGATTTTGAAAGGAGGAATGTGTTCTCCTTGATGAGAGGATTCCAATGGTACAAGTTTTGTAATTTTTGGAGGAGATTTGGGTAGTTAACAAGAGAAGAGAAGATGGTGTTGGTGTTGGTCTATGCAAATCGCCATTAGAGGCTCAAGAGGAAGAAGAAGGAAAATCAGAGAAAGGGAGGGAGGTGAGTACGGTGGTGTTTGTGAGGGATAGGAGAGAGAATAACTAAAGTAGCTTATTTACTTTTTATTTGTTTTGTCCTCTAGTACATAAGCAACAATTAAATAAGAGAGTGTGAGAGAGAGGGGGGCACAATTCGGCCGGCTCCACTGCACACACACACACACAGTTTGAGTTTTTATTTTTAAAAGTGGACACACTAGTTTGGTTTATTTATGCTTTCACCCCCACAACTTCCCGTTTTTGACAGTTTTTACTATTTTCTCATTTTATTGATTTTATGGTTCTAGGCCTTCACTAATGTTTTATTAGTGACTATCTGGTTGACCAAAATTATTACGAGTCTATTTGACCCGCTTAAAGTCGCGTTTTCCCGCTTTCCTCGAAAAACGCGCTTTAGGTTCGTTTATGCTTTTAATCCATTTTAAGGATCCGTTTTCTTTGGAATTTGTTCCCTCATGATTATTTAGACATAATTAAGATTCTAAAATCTTAATTAGCCTAATTAATCACTGTTTTAAATTTTGGGGAATTTTAATCTACCCCCTTAAGGAACTTTGTCCACAAAGTTATTCAAGTTGGTGAATTAGTTTTCTTTGTTCAATCGACTCTCAATTGACAAAGATCGTACACACAACATCTTACAGAATTAAAATTATGTTGCACAAAGATATTCACCTCAATCACAAGCACTTTTCAACACAACTCAAACCATACCTTTTCAATCCAACTCAATACAATTCAAGCACCAATCTCAATTCGATCCCAACAGATACCACAATTCCATTCACATCAACATAAATTCACTTCCACCGTTACAATGAACAACCAAGGAGTCTAACAAAATGTATCACAACTTACATACAATGCAATACTTACCCCGAAGCAATGCCAAAACAAAACGGTCCTACCCCCCTTAAAAGGGGTACGCCCATACCCTTTAAGTGCTAGACACTCTAATCTACAAACAACTGCTGGTACTTGGTCTTCGCCTTCATGGCGTCCTCTTTCCCAAGTCGCTTCCTCGACGTCGTGGTTTGCCCACTAGACTTTGACCATTTTCACTGATTTGTTGCGAGTGTCTAGTCTTCGTATCAAGGATTCGCAGTGGAGTCTCGACATATCTCATCGTCGGCTCTAGGGATAAGTGTTCGGGATCCAACACATGAGAATGATCGGATATATATTTCTTGAGTTGTGAAACGTGAAACACATTGTGCACACGTCCCAACTCCTCAGGTAACGCTAATCGGTATTCCACGGATCCAACTCTCTCCGTAATCTCATACGGTCCCACAAAATTTGGGCTCAGCTTGCCCTTCTGGCCATATCGAAGGACACCCTTCGTTGGTGAAACACGCAGAAACACTTGGTCGCCCATGGCGAACTCAAGGTCGCGTCGTCTCACATAAGCATAAGACTTATGTCTATCCTGGGCTGCCTTCATATTCGTTCAAATCTGCAGAACTTCAGCTTGCACTTGCTCTAAGTATTCCGGTCCTATGATGACCGGTTCGCTCGACTCATCCCAACACAACGGGGTACGGCAAGGTCTACCGTATAACGCTTGGAAAGGCGACATCTTAATCAAAGCATGATAAATGTTATTATAAGAAAACTCGATAAGATGTAGCTTATCAATCCAGCTCCCCTGGAAGTCTAAGGCACATGCCCGAAGCATATCCTCTAGTGTTTGGATGGTCCTTTCCGTCTGACCGTCGGTGAAATACCCCAAACCTTTGTATGTTGTTTAAATGTTAAACTATGGTATATTAAGGCTAAAAAGTACCTTAGAAACATTAGTGAACAATTTAAACCATAGAAAACACAATTAAATACCTTAAAGGCAATATGGGCGAAAATGTGCTCTAAGCTTGGGATAATCTTGGTTAAGACTTAATAAGCTTACCAAGACCTTAATTACATGTTAATGAACATATTAAACCAATTACTAATGAAAACCAAGCTTGAAAACAAGTTAAAACACAAAATGTGCTTTAAGGAGTCTTAAAGCACATTTTTGAAAAATTGCCTTGTAAATGGGTTTTGAATGGCTAAATGTCCATAATTACTCTTTAATTAACATGTGTACTACTTATTATCACATTAGGAAGTCTAAATCAATGGGAAATCAAAAATTTCACAATTATGTGCCTTGGTTAGTGAATAGTAACCAAATAGTGATAGTTTAAGACTTTGGTCAATGAAAGTCAATTAGATGGTCAACAAAGACCATAAACCACCCCATTTTACTAAGGGGGCCGGTTTCCATGTGTGACTCACCACACTTACTTAACTAAATAATGAGAAAGCAAAAAGTAAGTAAAAACATTATTCACCTTTTTACTTAAATATCTTTCAAAACTTACCTCTCTCTTCATTCTCTTCTTCCTTCTCATATCCCACCGTCTCCAACCTGCATTCTCTCTTCTCCATCAGTTTTACTACAGTCCACACACAATACTCCATCTTCAACCTCTTGTATCTCCTAGCTTCATTTACCAAATCAAAAACCAAGAACACCATTCTCTTAGTCTTGCCAAGCTCTTCAACTCTATCTTTTCAAAATTTCAAAACCACCATTTTGGTGCCAAGAAGAAATACCATGGTAGGAGCTTGAGCTCATCTTTTTGCTCCTTGTTGATCACCTTTGCTTCAAGGTAAGGAAAAACCAAAGAAAACTCCACTTTCCTATTGTTTTGATGTTGACCGAAAATCACCATTGATGGTGTCCTTGTCTTGCCTTGTCCTAGCTTCATTTTAATCTTCCAGGGGCTTGGTGGAGTCCTCTCTTGCCATTTATTCAAACTCTCTTCTCTTCCATTTCCAAGGTAAAACAACTATCTTAACGCTTTAAGATAATATATAACTTAGGGTTTATAATGAGTTTAAGCATGAAGCTTGAATGCTCATTACATTGCTTGTATATTGATTAGAAGTTGACAAGCAATCAAAGTCCTTGCCGGGTTTTAATCAAAGAGGGAGCAAGGAGAAATAAGTGAGAAAGTTGTGAAGGAAAAGAGGTAAATGTGCTAACCTAATGTAGTTTGATGCATTAGGAAAAAAAATGAGCTTATGTTGTTTATTAAAACTACCTAAGGAGCTAATGGTAAACAAGTTAGTAAAATGCTCTCAAGGAGTTTAGTAACGGCATATGTGTTGTTGAGTGTATTTGCAGGTCAAAGGCAATATATACATGTGGAAATTCAGTGTTTAAGGTTTATGCAATTTAAGGGCTTAAGTGCCAAGCAATTTAAATTATGCACTATATTGTGATGTAGTGTTAAATGGGTGAAGTTTTGTGTATAAGAATGTTCTTGGTGGATTTAAGTGTTCTTGGATGTTTAATGGTGAAAACAATGTGTTTTGGTGTAACAATGTACTAGTAGAACCCATGTCAAAATTTGGATAATATACAAGAGGTCCTAAGTGTTTAAAATGAGTTTTGGTGAACTATGAAGTGTTTGAAATGAACAAGAGTTTTACTAGGGAAGAAAACATGTATTAAGGTGTTCTCTAGAGTGCTAAAAGGATTTCAGAATTATCTAGGAGGTTTTAGAAGTCAAATGAGTGTTTTGGGATACATCAAAGTCATGGTGAGATTGTGTTTAGGATTTATGCAAGTTTTGGAAAACAATGAGGAGGTAAGGTGTTGTAAGGAAGAGGTGTAAACTTGTGGAGAAATTTCAAGGAGTGGCATTAAGGAGTTTTGGGTAGTAAGAAAGATGCTTGGAAGGTTATGTTATAGAGGTGAGAAAACATTTTGGGCTAGTTGTTAACATAGGTGTGAAACACCACGTAGAGACCTAAGGAAAAATATCATAAGTGTTGGTGAGTTTTGCAAGAATTGAGTGATGGATTAAACAAGGAATTAGAAGAGGTTTGAGGTGCCAAATTAGTGCTAAAACATGTTAGGATTTATGTAGAAACATTAGGAGAAAGTTAGGCTTGGTTTGGAGGTTGAAAAGTGGCTGAAAAATAATGTTCTGGACTAATTCTGGAGTGGTCCGGTTTGCAAATAAGTACCTAAACCCGGACCACCCCAAAAACATACCTGACAGTGCAATCCTGTATGTGGTCCGGGTTTGCATCCCGGTACACAAACCCGGACCAGGTGAAAATGAGGGCAAAGACTTATGCGAGGAGATGGTCCGGGTTTGTAAACTAGGACACAAACCCGGACCACCCTAAAATTGTTCCAGAGAGTGTTTTTAAGCATTTCCAAGGTGGGGGTTTGAGTGGTAATGATAATATATGGTTGTTAGTAGATGTTTGGTGACTTTTAATGACCGTTAGGAGGGTGAACAAGTGTAGGTAAAGTGTGAAAGTATATATATATAATTATGTGAAGTAATTAGCTAGCTATAAGTCAAGCACGGTAATTAACCAACGTTACTAAATGTGTATAGGAGTTGCCTATGGTGGAAACCAATCGAAGCAGGGACCAAGGTGTGGTTTTCTTGTAGTCTGTTGCCTACCGGATTACACCGGCTTGTGTGTTGTTTGCTTTTCTGCGTGTTTACGACTTTATAAGATTAAACCATGAAATGAGTTTACAGTCGTTGTGTTATTGTGGTGTGTGTGTACCGTTACCGGTAACCTCAAAGTGCGCACTAATTGCTAGCTAACAGTGTTAGGATAATGCACGAGAACGGTATACGGTTATAGCGTTTCCAACCAAAGGAACGTTCTAACCACGGCTATGTTTGAACTGGTTGTGGTTTGCATTAACGATTTACATCTCATCACCCTTATGTGTCTAATTAGACCTAAATACCCGTTGTGAATTATTGTGTCAAGTCCCGACAATGGGACTTCTAACAAGTGTACTAGGGGTGAGGAATCCGGTTGTCCGGTCGCACGTGTATGTATAAGAGTAGATATCTGCATCAGATTCGACTCTTTTAATGTTAAGGTTGTTCTCTTTCTTGGCGTTCGATCTCCCGCTAGCTTCATCCAAAGCTTACCTATTCTGACTGATGATCGGTCTAGGGGGAAATATGTGTGGTTGTGGTGTGTTCGGATCACAATATCTGATCCATCTTTGAGTTAAGTTACCCGTCCGACTAACAGGACGGTAACGAGTGATGTAACAAGCATAACATGAGGGTGAAACCATTCTCTAGGCTTATAATGTTGACTAACCAACTTGGTTCGTTTTCTAAGTGAAATGTTCTCACTATGTATGTGTTTGTGTGCCATGCAATATTTCTTGCTATGCCATATATGTGTTGTATGTTAAAAATCAATGGCATGTTATCATGACAAATAGTTGCGCGTATCCCGGTAGCCGATGGGCTGTGCGTTAACCATACTAGCCAAGGGTTGCTGGCCCCCTTTGGGGCTCCATATTTATTTGCAGGATGAGGATCGAAGAAGCAGAGTGGCTTTAGATTTTAGGTTGTGAATACTTTTGGTATATTTTGGATGTGGGGCCCGGGATGTGTCTGTGCTCCCGTGGCGTTATATTTTGGTTCCGTTGTTATTACAGTGGCGGTATACTGACAGTTTACAGTGAAGGGTTGTAATTAAATACTCGGTATTGTTGATTATGTATTTATGGTTATTAGTTCTATGCTCGGGAGTCTGATCATCAGACCGGTACAAGTTGTATGTATTCTGCCTGTTAGCCACGTGAGTGGCTAACGGCGTGTAACACCAACCCGTTTAGTTATCGTTTTAGTTGTTTTACTTCCGCTGCGATCTCAGTTAATTGTTAAGTGCGTAGTTGGGGTGTTACAAAAAGTGGTATCAGAGTGACTAGAATACCGTTAAGTATCGCTCTGATGACTAGAATACCGAGCTTAGGAATATACCGAGTTAGGAGATCTAACTATAGTTATTGAGGTGAGCAGTTATGGAAAGGTTAACCACTAACTAAGTGTGGAAATACCTTATTGTCGGGAAGATGTTACAACGTTGAACCCGATAAGTTTGTAAGCACAATGCTAATGAATGTTCGTGTGAATTGAGATGTCAGGTAGACCACGTGGTGGAAGCCGCAGGTGCGGCACTGGTGATACCGGGAACCAGGGAGAGAATACTACGGCACAAGTCATGGACGACGCTGTAGCGGCCGCACCCGTAGCCCAGATGGTCCCACAGTTAGTAGCTGCGATACAGTAGGGCAACAGCCCGAAGTTCAGCCGCCAGCGCCACCGCCACGAGAGACCAACTGGGTCAAGGTGTTGGCTGATTTGAGACCACCATCGTTTAATGGGGAGACCGACCTCGTAAGCTGGAGGCGTATATCTCCGAGTTGGAGACCTCCTACGAGACCTTGGATGTGCCTGCTGGGGCCAAGGTCCGACTTGCCGCTTACTATCTGAGGGTTCGGCACAGAGTTGGTGGAGCTTGTGAGAGAGGACAGGATAGCTGATCCTGAGTTTGGTTGGAGGGGTATACGGGTCTGCTGCGAGCCAAGTACTACCCTGTACATGTGCAAGAGGCCAAGCGCCTAGAGCTGGATAGTCTGAGGCAGGGGGGATAAGATGTCGGTTGACGACGACTACACCGCTTTCACCGGCCTTATCCACCTGTTACCGGACCTGGGGTACTCGAAACCGGGGTGTGGTGAACCGTTTCTACAACCGTCTCAGCCACATCATCGCTACGGAATGGGGCCAGCTGAGTATACTACCTTGCAGGTAATTAAATACCGTGACGTGAATAAGTTTATACCGTAAGTGAATGTTAATGTGAGTTTTAGAGTTTGTTTTGCGGGGCATGACTGACATCCTAATTCAGGAGTGCTATCATGCCGCTGCTAAAGTCGAGATTACCGTCCGTCTGAGGGACGAGGAGAATGCGCACAAGCGCAAGGCCACGAGCGAGGGCCAGAGTTCGTAAGGGTACGGGGGAGGGAGAAAAAGAAGCCGAACCCCCAGTCCCAGAAGAGTCAGCACCGGGTGGCAAGGGCCAAGCCCAGACCACCACAGCTGAGGAGCCACTGAAGCTCACGTACGCGTATGCGGCGAAGCCCCTACGCTCTCCCGCCTAAGGGTAATTACTTAATCATGTGTATCAAGTTGAAGTGTATGTTGTTAAGATATGAAGTAAGTATTGATTGTGTATTGTGATAGCAGCTAGCGCGGGTTCTGGACCGGAGCGCCACTACTACTGTAAGTGGTGTAACGGAGACCACCCCGGTAAGGACTGCAAGGGAAACGATGTGCAGTGTCGCTACTGCGAGAAGTAGGGACACCGTGATTATGAGTGCTACCGGAAACCCCAATAGCAGAAACCATAAGCCCAAGGGGCAGTGGAAGGGTAAGGCCGTCGTGACCATCGAGGGCCCGAAGACGGCTAACCAGCCACCCTCAGATCAGAGAAACACTGATTCCCAGAAGGGGAAAGGGTCAGGAGCTGGCAAGGCCACCCTGAATGTGGTGGACCGGTCGGAGACAGCAGTACCCTCTTCTAGACCAGGTACCACCTAAACTTTTAAGTGAAATAAGTGATTGCTTACCGCATTTCATGCAAGTGTGTTAGTGAGTCTAAATGTACAACCACATAAGTAACGAGTTAAAGTATAATGTGAAATTCACCTAAGTTAGGTAATTTGAAAACTTAGGAACCTTCAATATTTGCTATCCAATCCCGCCCACACCAAACCTTGAAAAGACAACCATCGGCATCACCGAATTCCCAATGGAGCAGTGTCAGGTTATCCGGCCAGGTATGATACTCTTAAATGGATACCTGACACCTGAAGCACAAATTCACAACATCCGAAGATGCGATGAACTGGGAGCAGCACCTGGAGGTTACTACACACCCGAGTACCCGAACGGATCAAAGATGAAGTTGAAGATGATGTTCATGGGTAAGGACTGGAATCCTTACACCAAGACATATCAAGAGGTGCGAGCTGAAGACGGAGCAACTGTACCAAGGATACTTGAGGAGTTCCTCGCGGCCGTTAATCACGCCGTGGGAATTGCTCAGCGAGTTGAAACGGATCCAATTCCAAGTGTTAAATCAGATTTGTGTATTGTGAACTTCTACCAGAAAGGTAGACGGTTAGGGTTACACCAAGATAAGGACGAGTCACCCGAGTCTCTAAGTAAGGGAGTACCCGTGGTGTCTTGGTCCATTGGTGATACCGTAGTGTTTACTTATGGTGAGCAGAAGCGTACTGATCTCGCGAAGAAGTTAGTATTAAAGTCAGGAGATGTTTTAATCATGGGTGGGCAGTCGAGGATGTTATATCACGGTATCAAGAAGGTCAAACTAAATACCACACCTCCGACAATTATAAATGCCCACACCTGAAACCCGGAAGTTTGAATTTGACTTTCAGGCAGTTTTAAAGCCTTGTGTAATCATGTAATGTGTTAAGCCAGTTGTATGTTAAGGATGCTATATTTAGCTATGTCAACAATGTAAACCAATTTATGGTGTAAAGAGTATGTTAATGAATAAAGAGATGTTGTTTTGAAGTAAGTCAACTGTGTTATTACCGAGTACTTATAAGTTTGCCAATGAATTAGCTGTGCACTTGGAATGGGAGGTATACTGAGTGTCTGCAATGAGGCAGAAGCCGGCAAGAGCGGCACAATCCTCACCGGTACCTTTCCAGTTAATGGCGTGGACGCATCGATCTTGTTCGACTCCGGAGCCTCACATACATTTATCTCGCTGTCATTTGCGAAGAGGCTGGGGTTAGACGGTGAAGAGATGCCTGACGTTCTAGTCACTCTCCCGTCGAAAGAGCGGATCAAGTGTCCCGCTACCACCGAGATGCTACTATACGAATCAGAGATGAAGAGTTTCCGATCGACATGATAGAGTTCGAGGGACTTGGATTTGATGTGATTGTCGGGATGAACTGGTTGGAGCGGTACAAGGGCAGAATCTTATGTGTCGAGCATCGTCTGCTTCTTCGGAGTCCGTCTGGGGTTACTATATCATACCGCCAGAGGCCCAGGGAGCCTTCGACACAGATCATCACCGGCCATGTATCGTGAACTATGATGAGGGAATGATGTATACCTCTGCTATGTCCAAGACATTGAGAGAGACCCAGAGTTTAGCCCAGATGTGCCAGTAGTGTCGGAGTTTCCTGATGTTTTTCCTAAGGAACTGCCAGGCATGCTACTAGCACGGGAAGTGGAGTTTGAGATTGATTTGGTTCCGGGCACCGACCAATAGCGAAGGCGCCCTATTGTATGGCTTTAGCTAAGATGACAGAGCTCAAGGAGCAGCTGAGAGACCTACTCGACAAGGGATTCATCCGCCCGAGCGTTTCACCATGGGGAGCGCTGTTCCTCTTCGTGAAGAAGAAGGACGGTAGTCTCCGCCTCTGCATCGACTATAAAGAGCTGAATGCAGTTACGGTAAAGAACTGTTATCCTTTACCGCGCATCGACGATTTATTTGATCAGTTGAAAGGAGCATCAGTATTCTCCAAGATAGATTTGCGATCCGGTTACCATCAGATTGCTATCCGGGAAAGTGACATTGAGAAGACCGCTTTCAGAACTAGATATGGACATTATGAGTTTACGGTTATGCCGTTTGGTTTATCCAATGCACCAACCAAGTTTATGGACTTAATGAACCGCTTGTTCCAAGATCAGTTGGACAAGTCATTTGTAGTCTTCATCGACGATATTCTTGTGTATTCGAAATCCAAGGGTGAGCATGAAAGCCACTTGAGAAGTGTGTTGCAAACGTTGAGAAAGAATTAGTTGTATGCTAAATTTCTAAGTGTGAGTTCTGGTTGAACCAAGTATCCTTTCTTGGTCATGTGATTTCTGAGGTCGGGATCGCTGTTGATCCGGCAAAGATAGATGCAGTGCGCACCTGGCCTAGGCTGAAGACAGTTACCGATATCCGGAGCTTCCTCGGTCTGGCAGGATATTACAGGAGGTTTGTGAAGAACTTCTCCAGTGTCTCGAAGCTGATGACATCCTTAACGAAAAAGGATGCACCATTCGAGTGGACAGACGACTGTGAGAGTTCCTGAAATACCCCTAAATTAATTTAAATTAATTTAGGGGATTTCTTTTATTAAATCTTAAATAATACAATTAAATATTAAATTATTATATGGAATTATGAAAATTTATTTAGGGGGTTTTCTCCTATTTAACCCTAAAGAAAACAATAAAATATTTAATTATTATATGTTATTATTATAGTATTATGAATTTAATAATAATATTTATAAGTCAATAAATCATGGAAAATTTATAAACACTCCAAGTATATTATAAAGATTTTAGAAAGAGTTGGAACATTGTTTTGAAACATAAAAGTCAATATAAAATTCTAGAACCCTTAAAGCCTTTTAAGCCTTGCTAGGGTTGACTTTTTGAGAATGGTCAAACCAGCCCATGAAACCTATACCCCAATAAATAGGTATGGAAAACCATGAAGATCGATAAAAAAGAACGTCAAAAATGGATCATCCTAGCCAAAGTTATGATCAAATGAAGTTTAGAGCCAAAATTTTTGAAAAAAAAGAAAAAAAAAAAACTGACGTGGCAAGGTCTACTGAGTCATCACGTGCCTCGGGATACGCGCCCCAATACTTAGCCGTTTTATCTCCTATATTTCCGGTAACAGAAACCAGTCTTGGCCTATCTTGTGACCTTCATAACTTTCTCATCTTTTGGAATTTTTGAGTGTCGTCTTCTTTGTTGTCTTCTCCTACACTACCTCTAAACAACCATAACTCACACTAACCTAATTCGCCCTAAATCAACCGAAATTCGAGCCAAAGTAGCCACCCTGCAAAATCGAAACTGCAGTTTCCAATTTTCCTTCGATTTCAGGTAACTTCGTCTTGCCATAACTTCTTCGTTCTCTCAGCCAAATTTCATGTTCTTTAGCTCGTTTGAAGAGCTCTAATCCCTCTAAAACTTTCATGTTGATGACCAAAGCCAATTCCCAACCGTTTGGAAGAACGAGGTGTCTAAAGTTTCGGATTCGTCACAACACATAAAATCATAGTTTTCTTCCAGAAAACGCAAGGTAAACTCGCAACTTCCAGCTTGATTTCTTTCTGTGTAGTGCAAGTTAGGGTGAGTTCTTGCTATCATTGTGTAGAGTTAAGTTTCCTCTTTAGATTAAGCCCAAAAACTAGTTCTAACTCGGTCTGTACTGTAAATTATAGCGTTGCAAAGTAGGCTACCCAATCGGGTTGTAAAGGGGGCGTTTTTCCAAAACCGATTTCGAATCCTTTCGATTCGAGCAATTCCGGTAAGTTTCTTCAAATTCCTTCAACCTTGCTAATCTACATTACATTGTCGGTCAAAACATGTCTCAATTGCTTCAATTACGCATTAGATTGAGTAAATTTGGTAGATTTGGATTCGGAAACCAAAATAAACCCTAACTTCGAAACCGAATTCGAAAACTGATGAATCCTGCATTATAGCTAGCGAAATTAGTATCATTAGAACCGGAATTGAATTCGAAACCATAGAAAACAGAATCACTCAATTTGGTTCTGTAGATTGTGAGAAGTTGGTGAATTAGTACTCGAATCGGATTTGGAATACGCTGAAGAACTAGGCGTTCAGGGACCGTCCGATCGCGTTTAAAAGATTGGACGGTCGAGATTAGATCGTGTTATTAAAGAATGTTTTAAGTATAATATTTCAGAATTTAGCTAACTTGTTGAATTTATTTATAATGACTTCCCGAATGTATTTTGACTTGAAATTTTAACCATAGATTCCTTATTAAATCTAGTTTATTTTGATGTAAATTAATATGGTTTTGGAGTTTTTAAACGTAAGTTATGATTTTTGCAAGTTACGGGTTTTCTGGAATTATTTGGCTAATTTAAAAAGATATTTTTATGAAATAAAAATTTATAATATGTCTAAATGTTATAGTTACTGTATATTAAATTTGGAAATTTTGGACTATGGTAATTGGGTTTAAAATTGTGTTTGTGAGTTTTCATAAGAATAACCATAATATATAGTTTTTAATGTAACCAAAAATTAAAGTATGGCTTGTTATAAACTTTTTAAGCTGGGGAAAAATAAGGTAATTAACATTTATAACAGTAGTTTATAAGTTTGGGTATTGCTTTTATGAGAAGTGAAATTATTTACATATGTTATATATATATTATTATATTTATATTTTATTGTAATTTTAAAATAGAAACTTATGTTAATCAAGGAATTTAATTATCTACATTTTATTATTATATATATGGGGTTAATATTCTTAATTAAAACTAAGGAATATATATATATATATTTACACATATACAAAAGGAATAAAGTAGTAACTTAGGGTAAAGCAGGGAGCTATTAAATTAACACTTATATTAACTAAATATTATAAGAGCTAGTATCCTAAGATATAGTAAAGAAATACTTATGAAACATACTTGGAATGCAGTTAAAGTTGTACTAATAATAAGAGTTTAAATATAATAGTTACATAGGGAATGTTTTAATTAATTCTAATACAGGTATACTTATATATGTTAAATAAATAAAGGAAACACTTATTTATAAACCGTATATCGGTTGTGGTTATGCCTAGAAGTTATTAAACATAATTAAATACAATAAATTTTCCAAAAAATGTTATGGATAAATCTTAATACATAAAGATATATATATATATATATATGTATATAAATACATTAAAATAGATGAGGGAGATAATATTCCTTGTGATAGTTTAATATAGTATATATATATATATATATATATATATATATGTTTTAAACCTTAGGTTTTAATCGGTGTGTAATTAAATAGTCACTATTACTTAAGGGTTTAATTACACAAAATAAACGTAACACGGTCTTGGGCTAACCTACTAAGCCCAAGTCTATGAACTCCAAAGCCCACTTAAACAATTCAAAGAGAGTTTGGGCCACTCTCAGGAATAAATTTTAAATCGTTCCAAACTAACGAAATGGGCCTAACAAAGGATTTAGTTAACAAGTCAAGCCCAAATCTTTGTGAGAGAATAATGGTAACCTGGAACTATTAATCAGTAAGAAAAGAAGGTTGTTTAGTTTATAAGTCCCTTAACTAATCGACACCTGGAACACCTTAATTATAGGTTACTATTGGGGAATCACTTATTCGAGTTATTTATTGTTCTTCACATACCAGGTACGATTTCTCGTACTGCGATATTTTTGCTGATTGACTTGTGGAATGTTTTGGAAAACGCTAACTGAGTTTAAGAGGAATTTCTAAAAGGAAATGGTTGTGTGACTAACTCAGCTTGTGTGACTAACTGGGCCATTGAATGTGAAACTCACTTGGTATTGGTTCCTTCTATTTGGTTGTTCCATTAGACATTGACTGCTTAGGGTTTACGCTTCTGCACTCTGTAGGACTGAGTGTTTTGGTATTGCTCTGGGTAGTTAGTGATCTAGTGGGAATTTGGAAAAGGTCAATTTGGTAAATTCTTCTTTTGACTCTGGATATCGTTTCATCCATGAGCTGGTTCTTGAGGTTTCGACGTGCGCGCGTCTTCAATGGTAACAGTGAGGGGCTGTATATCCCCTGTCCCAAAAGGGACGTGATAGACAGTGAGGGGCTGTATATCCCCTGTCCCAAAAAGGGACGTTGTAGACGAGTTAGGGGTCTGTTATCCCCTGTCCTAAAAACACGTACTTGGCGGTGGGGCCATCTCTCCTAAAAATTTATTCCACTCTTGATTTATTGGTTCTTTGGATCTATCTTTTCATTCCTAGTCCTTTGTCACTATCTGAGTCTTTCTACTCCTAACGAGAATTGGGTTTAACTAAGGCAATGGATGTTCACTAACACATGATGTGTTTTGTTTCACTAACTTTACTTTTTGTTCTTTATTAACCATTATTCTTATCTTGATATCTTGATTTGGTGATTTGTGAAATGCCTTGTTCCTCTGTGTGGTTTAATTGATTGTTTTCCTGCTATTATTTATTTAAGAGTTGTATTATAAGTTTTTTTATTGGAGGATTGTACCAGTTCCATTCCAGGGAACAGACCCACCCCTCTTGGGGTGGGCTGCTTGGTTTTATCTTGTAGGTACGAGTTATTTTACAGGTGGCCACGAAGAGAACGAGTGATTGGGATGGGATTGGGCTTTGAGAGTTTATGTGTTTTATTACTGTTTTATTTTTGTTAAGTTTTCTCGAGGTTCAGGCCATGACAATTGTAATCTTTAAGTTGTAATTGGGGAGGTTTGGTGCCGGGTGTTTGGAACCCGATGATCTGTACGCCTTTAGTATTTTATTTTCCGCTATAAATATGTTAATAGGGGCGTTACAAAAATTAGTATCAGAGCGTAGTTACGCTCTGAACCCGAGAAGACAAGCCGAGTGAAACACTTAGATTATAGGTGCACTTAAAACTGGGGAACTGGGGTAGAATTGGGAAGTGAGATTCAAGAAAGGCGCGTGACTCTTACCCCATATTTACCTTACTACTTACTTTACGTACCTACGAACTATCCTTAGGACGTTATAAATATTGCATATAATACTACATAGATATTTAGACTCAACAATACGCCTTCTGAGTAACAAAACCGTCATACCAGCTAGATGTCTCTCGAAGAGGAGGAAGAGGAGGAGCTGGTCCCTCAGGAGGCTATGGACCCGACGCTATCATCACCCCAGAGGTCATAGCGCAGATTGTGACAGCTGCATTAGCTCAGCAGCAGGCTCAGATCCCGCAACCACCACCGCCACCACCTAATGGTCCCGGGAGTTCAACTGGCTGAAGGCAGTCAATGACCTTCGTCCCCCAGTCTACTACGAAGGCCAGCCAGAACTTAATACTTAAGAGAGATACATCAACGAGATGCAGAAGGCCTTCACCTCTCCGCACGTTCCAGCAGGTCGCCAGGTCGATACATAGCGGTTTCTTGCTTCTCCAGGGACCCGCGCATCGATGGTGGCAGATCGCCAAGCTGAGCTGACTGCCCAGGCGGACTTCGGCTTCCCAGCCTTCTTAGTGGCCCTGAGAGCCAATTCTATCCATTCTACCTGCAGAAGAGGATGAGGAGTGAGTTCGAGCAAATGAAGCAAGGGAGTTCCTCTGTTGCTGAATATTACAATAAATTTGTGGAGCTGCTCGCTGTTATTGGAGAGGGAGCTTACGCTCCGAGGTATCTGGTGGATAAATTCCACACCGGCTTGAACTTCAGGATCATGACTATGATCGGTTCCACCAGAGGGACGACCCTACAGGAGTTAGCGGATGATGCGAATGACTGCGAGACCACCATTGCCTACCAGGACTCTGTGCTAGGCAAGAGGAAGGGGGATGGAGAAAAGGAAATGGAGGGAACTTTTCCCAGAACTACGAGAGGAAGGGAAAGTTCTATAAGGGTAGGAACGAGAAGGCCATGGTCCCCTCATATACTAATGCTGAGCCACTCCGCTCCCAACCATTTAAGGGTGAGATAAATTAGAATCTCCAATGTGGTTACATTTTATTATCCCAATTACTAATCTTGAAACTGAAACAGGGAACCAACTTACGAAAAAGTTCTTCTAAAAGTGGTGCAAGAAGGACCACCCGGCAAGGATTGTAAGGGAAACCTGGTGGACTGCAACCACTGCGGTAAGAAGGGGCACAAATCGTTCGAATGCTTCCTGAACCCGGATTCCAGGAACTACAAGCCACGCACTGGGAACCCTGCTAGAGCCCCAGTTGCTACTACTACTGGAGGAGGTCGAGGTGGCACAGGAGGTGCTGGACCATCTACCAGCCGCCCTGCCCAGAGCCATCCGCAGAGGCCGGGACAGAACTACCCCCAGAGGCCGGGCAAGGCACCGGTCCTTAACATGGTGGACCGCATTGAGGCAGCAAGCGATGACCCGAGTTCACCTGGTGAGGACTATTTTCCTCATGAAGAGGCTTAGACCCTTACTTCTTTACATTCAGTTGTCTAGTTTTTCGTTGTCAATGTAAAAGGGATGAACTATAAACCCTTCATTTTGTTTCATTTCGAACCTTTCATTTCCAGTTGTGAACCTTGACTTATTTATTTAATGGCAATTGTTGTTCAGCTTTCGATATTTGCTTTCCTATTTTGCCATATACCACACCCAACATCTCTTTTGAAGCCAAACCACACCCACCAGAGAAGAGTGAGGTCTTGACACCCCCGGGATGATTTTACTACGAGAGTACTTGACCCCAGCAGTCCAGTATGCATTGATCCTCAAGATCAGGGAGTTAGGTGTGAAGGAAGGAAATTTTTACACACCTAACCTTCAAGAATGGTTCAACCATGAAGGTGAAGATCATGTGCCTAGATAAGAAGTGGAACCACACCACCAAAGAGCTATGAAGAGGTGGAGGTGCCACCAATCCTGGAGGAACTGCAGTCCATCACTAGAGCTGCAGTTAAGGCAGTACAAGAATTGGAGGATGAGCCCGTCCCAGACCTAACCTCTGACGTGTGCATCATCAACTTCTATGGAAAGGAGGGTAAGCTAGGGATGCACCAAGACAAGGACGAATCGCCAGAGTCCGTCACTAGAGGAGTTCCAGTAGTGTCCATATCACTTGGAGACGACGCGGAGTTCCTATTTGGTGATCAAAGGAGGATGGACCTTGCTACCAAGATCCTCCTGAAGTCGGGTGATGTACTGATCTTTGGTGGGGCAGCTAGACTCATCTACCATGGGGTGAGAGAATCAAGCCCACACACAGCCCCCACACCCATCATTAACCAGACCCATATGAAACCGGGCCGTCTAAACCTAACCTTTAGACAGACCTAGCCTTGTACTTTACAGTTTCAGCATTGTAAATTTTAAATTACTCATTAAGCTTTCAATAAGAATGGAAATTCTAAGAATTTTATTGCTTCATTGTAGGGGTTGGAAACTCGGGAATCAGGTTGAATGTGTTGAACCACTCAAGCAAAGAGCAATGGAATGGTCATCACAGGCACGTTCCTAGTTAATGGAGTGGAGGCCACAGTCCTGTTTGATTCGGGTGCCTCCCACTCTTTCATATCACAAGTGTTCCATGCTAAGATCAATGCTACCACCACAGAGGATATCCATGACTACTCACTCTTGCTGCCATCCAGAGAGTTGATCAAGTGCAGTGAGCAGTGCAAGAATTTGAGCATACACATCAAGGGAGCAGAATTCCTTCTGCATGCCATAGTCTTCCCCTGGCTTGGGGTTCGACATAATTGTGGGCATGGACACACTACAGCGGTACCGAGGCAGACTACACTGTGCAGAGCATCGTCTCCTCCTGAAGTCAACTACAGGGATCACAGCGTCATACCGAATGCAACCTAAACAGCCGACTGTGAAGGTTGTATCGGCTTTATCCCTGATGAAGGAGGTGTCCAAGGGCGCTACCGCCTACTACTGTTATGCCCAGGATCTAAGGACGGATCCGAAGTTCCAGAGCGATGTTCTCATTGTGTCAGAGTACCCCGACGTCTTTCTAGAGGAGCTACCACTGAGAGAGGTTGAATTCAATATCGACCTCATACCTGGCACGGGACCGATTACTAAGGCTCCCTACCGGATGGGCCCTACAGAGATGGTTGAGTTGAAGAAGCAACTGCAGGAGCTACTAGACAAGGGTTTCATCAGACCCAGTGTCTCACCTTGGGGTGCTCCAGTGCTATTTGTCAAGAAGAAGGACGGGAGTTTGAGACTTTGCATCGACTATAGGGAGCTGAACAATGTCACGATCAAGAACAAGTACCCACTGCCCAGGATCGATGACTTGTTCGACCAGCTGAGGGGAGCTAAGGTGTTCTCCAAGATTGTAGCATTCCGGATATCATCAGATAGCTGTAGCTGAGTCAGATATAGAGAAGATAGCCTTCCGGACCAGATACGGCCACTACGAGTTCACAGTGATGCCGTTTGGACTGACCAATGCACCCACGAGATTCATGGACCTGATGCAAAGAGTCTTCCAAGCCTAGTTGGATAAGTCAGTAGTCGTGTTCATAGACGACATCTTGGTATTCTCCAAGAGTCGGGAGGAACACGAGCAGCATCTGAGGACAGCCTTGGACACTCTGAGAGAGAAGAAGTTATATGCCAAGTTCAGCAAGTGTGAATTCTGGCTGGACAAGGTGTCATTCCTTGGACATGTGATCTCAGCTAGGGAGTTTCAGTAGACCCAGCTAAGATTGAGGCAGTGAAGAGCTGGCATAGACCTCGCACTGTGACAGAGGTGAGGAGTTTCCTTGGGTTGGCTGGCTACTATAGACGCTTTGTGAATGACTTCGCCAGGCTAGCCAAGCCCTTGACCTCCCTGATGAAGAAGGACAGCCCCTTTGTATGGATAGAGGCTTGTGAGGTCTCCTTTCAGGCGCTGAAGGACGCCTTGACCACAGCTCCAGTATTAGTGATCCCTGAGGGGAATGAGGGATACGAGGTGTATTGTGATGCTTCAGATAGAGGGATTGGTGGGGTACTGGTGCAGAATGGCAGAGTGGTAGCATATGCTTCTCGACAGCTGAAGAAGCACGAAGAAAATTACCCCACACACGACTTTGAGCTCCTCGTCATAGTCTTCTTCGCCTTGAAGATCTGGTGACATTACTTGTTTGGAGCCACAGTCCGGATTATGACAGACCACAAGAGTTTGAAGTACATCTGGACTCAGAAGGAGCTGAACCTGAGGCAGCAACGATGGGTCGAGCTACTGGCTGATTATGACATCAACCTTCAGTACACTGAAGGTAAAGGGAATGTCATAGCAGATGCTTTGAGCAGGAGAGTGTACTCACTCCTAGCTTTGACAGAGACGACCACGATAGCTGAGGAGATATACGCAGCCCAGGATAGTGATGTATACCTGCAGGGCGTCAAGCAGAAGTTAGCAGACGGTATGACTGATGGTCTGAAGTATGAGTACGAGCTAGACAGTGAGGGACACCTTCGAGTCAGAGGCAGACTCTACGTTCCTCAGGATGCGACAGCACTTCAGACCAGGATTCTCTCTGAGGCTCATTCCTCTACATTATCAGTACACCCTAGAGCCACCAAGATGTACAAGGATTTGAAGCAGTTATTCTGGTGGAGCGGGATGAAGAGGGATGTAGCAGATTTCGTCTCCCGATGCCTCACCTGTCAGAAGGTGAAGTTTGAGCATCGTCGACCAGGAGGTCAGATTCAGTCATTACCAGTACCGTGCTGGAAGTTCAACGACATCAGCATGGACTTTGTGGTCGGTCTTCCTCTAGCTAGAGGCGGACTGAATTCTATTTGGGTGATAGTCGATAGGTTGACCAAGACAACGAGGTTCATACCTATCAAGGACACATGGAAGGTGCCCAAGCTGGCTGAGGTGTTCACCACAGAGCACATCCGGTACCACGGGGTACCGAAGACGATTGTTTCCGACCGTGACACACGTTTCCTCAGTAGATTTTGGCGTCAGGTGCAGGAGGCGTTTGGTACTCAGCTACGCCTTAGCACCGCCTTTCACCCTCAGACTGATGGGCAGACCGAGAGGACGATTCAGACGCTAGAGGATATGCTACGAGCAGTTGCTCTAGACTATCAGGGGAGTTGGGTAGAGCATCTACACCTGGTGGAGTTCTCCTATAATAACTCCTACCACTCATCTATCGGCATGGCACCATTCCAGGCTCTGTATGGCAGGCCGTGCCGGACTCCCATATCATGGAGTGACCCTACCGAGGCAGTCCTGATTGGGCCCGAGTATGTTTAGACACTGCAGGATGATGTCAGAGTTATTCAGCAGCACATGAGGGCAGCGCAGTCTAGACAGAAATCCTATGGGGATCAGCGCACTAGAGAGCTCGAGTTTCAGATGGGTGACATGGTTTTCTTACAGGTGTCTCCGACGAGAGGGATATTCAGATTTGGGATGAGGGGGAAACTAAGCCCTAAGTATGTCGGTTCGTACAGGATTACGGAGCGAGTGGGCCTAGTTGCTTACAGACTAGAGCTACCAGCGGAGTTGGGGAAGGTACACGATGTGTTTCATGTATCTCAATTGAAGAAGTATATGCCTGACCCTTCTCACGTACTGCAGCCAGAGAGACTGGAGATTGAGCCTACACTGAGGTATGAGGAGACTTCTATTCGGATCTTGGACACGAAGGTCCGAGAAACGAGAAGTAGGTCAGTCAAATTGGTGAAAGTTCTTTGGGAGCATCATGGGGTTGAGGAAGCTACTTGGGAGACTGAGGACTCTATAAGAGTGAAGTACCCACATCTATTCACATGATGTTTCCCTACCCTGCTGTGATTCTCATTAGTAGCGGTACGAGGGCGTACCTTAGCTCTTTTAAGGGGGATATACTGGCATACTCCTCCTTCGTTATCTCATCCGGATTATGCCTTGTTGCATTGTTAGTAGAGGGAGAACAGTATTAGTAGAGTGAGAGGTGTATGTATGTACGTAGTTTTACATTATGGCACGGTAATATGTCACGTTTGTGTTTTGTTTCAGTTTATATTTTGATTCAGTTTGATTTGATTTCGGTACTCTAGAGTGGAATGTTGAAATGGAAATAAAGGATTGGATTGGTATGGAATTTCATTGGAATTATTATTGTCTCACAGCACACCCGAAGCGTGTGAGTGCCTATTAGTTGATTTTGAAACTTCGAGGCGAAGTTTCTTTTAAGGGGGATATACTGAAATACCCCTAAATTAATTTCTTTTATTAAATCTTAAATAATACTATTAATAATAAAATTATTATATGGAATTATGAAAATTTATTTAGGGGATTTCTCCTATTTAACCGTAAAGAAAACAATAAAATATTTAATTAATTATATATTATCATATAGTATTATGAATTTAATAATAATAATTTATAAGTCAATAAATCATGGAAAAATTTATAAACACTCCAAGTATATTATAAAGATTTTAGAAAGAGTTGGAACATTGTTTTGAAACATAAAAGTCAATATAAAATTCTAGAACCCTTAAAGCTTTTAAGCCTTGTAGGGTTGACTTTTTGAGAATGGTAAAACCAGCCCATGAAACCTATACCAATAAATAGGTTATGGAAAACCATGAAGATCGATAAAAGAACGTCAAAACGGATCATCCTAGCCAAAGTTATGATCAAATGAAGTTTAGAGCCAAAATTTTGAAAAAAAGCTGACGTGGCAAGGTCTGCTGAGTCATCGCGCGCCTCGGGATACGCGCCCCAGTACTTAGCCGTTTTATCTCCTATATTTCCGGTAACAGAAACCAGTCTTTGCCCTATCTTGTGACCTTCATAACTTTCTCATCTTTTGGAATTTTTGAGTGTTGTCTTCTTTGTTGTCTTCTCCTACACTTCCTCTAAACAACCATAACTCACACTAACCCTAATTCGTCCTAAATCAACCGGAAATTCGAGCCAAAGTAGCCACCCTACAAAAACCGAAACTGCAGTTTCCAGTTTTCCTTCGATTTTAGGTAACTTCGTCTTGCCATAACTTCTTCGTTTCTCAGCCAAATTTCATGTTCTTTAGCTCGTTTTGAAGAGCTCTAATCCCTCTAAAACTTTCATGTTGGTGACCAAAGCCAATTCCCAACCGTTTGGAAGAACGAGGTGTCTAAAGTTTCGGATTCGTCACAACATAAAATCATAGTTTTCTTCCCAGAAAACGCAAGGTAAACTCGCAACTTCCAGCTTCGATTTCTTTCTGTAGTGCAAGTTAGGGTGAGTTCTTGCTATCATTGTGTAGAGTTAAGTTTCCTCTTTAGATTAAGCCCAAGAACTAGTTCTAACTCGGTCTGTACTGCAAATTATAGCGTTGCAAAGTAGGCTACCCAATCGGGTTTTAAAGGGGGCGTTTTTCCAGAACCGATTTCGAATCCTTTCGATTCGAGCAATTCTGGTAAGTTTTCTTCAAATTCCTTCAACCTTGCTAATCTACATTACATTATCGGTCATAAACATGTCTCAGTTGCTTCAATTATGCATTAGATTGAGTGAATTTGGTAGATTTGGATTCGGAAACCAAAATAAACAAACCCTACTTCGAAACCGATTCGAAAACTGATGAATCCTGCATTATAGGTAGTGAAATTAGTATCATTAGAACCGGAATTGAATTTCGAAACCATAGAAACAAGAATCACTCAATTTGGTTTTGTAGATTGTGAGAAATTGGTGAATTAGTACTCGAATCGGATTTGGAATTCGCTGAAGAAATGGTGTTCAGGGACCGTCCGATCGCGTTTTAAATGATTGGACGGTCGAGATTAGATCGTGTTTATTAAAGAATGTTTTAAGTTTATAATATTTCAGAATTTAGCTCTAACTTGTTGAATTTAGTTAATGACTTCCCGAATGTATTTTGACTTGAAATTTTAACCATAGATTCCTTATTAAATCTAGTTTATTTTGATGTAAATTAATATGGTTTTGGAGTTTTTAAACGTAAGTTATGATTTTTGCAAGTTACGGGTTTTCTGGAATTATTGGCTAATTTAAAAAGATATTTTATCAAATAAAATTTTATAAATGTCTAAATGTTATAGTTAGTCTAGTTATATTAAATTTGGAAATTTTTGGACTATGGTAATTGGGTTTAAAAATTGTGTTTTGAGTTTTTAAGAAGAATAGCCCATAATATATAGTTTTTAATGTAACCAAAAATAAAGTATGGCTTGTTAATAAACTTTTTAAGCTGGGGAAAATAAGGGAAACTAAATTAACATTTTATAACAGTAAGTTTATAAGTGTTTGGGTATTAGCTTTTATGAGAAGTGAAATTATTTACATATATGTATACATACTTATATGGTGGAATTAAAATAGAAACTTATGTTAAATCAAGGAATTTAATTATTCTACATTTTATTTATTATATTATATGGAGTTAATATGAGTTTTTCATAAGAATAGCCCATAATATATTATAAAGTAGTAACTTAGGGTAAAGCAGGGAGCTATTAAATTAACACTTATATTAACTAAATATTATAAGAGCTAGTATCCTAAGATATAGTAAAAGAAATACTTTATGAAACATACTTGGAATGCAGTTAAAGGTTGTACTAATAAGATAGTTTAAATATAATAGGTTACATAGGGAATGTTTTAATTAAATTCTAATACAGGTATACTTATACATGTTAAATAAATAAAGGAAAACATCTTATTTTATAAACCGTATATCGGTTGTGGTTATGCCTAGAAGATATTAAACATAATTAAATACAATAAATTTTCCTAAAAATGTTATGGATAAATCTTAATACATAAAGATATATATATGTATATAAATACATTAAAATAGATGAGGGAGATAATATTCCTTGTGATAGTTATAATAAGTAGAATATATATATATGTTAAACCTTAGGTTTTTAATCGGTGTGTGATTAAATAGTCACTATTTACTTAAGGGTTTAATTACACAACATAAACGTAACACGGTCTTGGGCTAACCTACTAAGCCCAAGCCTATGAACTCCAAAAGCCCACTTAAACAATTCAAAGAGAGTTTGGGCCACTCTCAGGAATAAATTCTAAATCGTTCCAAACTAACGAAATGGGCCTAACAAAGGATTTAGTTAACAAGTCAAGCCCAAATCTTTGTGAGAGAATAATGGTAACCTGGAACTATTAAGCAGTAAGAAAAGAAGGTTGTTTAGTTTATAAGTCCCTTAACTAATCGACACCTGGAACACCTTAATTATAGATTACTATTGGGGAATCACTTATTCGAGTTATTTATTGTTCTTCAAATACCAGGTACGATTTCTCGTACTCCGATATTTTTGCTGATTGACTTGTGGAATGTTTTGGAAAACGCTAACTGAGTTTAAGAGGATTTCTAAAAGGAAATGGTTGTGTGACTAACTCAGCTTGTGTGACTAACTAGGCCATGAATGTGAAACTCACTTGGGTATTGGTTCCTTCTATTTGGTTGTTCCATTAGACATTGACTGCTTAGGGTTTACACTTCTGCACTCTGTAGGACTGAGTGTTTTGGTATTGCTCTGGGTAGTTAGTGATCTAGTGGGAATTTGGAAATGGTCAATTTTGATAAATTCTTCTTTTGACTCTGGATATTGTTTCATCCATGAGCTGGTTCTTGAGGTTTCGATGTGCGTGCGTCTTCAATGGTAACAGTGAGGGGCTGTATATCCCCTGTCCCAAAAGGGACGTGATAGACAGTGAGGGGCTGTATATCCCCTGTCCCAAAAGGGACGTTGTAGACAGTGAGGGGCTGTATATCCCCTGTCCTAAAAGGATGTACTTGGCGGTGGGGGCCATCTCTCCCAGTTGAATTATTCCACTTTTGAGTTATTGGTTCTTGGATCTATCTTTTCATTCCTAGTCCTTTGTGACTATCTGAGTCTTTCTACTCCTAACGGGAATTGGGTTTAACTAAGGCAATGGATGTTCACTAACACATGATGTGGTTTTGTTTTACTAACTTTACTTTTCTGTTATTAACCTTTATTCTTATCTTGATATCTTGATTTGGTGATTTGTGAAATGCCTTGTTCCTCTGTGTGGTTTAAGTGATTGTTTTCCTGCTATTATTTATTTAAGAGTTGTATTATAAGTTTGTTTTTGGAGGATCGTACCAGTTCCATTCCAGGTGGCCACGAAGAGAACGAGTGATTGGGGTAGGATTAGGTTTTGAAAGTTTATGTGTTTTATTACTGTTTTATTTTTTGTTAAGTTTACTCGAGGTTCAGGTCGTGACAATTGTAATCTTTAAGTTGTAATTGGTGAGGTTTGGTGTCGGGTGTTTAGAACCCGAACATCTGTACGCCTTTAGTATTTTATTTCCGCTATAAATATGTTAAATAGGGGCGTTACAGTTCCTTTCAGAGTCTTAAGGACGCTCTTACCTCTGCACCAGTTCTGACAATACCAGACGGTCCAGATGGGTTTGAGGTCTACTGCGACGCATCAGGCATAGGTATGGATTGTGTATTGATGCAACACGAGAAGGTCGTAGTATACGCCTCCCGACAGCTAAAGAAACATGAAGAGAACTACCCTACCCACGATTTAGAACTGGGTGCCATTGTCTTCGCTTTGAAGATATGGCGACATCATTTGTATGGGGTAAGCGTGATAATTTATTCTGATCACAAAAGTTTGAAGTACTTGTTCACTCAGAAGGAGTTGAACATGAGACAAAGAAGGTGGGTCGAGTTCTTAAACGACTACGACATCAATTTACAGTACAAAGAGGGTAAGGCGAATGTGGTAGCTGATGCACTGAGTCACCGAGCACACTCTCTTCATTCGCTAGTCTCTCATACTAGCTTGGTTGAAGAGGTGCGGAGTGCTCAGATGTCGGATCAGTATATGTTGGAGATCAGGCAGAAGCTTATTGATGGCACATTTGAGGGTCAGAAGTACGAGTTCCGACTCCACGATGATGACCTGGTTAGGCTCAATGGCCGACTGTGTATCCCGAGGAGTAGCGTTGAGCTGAAGGAGCGCATACTGAGTGAATCCCATTGTTCTACTACTTCGATTCACCTCGGAGCTTCAAAGATGTACAATGGTATGAAAATATATTTTTGGTGGGCTGGAATGAAGAAAGATGTGAATGACTATGTGTTGAGGTGTCTCACTTGTCAGAAGGTCAAGTTTGAGCACCGACGGCCTGGTGGTATGGTACAGCCAATGCTAGTGCCTGGGTGGAAGCTCCATGACATTTCCATGGACTTCGTAGTAGGGCTTCCGCCTACAAAGGGAGGTCTGAATATGATTTGGGTTGTTGTTGACCGACTGACCAAGGTGGCCCGATTCATTCCGATGAAGGACACTTGGAAAGTGGCGAAGCTAGCAGAGCTCTTCGACAGAGAGATTGTAAGACATCATGGGGTACCGAAAACGATTGTGTCTGACAGGGATACCAGATTCCTCTCGAGGTACTGGAAATCCACACGAGAAGCACTGGGTACCGAGCTGAAGCTGAGTACGGTGTTCCACCCACAGACTGATGGTCAGAGTGAGTGCACCATCCAGACGCTTGAGGATATGTTACGTGCATGTGCACTTGACTTTCAGACCAGCTGGATTGATAAGTTACATCTTATTGAGTTTAGCTACAACAACAGTTACCATGCTTCGATCAAGATGTCTCCCTTCCAGGCTTTGTATGGTAGACCATGCCGCACGCCATTATGCTGGGATGAGTCGAGTGAGACGGTCATTATAGGACCAGAGTATCTGGAGCAAGTACAGTCAGAAGTACGCCAGATCCGGGCTAACATGAAGGCAGCTCAGGATAGGTAGAAATCATACACCGATGTGCGCAGACGTGACCTGGAGTTCGTCGTGGGCGACCAGGTATTTCTTAGAGTATCCTCCACGAAGGGAGTGTTTTGTTTTGGCCAGAAAGGCAAGTTGAGCCCGAAATATGTAGGGCCTTATGTTGTGACGGAGCGGATAGGCCCGGTAGCTTACATGCTAGATTTACCTGCCGAGCTGGGCAAGGTACATGATGTATTTCATGTGTCCCAGTTGAAGAAATATATGTCTCATCCGTCTCATGTACTCCAGCCTGAAAGGCTAACCTTAGAGCCGACCATGCGATCAGTGGAGACTCCCGTACGGATTCTGGACACTAAGACTCGAGACACTCACCATAAGTCTGTGAGACTGGTGAAGGTCCTCTGGTCTAACCAGGACGTCGAGGAGGCCACTTGGGAGATGGAAGATAAGATGAAGGCCAAGTACCCGTCATTGTTTACTTCTTAGTGTTTGTATGTATAGGGTACGGGGCGTACCCCTTTTAAGGGGGGTAAAGCCGTTTCGGTTATGTGTGTACGACATGTATTTAAATACATTGTCTATGTTATGGTTATGTTACAGACCTTCATGTCTGAATGATGTTATGTTACCCAGACCATGAGTCCGAGGGTGTTATGTAAAGTATGTTTATTATGGAAGTATTTTTTTATAAGTGATCCCCGTGTTCTAATATTAAAGATACAGGGGAAGTGTGAACTTTGGGGACAAAGTTCTTTTAAGGGGGATAGATTGAAATACCCCAAACCTTTGTATGTTGTTTAAATGTTAAAATATGGTATATTAAGGCTAAAAAGTACCTTAGAAACATTAGTGAACAATTTAAACCATAGAAAACACAATTAAATACCTTAAAGGCAATATGGGCGAAAATATGCTCTAAGCTTGGGATAATCTTGGTTAAGACTTAATAAGCTTACCAAGACCTTAATTACATGTTAATGAATATATTAAACCAATTACTAATGAAAACCAAGCTTGAAAACAAGTTAAAACACAAAATGTGCTTTAAGGAGTCTTAAAGCACATTTTTGAAAAATTGCCTTGTAAATGGGTTTTGAATGGCTAAATGTCCATAATTACTCTTTAATTAACATTTGTACTACTTATATCACATTAGAAAGTCTAAATCAATGGAAAATCAAAAATTTCACAATTATGTGCCTTGGTTAGTGAATAGTAACCAAATAGTGCTAGTTTAAGACTTTGGTCAATGAAAGTCAATTAGATGGTCACAAACCATAACCACCTCATTTGACTAATTATGTGAACACTACATAGTCAATTCTTATTACTAATTAGAAAGCAATAAATAAAACTAAATATATAACACCATCATTACTTACTTAACTAAATCATTAAAAACATATTCACCTTTTTCTTAAATATCTTTCAAACTTACCTCTCTCTTCATTCTCTTCTTCCTTCTCATTTCCCACCGTCTCCAACCTACATTCTCTCTTCTCCATTGGTTTTACTACAGTCCACACACAATACTCCATCTTCAACCTCTTGTATCTCCTAGCTTCATTTACCAAATCAAAAACCAAGACCACCATTCTCTTAGTCTTGCCAAGCTCTTCAACTCTATCTTTTCAAAATTTCAAAACCACCATTTCAGTGCCAAGAAGAAATACCATGGGAGGAGCTTGAGCTCATCTTTTTGCTCCTTGTTGATCACCTTTGCTTCAAGGTAAGGAAAAACCAAAGAAAACTCCACTTTCCTCTTGTTTTGATGTTGACCTAAAATCACCATTGATGGTGTCCTTGTCTTGCCTTGTCCTAGCTTCATTTTAATCTTCCAAGGGCTTGGTGGAGTCCTCTCTTTCCACTTATTCAAACTCTCTTCCATTCTAAGGCCGTGGACGAGGGGGACCGACCCCGAGGAGGGACTCCGACGAGCCGGGCACGCAGGCGATAGCGGAGATCGTCGCTGCCACGGTAGCGCAGATGCTACCGCAAGTTATAGTGGTTGTACAGAGGCTCTGCACCACGCTGGTGCAAAAACCACCCCCACCACCCAGAGAAGTGAATTGGGTGAAGAGGTGTCGCTGATCTCCGACCACTTCCTCCGACCCTACTCTAACCACCCTAATTCCGGGGCGAGAGCGACCCGTAAGCTCGAGGCTTATATCTCCGAGATGGGGAGACGGCCTTCGAGGACCCTCGAGGCTCCTGTTGGAGTGAGGTGAGGGTAGATAGCTGTGTACTACCTGAAGACGCGGCCATGGATTGGTGGAAGCTTGTAAAGGATGAATTCCTTGCCGACCCCACCTTTGACTGGGATGCCTATGCCGCTTTACTCTGAGATAAGTACTACCTGGAGCATGTGAAGACGAAGAAGAGGCTAGAGCTCGACGCCTTGAAGATGACGGATAAGATGACCGTCGACGAATATTATACCAAGTTCACCTCCATTCTACGACTGTTGCCCGACCTTGGGTACACCCGGCAGGTATTGGTCGACCGCTTCTACGGCGGATTGAGCCATCGCCTCCGGTACGGCATGGGGTATAACGGTTTACCACTCTTCTGGAGTGTTACCATGCTGCCTCCCGAGTGGAGATCACCGTCCAGTTAAGGGACAAGGAGATTGCGCATAAGCGCAAAGTGAATGACAAGGCTACTAGCCACGATGATCAGGGCCAAGGAAAGGGCTGGAAGAAGAGGAAAGGGAGCTACCCTCAGCAGTCGTAGAAGGGAGCCGATACTCTCGGGGAGAACAACTCCCATGCGAGAAGGGCAAGGTGCCCGAGCCACCTCAACTGACCTACACTACGCCGGTGGCTGCAAAGCCGCTGAGGTCCCACCCGCCTAAGGGTAAGAAACCTACCTAGACCTGAATGCTTGTGAACTAGCAATGACTTGCTGAATACTACCACTCCTGAATAATAGGTTCTGGCTACGGCATGGGTAAGAGTGACTCTGGAGACCCTGGCGCAAATCGCCAAGGGAATGAGATAAGGTGCTACTACTGCAGGAAGCTGGGACACAGAGGTTCGAGTGCCCCTCCAAATCCAAAGGAAACTACCAAAGCAACTATCAAGGTAATTACCACGGCAATTACCAAGGTTTAAGCAGAGAGAAGGCAAGGAGGCTGCATCTGGCGATGCACCAGCCCAGCAGACCTCACAGGGACAGGGGTCCCGAGGTCCTCAGAAGGGCGCACCCCCGAGGCAGCTGGCCTTGCACATCATTGATAGAGATGGGACCGACACGAAGTCCGGCTTAGGTAAATTCGTACACCCTTGATCCTTGAGAGCATGCCTAAATGTTTGAATTGTTTGCATGAGTGAATTTTGAATGACCTAGAAATCTTGGTATAAGTTGAGCATGAAACGAATCAGTTTAAAACTAGAACTCACCTTAGATACAATTTACCACCATAGGAACCTTCAATATCTGTTACCCAATCCCTTCAAACCCACTTCCTGAAGAAGCCAACCTCACCACTCACCGCATCAACGAACAGTGTTAGGTCATTCAACCAGGTATGATTTTAATAAAAGGATACCTGACACCCGAAGCTCAAATATCCATCATCCGACTATGCAACGACCTAGGAGCGGGTCCAGGTGGATTTCACACACCCGAATTCCCCGGTGGAGCGAAGATGAAACTAAAGATGATGTGCTTGGGAAAGGATTGGAACCCTTATACCAAGACATACCAAGAGACACGAGCGGAAGACGGAGCAACGCCACCAGCAATACCCGATGAATTTCAAGCGATTAACGCACAAGTTGTGGAGATTGCACAACAAACTAGAGGCTGACCCAATTCCTACTCTTGAAGCGGACCTTTGCATTATTAACTTCTACGAAGAAGATGGACGACTTGGGCTACACCAAGATAAGGACGAGACAGCGGAATCTCTCGAGTTGGGAGTGCCCATAGTGTCGTGGTCCATTGGTGATGATGCTGAGTTCTTATTTAGCGAGCAGAAGCGTGCGAACCTCGTAGAGATACTGATACTCAGGTCAGGAGATGTCTTAATATGGGAGGTAAATCGAGAATGCTGTATCACGATATCAAGAAGATAAAGGTGAATACAGCACCATCGACAGTGGTCAACGCCACACACCTGAAACCCGGACGCTTGAACCTTACCTTTAGGAAGTATTAAGCTTGCAACACCATGTAATATGATAGTAATGTGTAATAGAGACACACAATGTATGATGGTTGTTTATCAATAAAGCAGCGTTGATTATCAATTTTTCCCACTTGCGTTTATTATCAACTTATAAAGCTCATAAATTAATAGGTTGTGAACTCGGTACGGAAGGTTCCCTCAGTATACTCACCGAGACACAGGCCGGTACAAGCAGCACCATAATCACGGGTTCCTTTCCGGTGAATGGCATTGAAGCCACCATATTATTCGACACTGGCACCTCACATACCTTCATCTTGCCATCTTTCGCGAAGAGGTTGGGGCTCGACGCTGATGAGTTGCCAGATTTCATGGTCACTCTCCCGTCGAAAGAGTGAGTTAAGTGTACGAAATACTACCTAGCTGCCACTATCCAGATTAAGGGCGAGGCGTTTCCCATTTCCTTCATCGAATTCAATGGTTTGGGATTCGACCTTATTGTTGGGATGAACTGGTTGGAGCGGCATAAGGGCGAATCCTCTACGCCGAGCATAGATTGCTGCTCAAGAGCCCATCTGGGGTTACCGTATCATACCGCCAGAGGCCGAGAGAGCCTTCGACCAAAGTAATCTCCGCCATGTCCATGTATCGAGAGCTCAGAAAGGGGCACGAGGTATTCCTTTGCTATGTGCAAGACCTTCAATGAGATCCAGAGTTCGACCCCGACATACCAGTAGTGTTGGAGTTCCCGGATGTGTTTCCAAAGGAACTTCCCGGCATGCCACCTCAGAGAAACAGTTGAGTTGAGATAGAGCTCGTACCAGGCACGGGTCCAATTGCGAGGGCGCCGTACCGTTTAGCACCTACAGAGATGGCCGAATTGAAAGTACAGTTGAAGGATCTATTTGACAAAGGGTTTATACGCCCGAGCGTATCTCCCTGGGGAGCGCCGGTCCTCTTCGTGAAGAAGAAGGACGGTAGCCTCCGCCTTTGTATTGACTACCGCGAGCTGAATGCGGCGGTCACTGTGAAAAACAAATATCCTTTACCACACATTGACGACCTCTTCGACCAGTTGAAAGGGGCGTCAGTCTTCTCTAAGATCGACTTACGTTCAGGATATCACCAGATTGCCATCAGAGATTCCGACATTGAGAAGACAGCTTTCCGTACGAGATATGGCCACTTTGAGTTTACAGTGATGCCATTCGGACTGTCGAATGCGCCATCTAAGTTTATGGATTTGATGAATCGGCTGTTCAGTGATCAGTTAGACACATCAGTGGTGGTCTTCATCGACGATATCTCATATATTCGAAGTCGAGAGACGAGCATGAGAACCATTTGAGGCGGGTACTTGAGACGTTACGCGAGAATCAGCTATATGCGAAGTTCTCCAAATGCGAGTTCTGGCTTGACCAGGTCTCCTTCCTTGGTCACGTGATCTCGAGCGCTAGGATCTCTGTCGATCCAGCCAAGATTGAAGCAGTCCGTTCATGGCCTAGACCTAAGAATGTTTCCGACATTCGGAGCTTCCTTGGTCTAGCCGGTTACCGGAGGTTTGTTAGAGATTTCTCGAAAGTTGCGAAGCCTATGACGGCACTGATGAAGAAAAATGCACCGTTTGTGTGGACAGACGAGTGCGAGATAGCCTTCCAGAGCTTAAAAGATTCATTGACCTCAGCACCCATTCTCACACTTCCAGAGGGACAGAGGGATTTGAAGTTTACTGCGATGCATCAGACAAGGGCATGGGATGCGTACTCATGCAGCATGGCAAGGTAGTAGCATACGCCTCCCGCCAGCTGAAAAAGCATGAGGAGAATTACCCGACACATTATTTAGAGTTAGGAGCCATTGTCTTTGCCTTGAAGATATGGCGACACTATCTCTATGGGGTAAGCATCACCATTTATTCCGACCACAAGAGTTTTGCAATACGTGTTTCACCAAAAAGAATTGAATCTGAGATAGAGAAGGTGGATGGAGTTCTTATCAGATTACGACATCAACCTTCAGTACAAAGAGGGGAAGGCGAATGTGGTAGCCGATGCCCTGAGTCGCCGAGCACACTCACTCCATTCGCTGCTCGCTTCTTCCAGCTTGGTTGATGAGGTGCGAGAGGCTCAGTTGTGCGACCCCTATCTGAAAGAGATCAGGCAGAAAATTTCAGAGGGCACATTCGAGAAGTGGAAGTATGACTTCAAGCTACATGAAGATGGCCAGATCCAACTGAATGTCAGATTATGCATTCCCCGAAGCAATGCTGAGCTGAGGGATCGCATTCTGCGAGAGTCACACTGTTCCACACTGCATGTCCATCCGGGAGCCTCTAAAATGTACAAGGACATGAAGAGGTACTTCTAGTGGTCAGGGATGAAGTCTGATGTGACTGAATATGTCTTGAGGTGCCTCACATGCCAGAAGGTAAAATTCGAGCACTGTAGACCGGGAGGAATGGTACAGTCTATGCCTATTCCATAGTGGAAATTCCATGACATCTCCATGGATTTGTTGTTGGACTCCCACTTGCAAGAGGAGGACTCAACATGATTTGGGTCATCGTCGATCGCCTCACCAAGGTTGCCCGATTCATACCGATGAGGGACACCTAGAAGGTAGCGAAGCTCGCCGAGCTATTGACCGGGAGATTATCCGACACCACGGAGTTCCCAAGACCATTGTATCTGACCGCGACACCAGATTTCTTTCGAGATACTGGAAATCTACACGGGAAGCGTTGGGCACTGAGTTGAAGCTTAGCACCGCCTTCCATCCACAGACCGACTGTAACACCCCAACTACGCACTTAACAATTAACTGAGATCGCAGCGGAAGTAAACAACTAAAACGATAACTAAACGGGTTGGTGTTACACGCGTTAGCCACCCACGTGGCTAACAAGGCAGAATACCTACAACTTGTACCAGTCTGATGATCAGACTCCCGAGCATAGAACTAATAACCATAAATACATAATCAACAATACCGAGTATTAATTACAACCCTTCACTGTAAATTGTCAGTATACCGCCACTGTAATAACAACGGAACCAAAATATAACGCCACAGGAGCACGGGCGCATCCCGGGCCCCACATCCAAAATATACCAAAAGTATTCACAACCTAAAATCTAAAGCCACTCTGCTTCTTCGATCCTCATCCTGCAAATAAATATGGAGCCCCCAAAGGGGGTCAGCAACCCTTGGCTGGTATGGTTAACGCGCAGCCCATCGGCTACCAGGATACGCGCAACTATTGTCATGATAACATGCCATATTTTAATTTTTAACAACAACACATATATGGCATAGCAAGAAATATTGCATAGCACCACAACACATACATAGTGAGAAATTTCACTTAGAAAACGAACCAAGATGGTTAGTCAACATTATAAGCCTAGAGAATGGTTTCACCCTCATGTTAAGCTTGTTACATCACTCGTTACCGTCCTGTTAGTCGGACGGGTAACTTAACTCAAAGATGGATCGGATATTGTGATCCGAACACACCACAACCACACATATTTCCCCCTAGACTGATCATCAGTCAGAATAGGTAAGCTTTGGATGAAGCTAGTGGGAGATCGAACGCCAAGAAGGAGAACAACCTTAACATTAAAAGAGTCGAATCTGATGCAGATATCTACTCTTATACATACACGCGCGACCGGACAACCGGATTCCTCACCCCCAGTACACTTGTTAGAAGTCCCATTGTCGAGACTTGACACTATAATTCACAACGGGTATTTAGGTGTAATTAGACACATAAGGGTGCTGAGATGTAAATCGTTAATGCAAACCACAACCAGTTCAAACATAACCGTGGTTAGAACGTTCCTTTGGTTGGAAACGCTGTAACCGTATACCGTTCTCGTGCGTTATCCTAACACTGGTTAGCTAGCAATTAGTGCGCACTTCGAGGTTACCGATAACGGTACGCACACGCCACAATAACACAACGACAGTAAAACTCATTTCATGGTTTAATCTTATAAAGTCGGAAACACGCAGAAAAGCAAACAACACACAAGCCGGTGTAACCCGGTAGGCAACAGACTGCAAGTAAACCATACCTTGGTCCCTGCTTCGATTGGTTTCCACCGTAGGCAACTCCTATACACATTTAGTAACGTCGGTTAATTACTGTGCTTGACTTATAACTAGCTAATTACTTCACATAATTATATTATATACTTTCACTTTACCTACACTTGTTCACCCTCCTAACAGTCATTAAAAGTCACCAAACATCTACTAACAACCATATATTATCATTAACACTCAAACCCCCACCTTGGAAATGCTTAAAAACACTCTCTGGAACAATTTTAGGGTGGTCCGGGTTTGTGTCCGAGTTTACAAACCTGGACCATCTCATCGCATAAGTCTTGCCCTCATTTTCACCTAGTACGGGTTTGTGTACCGGGATGCAAACCCGAACCACATACAGGATTGCACTCTCGGGTATGTTTTTGGGGTGGTCCGGGTTTAGGTACTTATTTGCAAACCGGACCACTCCAGAATTAGTCCAGAACATTATTTTTCAGCCACTTTTCAACCTCCAAACCAAGCCTAACCTTCTCTTAATGTTTCTACATAAATCCTAACATGATTTAGCACTAATTTGGCACCTCAAACCTCTTCTAATTCCTTTTTAATCTATCACTCAATTCTTGCAAAACTCACCAACACTTGTGATATTTTTCCTTAGGTCTCTACGTGGTGTTTCACACCTATGTTAACAACTAGCCCAAAATGTTTTCTCACCTCTATAACATCACCTCCCAAGCATCTTTTCTTACTACCCCAAACTCCTTAATGCCCTCCTTGAAATTTCTCCACAAGTTTACACCTCTTCCTTACAACACCTTACCTCCTCATTGTTTACCAAAACTTGCATAAATCCTAAACACAAATCTCACCATGACTTTGATGTATCCCAAAACACTCATTTGACTTCTAAAACCTCCTAGATAATGCCTAAATCCTTTTAGCACTCTAGAACACCTTAATACATGTTTTCTTCCCTAGTAAAAAACTTGTTCATTTCTAACACTTCCTAGTTCACCAAAACTCATTTTAAACACTTAGGACCTCTTGTATATTATCCAAATTTTGACATGGGTTCTACTAGTACATTGTTACACCAAAAACACATTGTTTTCACCATTAAACATCCATGAACACTTAAATCCACCAAGAACATTCTTATACACAAAATTCACCCATTTAACACTACATCACAATATACTGCATAATTTAAATTGCTTGGCACTTAGGCCCTTAAATTGCATAAACCTTAAACACTAAATTTCCATATGTATATATTGCCTTTGACCTACAAATACACTCAACAACACATATACCCTTACTAAACTCCTTGAGAGCATTTTACTAACTCATTTACCATTAGCTCCTTAGGTAGTTTTAATAAACAACATAAGCTCATTTTTTTCCTAATGCATCAAACTACATTAGGTTAGCACATTTACCTCTTTTCCTTCACAACTTTCTCACTTATTTCTCCTTGCTCCCTCTTTGATTGATTAAAACCCGGCAAGGACTTTGATTGCTTGTCAACTTCTAATCAATATACAAGCAATGTAATGAGCATTCAAGCTTCATGCTTAAACTCATTATAAACCCTAAGTTATATATTATCTTAAAGCATTAAGATAGTTGTTTTACCTTGGAAATGGAAGAGAGTTTGAATAAGTGGAAAGAGAGGACTCCACCAAGCCCTTGGAAGATTAAAATGAAGCTAGGACAAGGCAAGACAAGGACACCATCAATGGTGATTTTAGGTCAACATCAAAACAAGAGGAAAGTGGAGTTTTCTTTGGTTTTTCCTTACCTTGAAGCAAAGGTGATCAACAAGGAGCAAAAAGATGAGCTCAAGCTCCTCCCATGGTATTTCTTCTTGGCACTGAAATGGTGGTTTTGAAATTTTGAAAAGATAGAGTTGAAGAGCTTGGCAAGACTAAGAGAATGGTGGTCTTGGTTTTGATTTGGTAAATGAAGCTAGGAGATACAAGAGGTTGAAGATGGAGTATTGTGTGTGGACTGTAGTAAAACCAATGGAGAAGAGAGAATGTAGGTTGGAGACGGTGGGAAATGAGAAGGAAGAAGAGAATGAAGAGAGAGGTAAGTTTTGAAAATATTTAAGTAAAAAGGTGAATAATGTTTTTACTTACTTTTTGCTTTCTCATTATTTAGTTAAGTAAGTGTGGTGATTCTCACATGGAAACCGGCCCCTTAGTCAAATGAGGTGGTTTATGGTCTTTGTTGACCATCTAATTGACTTTCATTGACCAAAGTCTTAAACTAGCACTATTTGGTTACTATTCACTAACCAAGGCACATAATTGTGAAATTTTTGATTTTCCATTGATTTAGACTTTCTAATGTGATAATAAGTAGTACAAATGTTAATTAAAGAGTAATTATGGACATTTAGCCATTCAAAACCCATTTACAAGGCAATTTTTCAAAAAATGTGCTTTAAGACTCCTTAAAGCACATTTTGTGTTTTAACTTGTTTTCAAGCTTGGTTTTCATTAGTAATTGGTTTAATATATTCATTAACATGTAATTAAGGTCTTGGTAAGCTTATTAAGTCTTAACCAAGATTATCCCAAGCTTAGAGCATATTTTCGCCCATATTGCCTTTAAGGTATTTAATTGTGTTTTCTATGGTTTAAATTGTTCACTAATGTTTCTAAGGTACTTTTTAGCCTTAATATACCATATTTTAACATTTAAACAACATACAAAGGTTTGGGGTATTTCAATCTATCCCCCTTAAAAGAACTTTGTCCCCAAAGTTCACACTTCCCCTGTATCTTTAATATTAGAACACGGGGATCACTTATAAAAAAATACTTCCATAATAAACATACTTTACATAACACCCTCGGACTCATGGTCTGGGTAACATAACATCATTCAGACATGAAGGTCTGTAACATAACAACATAACATAGACAATGTATTTAAATACATGTCGTACACACATAACCGAAACGGCTTTACCCCCCTTAAAAGGGGTACGCCCCGTACCCTATACATACACACAAGAAGTAAACAATGACGGGTACTTGGCCTTCATCTTATCTTCCATCTCCCAAGTGGCCTCCTCGACGTCCTGGTTAGACCAGAGGACCTTCACCAGTCTCACAGACTTATGGTGAGTGTCTCGAGTCTTAGTGTCCAGAATCCGTACGGGAGTCTCCACTGATCGCATGGTCGGCTCTAAGGTTAGCCTTTCAGGCTGGAGTACATGAGACGGATGAGACATATATTTCTTCAACTGGGACACATGAAATACATCATGTACCTTGCCCAGCTCGGCAGGTAAATCTAGCATGTAAGCTACCGGGCCTATCCGCTCCGTCACAACATAAGGCCCTACATATTTCGGGCTCAACTTGCCTTTCTGGCCAAAACAAAACACTCCCTTCGTGGAGGATACTCTAAGAAATACCTGGTCGCCCACGACGAACTCCAGGTCACGTCTGCGCACATCGGTGTATGATTTCTACCTATCCTGAGCTGCCTTCATGTTAGCCCGGATCTGGCGTACTTCTGACTGTACTTGCTCCAGATACTCTGGTCCTATAATGACCGTCTCACTCGACTCATCCCAGCATAATGGCGTGCGGCATGGTCTACCATACAAAGCCTGGAAGGGAGACATCTTGATCGAAGCATGGTAACTGTTGTTGTAGCTAAACTCAATAAGATGTAACTTATCAATCCAGCTGGTCTGAAAGTCAAGTGCACATGCACGTAACATATCCTCAAGCGTCTGGATGGTGCACTCACTCTGACCATCAGTCTGTGGGTGGAACACCGTACTCAGCTTCAGCTCGGTACCCAGTGCTTCTCGTGTGGATTTCCAGTACCTCGAGAGGAATCTGGTATCCCTGTCAGACACAATCGTTTTCGGTACCCCATGATGTCTTACAATCTCTCTGTCGAAGAGCTCTGCTAGCTTCGCCACTTTCCAAGTGTCCTTCATCGGAATGAATCGGGCCACCTTGGTCAGTCGGTCAACAACAACCCAAATCATATTCAGACCTCCCTTTGTAGGCGGAAGCCCTACTACGAAGTCCATGGAAATGTCATGGAGCTTCCACCCAGGCACTAGCATTGGCTGTACCATACCACCAGGCCGTCGGTGCTCAAACTTGACCTTCTGACAAGTGAGACACCTCAACACATAGTCATTCACATCTTTCTTCATTCCAGCCCACCAAAAATATATTTTCATACCATTGTACATCTTTGAAGCTCCGAGGTGAATCGAAGTAGTAGAACAATGGGATTCACTCAGTATGCGCTCCTTCAGCTCAACGCTACTCCTCGGGATACACAGTCGGCCATTGAGCCTAACCAGGTCATCATCGTGGAGTCGGAACTCGTACTTCTGACCCTCAAATGTGCCATCAATAAGCTTCTGCCTGATCTCCAACATATACTGATCCGACATCTGAGCACTCCGCACCTCTTCAACCAAGCTAGTATGAGAGACTAGCGAATGAAGAGAGTGTGCTCGGTGACTCAGTGCATCAGCTACCACATTCGCCTTACCCTCTTTGTACTGTAAATTGATGTCGTAGTCGTTTAAGAACTCGACCCACCTTCTTTGTCTCATGTTCAACTCCTTCTGAGTGAACAAGTACTTCAAACTTTTGTGATCAGAATAAATTATCACGCTTACCCCATACAAATGATGTCGCCATATCTTCAAAGCGAAGACAATGGCACCCAGTTCTAAATCGTGGGTAGGGTAGTTCTCTTCATGTTTCTTTAGCTGTCGGGAGGCGTATACTACGACCTTCTCGTGTTGCATCAATACACAATCCATACCTATGCCTGATGCGTCGCAGTAGACCTCAAACCCATCTGGACCGTCTGGTATTGTCAGAACTGGTGCAGAGGTAAGAGCGTCCTTAAGACTCTGAAAGGAACTGTAACGCCCCTATTTAACATATTTATAGCGGAAATAAAATACTAAAGGCGTACAGATGTTCGGGTTCTAAACACCCGACACCAAACCTCACCAATTACAACTTAAAGATTACAATTGTCACGACCTGAACCTCGAGTAAACTTAACAAAAATAAAAAACAGTAATAAAACACATAAACTTTCAAAACCTAATCCTACCCCAATCACTCGTTCTCTTCGTGGCCACCTGGAATGGAACTGGTACGATCCTCCAAAAACAAACTTATAATACAACTCTTAAATAAATAATAGCAGGAAAACAATCACTTAAACCACACAGAGGAACAAGGCATTTCACAAATCACCAAATCAAGATATCAAGATAAGAATAAAGGTTAATAACAGAAAAGTAAAGTTAGTAAAAAAAAAAACCACATCATGTGTTAGTGAACATCCATTGCCTTAGTTAAACCCAATTCCCGTTAGGAGTAGAAAGACTCAGATAGTCACAAAGGACTAGGAATGAAAAGATAGATCCAAGAACCAATAACTCAAAAGTGGAATAATTCAACTGGGAGAGATGGCCCCCACCGCCAAGTACATCCTTTTAGGACAGGGGATATACAGCCCCTCACTGTCTACAACGTCCCTTTTGGGACAGGGGATATACAGCCCCTCACTGTCTATCACGTCCCTTTTGGGACAGGGGATATACAGCCCCTCACTGTTACCATTGAAGACGCACGCACATCGAAACCTCAAGAACCAGCTCATGGATGAAACAATATCCAGAGTCAAAAGAAGAATTTATCAAAATTGACCATTTCCAAATTCCCACTAGATCACTAACTACCCAGAGCAATACCAAAACACTCAGTCCTACAGAGTGCAGAAGTGTAAACCCTAAGCAGTCAATGTCTAATGGAACAACCAAATAGAAGGAACCAATACCCAAGTGAGTTTCACATTCATGGCCTAGTTAGTCACACAAGCTGAGTTAGTCACACAACCATTTCCTTTTAGAAATTCCTCTTAAACTCAGTTAGCGTTTTCCAAAACATTCCACAAGTCAATCAGCAAAAATATCGGAGTACGAGAAATCGTACCTGGTATTTGAAGAACAATAAATAACTCGAATAAGTGATTCCCCAATAGTAATCTATAATTAAGGTGTTCCAGGTGTCGATTAGTTAAGGGACTTATAAACTAAACAACCTTCTTTTCTTACTGCTTAATAGTTCCAGGTTACCATTATTCTCTCACAAAGATTTGGGCTTGACTTGTTAACTAAATCCTTTGTTAGGCCCATTTCGTTAGTTTGGAACGATTTAGAATTTATTCCTGAGAGTGGCCCAAACTCTCTTTGAATTGTTTAAGTGGGCTTTTGGAGTTCATAGGCTTGGGCTTAGTAGGTTAGCCCAAGACCGTGTTACGTTTATGTTGTGTAATTAAACCCTTAAGTAAATAGTGACTATTTAATCACACACCGATTAAAAACCTAAGGTTTAACATATATATATATTCTACTTATTATAACTATCACAAGGAATATTATCTCCCTCATCTATTTTAATGTATTTATATACATATATATCTTTATGTATTAAGATTATCCATAACATTTTTAGGAAAATTTATTGTATTTAATTATGTTTAATATCTTCTAGGCATAACCACAACCGATATACGGTTTATAAAATAAGATGTTTTCCTTTATTTATTTAACATGTATAAGTATACCTGTATTAGAATTTAATTAAAACATTCCCTATGTAACCTATTATATTTAAACTATCTTATTAGTACAACCTTTAACTGCATTCCAAGTATGTTTCATAAAGTATTTCTTTTACTATATCTTAGGATACTAGCTCTTATAATATTTAGTTAATATAAGTGTTAATTTAATAGCTCCCTGCTTTACCCTAAGTTACTACTTTATAATATATTATGGGCTATTCTTATGAAAAACTCATATTAACTCCCATAAATATAATAAATAAAATGTAGAATAATTAAATTCCTTGATTTAACATAAGTTTCTATTTTAATTCCACCATATAAGTATGTATACATATATGTAAATAATTTCACTTCTCATAAAAGCTAATACCCAAACACTTATAAACTTACTGTTATAAAATGTTAATTTAGTTTCCCTTATTTTCCCCAGCTTAAAAAGTTTATTAACAAGCCATACTTTATTTTTTGGTTACATTAAAAACTATATATTATGGGCTATTCTTCTTAAAAACTCACAAACACAATTTTTAAACCCAATTACCATAGTCCAAAAATTTCCAAATTTAATATACAGTAACTAAACATTTTAGACATATTATAAAATTTTATTTGATAAAAATATCTTTTTAAATTAGCCAAATAATTCCAGAAAACCCGTAACTTGCAAAAATCATAACTTACGTTTAAAAACTCCAAAACCATATTAATTTACATCCAAAATAAACTAGATTTAATAAGGAATCTATGTTAAAATTTCAAGTCAAAATACTTCGGGAAGTCATTAACTAAATTCAACAAGTTAGAGCTAAATTCTGAAAATATTATAAACTTAAAACTTCTTTCTAAACACGATCTAATCTCGACCGTCCAATCATTTAAAACGGCGACGGGACCCTGAACCACCCATTCCTTCAGCGGAATTCCAATCCATTCGAGTACTAATTCACCAATTTCTCACAATCTACAAACCAAATTGAGTGATTCTTGTTTTTCTTTGTTTCGAAATTCAATTCCGGTTCTAATGATACTAATTTCACTACTATAATGCAGGATTCATCAGTTTTCGAATTCGGTTTCGAAGTTAGGTGTTATTTTTGTGTTTCCGAATCCAAATCTACCCAATTCCACTCAATCTAATGCATAATTGAAGCAATTGAGACATGTTTATGACCGAAATGTAATGTAATTAGCACGGTTGAGGAATTTGAAAGAAACTTACCAGATTGCTATCTGCGAATCGAAAGATTCGAAATCGGTTCTGGAAAAACGCCCCCTTTAAAACCCGATTGGGGTAGCCTACTTTGCAACGCTATAATTGCATTACGACCCGAGTTAGAACTGTTCTGGGCTTAAAATCTAAAGAGGAAACTTAACTCTAACACATGATAAGCAAGACCTCACCCTAACTTGCACTACACGAAAGAAATCGAACTGGAAGTTGCGAGTTTACCTTGCGTTTTCTGGGAAGAAAACTATGATTTTGTTGTGACGAATCCGAAACTTTAGACACTCGTTCTTCCAAACGGTTGGGAATTGGCTTTGGTCATCAACATGAAGTTTTAGAGGGATTAGAGCTCTTCAAAACGAGCTAAGAACATGAATTTGGCTGAGAAACGAAGAAGTTATGGCAAGACGAAGTTACCTAAAATCGAAGGAAAACGGAAACTGCAGTTTCGGTTTTTGTAGGGTGGCTACTTTGGCTCGAATTTCCGTTGATTTAGGACGAATTAGGGTTAGTGTGAGTTATGGTTGTTTAGAGGAAGTGTAGGAGAAGACAACAAAGAAGACACACTCAAAAATTCCAAAAGATGAGAAAGTTATGAAGGTCACAAGATAGGGCAAAGACTGGTTTCTGTTACCGGAAATATAGGAGATAAAACGGCTAAGTACTGGGGCGCGTATCCCGAGGCGCGCGATGACTCAGCAGACCTTGCCACGTCAGCTTTTTTTTCAAAATTTTGGCTCTAAACTTCATTTGATCATAACTTTGGCTAGGATGATCCTTTTTTGACGTTCTTTTAATCGATCTTCATGGTTTTCCATAACCTATTTATTGGTATAGGTTTCATGGGCTGGTTTTACCATTCTCAAAAAGTCAACCCTACAAGGCTTAAAAGGCTTTAAGGGTTCTAGAATTTTATATTGACTTTTATGTTTCAAAACATGTTCCAACTCTTCTAAAATCTTTATAATACTTGGAGTGTTTTATAATTTTTCCATGATTTATTGACTTATAAATATTATTATAAATTCATAATACTATATGATAATATATAATAATTAAATATTTTATTGTTTTCTTTACGGTTAAATAGGAGAAATCCCCTAAATAAATTTTCATAATTCCATATAATAATTTTATATTAAATAGTATTATTTAAGATTTATAAAAGAAATTAATTTAGGGGTATTTCAGTATATCCCCCTTAAAAGAACTTCGCCTCGAAGTTTCAAAATCAACTAATAGCACTCACACCGCTTCGGGTGTGCTGAGACAATAATAATTCCAATGAAATTCCATACCAATCCAATCCTTTATTTCCATTTCAACATTCCACTCTAGAGTACCGAAATCAAATCAAACTGAATCAAAATATAAACTGAAACAAAACACAAACGTGACATATTACCGTGCCTAATGTAAAACTACGTACATACATACACCTCTCACTCTACTAATACTGTTCTCCCTCTACTAACAATGCAACAAGGCATAATCCGGATGAGATAACGAAGGAGGAGTATGCCAGTATATCCCCCTTAAAAGAGCTAAGGTACGCCCTCGTACCGCTACTAATGAGAATCACAGCAGGTAGGGAAACATCATGTGAATAGATGTGGTACTTCACTCTTATAGAGTCCTCAGTCTCCCAAGTAGCTTCCTCAACCCCATGATGCTCCCAAAGAACTTTCACCAATTTGACTGACCTACTTCTCGTTTCGGACCTTCGTGTCCAAGATCCGAATAGAAGTCTCCTCATACCTCAGTGTAGGCTCAATCTCCAGTCTCTCTGGCTGCAGTACGTGAGAAGGGTCAGGCATATACTTCTTCATTGAGATACATGAAACACATCGTGTACCTTCCCCAACTCCGCTGGTAGCTCTAGTCTGTAAGCAACTAGGCCCACTCGCTCCGTAATCCTGTACGAACCGACATACTTAGGGCTTAGTTTCCCCCTCATCCCAAATCTGAATATCCCTCTCGTCGGAGACACCTGTAAGAAAACCATGTCACCCATCTGAAACTCGAGCTCTCTAGTGCGCTGATCCCCATAGGATTTCTGTCTAGACTGCGCTGCCCTCATGTGCTGCTGAATAACTCTGACATCATCCTGCAGTGTCTAAACATACTCGGGCCCAATCAGGACTGCCTCGGTAGGGTCACTCCATGATATGGGAGTCCGGCACGGCCTGCCATACAGAGCCTGGAATGGTGCATGTGCCGATAGATGAGTGGTAGGAGTTATTATAGGAGAACTCCACCAGGTGTAGATGCTCTACCCAACTCCCCTGATAGTCTAGAGCAACTGCTCGTAGCATATCCTCTAGCGTCTGAATCGTCCTCTCGGTCTGCCCATCAGTCTGAGGGTGAAAGGCGGTGCTAAGGCGTAGCTGAGTACCAAACGCCTCCTGCACCTGACGCCAAAATCTACTGAGGAAACGTGTGTCACGGTCGGAAACAATCGTCTTCGGTACCCCGTGGTACCGGATGTGCTCTGTGGTGAACACCTCAGCCAGCTTGGGCACCTTCCATGTGTCCTTGATAGGTATGAACCTCGTTGTCTTGGTCAACCTATCGACTATCACCCAAATAGAATTCAGTCCGCCTCTAGCTAGAGGAAGACCGACACAAAGTCCATGCTGATGTCGTTGAACTTCCAGCACGGTACTGGTAATGACTGAATCTGACCTCCTGGTCGACGATGCTCAAACTTCACCTTCTGACAGGTGAGGCATCGGGAGACGAAATCTGCTACATCCCTCTTCATCCCCCTCCACCAGAATAACTGCTGCTTCAAATCCTTGTACATCTTGGTGGCTCTAGGGTGTACTGATAATGTAGAGGAATGAGCCTCAGAGAGAATCCTGGTCTGAAGTGCTGTCGCATCCTGAGGAACGTAGAGTCTGCTGCCTCTGACTCGAAGGTGTCCCTCACTGTCTAGCTCGTACTCATACTTCAGACCATCAGTCATACCGTCTGCTAACTTCTGCTTGACGCCCTGCAGGTATACATCACTATCCTGGGCTGCGTATATCTCCTCAGCTATCGTGGTCGTCTCTGTCAAAGCTAGGAGTGAGTACACTCTCCTGCTCAAAGCATCTGCTATGACATTCCCTTTACCTTCAGTGTACTGAAGGTTGATGTCATAATCAGCCAGTAGCTCGACCCATCGTTGCTGCCTCAGTTCAGCTCCTTCTGAGTCCAGATGTACTTCAAACTCTTGTGGTCTGTCATAATCCGGACTGTGGCTCCAAACAGTAATGTCACCAGATCTTCAAGGCGAAGACTATGGCGAGGAGCTCAAAGTCGTGTGTGGGGTAATTTTCTTCGTGCTTCTTCAGCTGTCGAGAAGCATATGCTACCACTCTGCCATTCTGCACCAGTACCCCACCAATCCCTCTGTCTGAAGCATCACAATACACCTCGTATCCCTCATTCCCCTCAGGGATCACTAATACTGGAGCTGTGGTCAAGGCGTCCTTCAGCGCCTGAAAGGAGACCTCACAAGCCTCTATCCATACAAAGGGGCTGTCCTTCTTCATCAGGGAGGTCAAGGGCTTGGCTAGCCTGGCGAAGTCATTCACAAAGCGTCTATAGTAGCCAGCCAACCCAAGGAAACTCCTCACCTCTGTCACAGTGCGAGGTCTATGCCAGCTCTTCACTGCCTCAATCTTAGCTGGGTCTACTGAAACTCCCTTAGCTGAGATCACATGTCCAAGGAATGACACCTTGTCCAGCCAGAATTCACACTTGCTGAACTTGGCATATAACTTCTTCTCTCTCAGAGTGTCCAAGGCTGTCCTCAGATGCTGCTCGTGTTCCTCCCGACTCTTGGAGAATACCAAGATGTCGTCTATGAACACGACTACTGACTTATCCAACTAGGCTTGGAAGACTCTCTTGCATCAGGTCCATGAATCTCGTGGGTGCATTGGTCAGTCCAAACGGCATCACTGTGAACTCGTAGTGGCCGTATCTGGTCCGGAAGGCTATCTTCTCTATATCTGACTCAGCTACACTATCTGATGATATCCGGAATGCTACAATCTTGGAGAACACCTTAGCTCCCCTCAGCTGGTCGAACAAGTCATCGATCCTGGGCAGTGGGTACTTGTTCTTGATCGTGACATTGTTCAGCTCCCTATAGTCGATGCAAAGTCTCAAACTCCCGTCCTTCTTCTTGACAAATAGCACTGGAGCACCCCAAGGTGAGACACTGGGTCTGATGAAACCCTTGTCTAGTAGCTCCTGCAGTTGCTTCTTCTTCAACTCAACCATCTCTGTAGGGCCCATCCGGTAGGGAGCCTTAGTAATCGGTCCCGTGCCAGGTATGAGGTCGATATTGAATTCAACCTCTCTCAGTGGTAGCTCCTCTAGAAAGACGTCGGGGTACTCTGACACAATGGGAACATCGCTCTGGAACTTCGGATCCGTCCTTAGATCCTGGGCATAACAGTAGTAGGCGGTAGCGCCCTTGGACACCTCCTTCATCAGGGATAAAGCCGATACAACCTTCACAGTCGGCTGTTTAGGTTGCATTCGGTATGACGCTGTGATCCCTGTAGTTGACTTCAGGAGGAGACGATGCTCTGCACAGTGTAGTCTGCCTCGGTACCGCTGTAGTGTGTCCATGCCCACAATTATGTCGAACCCCAAGCCAGGGAAGACTATGGCATGCAGAAGGAATTCTGCTCCCTTGATGTGTATGCTCAAATTCTGCACTTCTGCACTGCTCACTTGATCAACTCTCTGGATGGCAGCAAGAGTGAGTAGTCATGGATATCCTCTGTGGTAGCATTGATCTTAGCATGGAACACTTGTGATATGAAAGAGTGGGAGGCACCCGAATCAAACAGGACTGTGGCCTCCACTCCATTAACTAGGAACGTGCCTGTGATGACCATTCCATTGCTCTTTGCTTGAGTCTGGTTCAACACATTCAACCTGATTCCCGAGTTTCCAACCCCTACAATGAAGCAATAAAATTCTTAGAATTTCCATTCTTATTGAAAGCTTAATGAGTAATTTAAAATTTACAATGCTGAAACTGTAAAGTACAAGGCTAGGTCTGTCTAAAGGTTAGGTTTAGACGGCCCGGTTTCATATGGGTCTGGTTAATGATGGTGTGGGGGCTGTGTTGGGCTTGATTCTCTTCACCCCATGGTAGATGAGTCTAGCTGCCCCACCAAAGATCAGTACATCACCCGACTTCAGGAGGATCTTGGTAGCAAGGTCCATCCTCCTTTGATCACCAAATAGGAACTCCGCGTCGTCTCCAAGTGATATGGACACTACTGGAACTCCTCTAGTGACGGACTCTGGCGATTCGTCCTTGTCTTGGTGCATCCCTAGCTTACCCTCCTTTCCATAGAAGTTGATGATGCACACGTCGAGGTTAGGTCTGGGACGGGCTCATCCTCCAATTCTTGTACTGCCTTAACTGCAGCTCTAGTGATGGACTGCAGTTCCTCCAGGATTGGTGGCACCTCCACCTCTTCATAGCTCTTGGTGGTGTGGTTCCACTTCTTATCTAGGCACATGATCTTCACCTTCATGGTTGAACCATTCTTGAAGGTAGGGGTGTAAAAATTTCCTTCCTTCACACCTAACTCCCTGATCTTGAGGATCAATGCATACTGGACTGCTGGGGTCAAGTACTCTCGTAGTAAAATCATCCCGGGTGTCAAGACCTCACTCTTCTCTGGTGGGTGTGGTTTGGCTTCAAAAGAGATGTTGGGTGTGGTATATGGCAAAATAGGAAAGCAAATATCGAAAGCTGAACAACAATTGCCATTAAATAAATAAGTCAAGGTTCACAACTGGAAATGAAAGGTTCGAAATGAAACAAAATGAAGGGTTTATAGTTCATCCCTTTTACATTGACAACGAAAAACTAGACAACTGAATGTAAAAAAGTAAGGGTCTAAGCCTCTTCATGAGGAAAATAGTCCTCACCAGGTGAACTCGGGTCATCGCTTGCTGCCTCAATGCGGTCCACCATGTTAAGGACCGGTGCCTGCCCGGCCTCTGGGGGTATTTCTGTCCCGGCCTCTGCGGATGGCTCTGGGCAGGGCGGCTGGTAGATGGTCCAGCACCTCCTGTGCCACCTCGACCTCCTCCAGTAGTAGTAGCAACTGGGGCTCTAGCAGGGTTCCCAGTGCGTGGCTTGTAGTTCCTGGAATCCGGGTTCAGGAAGCATTCGAACGATTTGTGCCCCTTCTTACCGCAGTGGTTGCAGTCCACCAGGTTTCCCTTACAATCCTTGCCCGGGTGGTCCTTCTTGCACCACTTTTAGAAGAACTTTTTCGTAAGTTGGTTCCCTGTTTCAGTTTCAAGATTAGTAATTGGGATAATAAAATGTAACCACATTGGAGATTCTAATTTATCTCACCCTTAAATGGTTGGGAGCGGAGTGGCTCAGCATTAGTATATGAGGGGACCATGGCCTTCTCGTTCCTACCCTTATAGAACTTTCCCTTCCTCTCGTAGTTCTGGGAAAAGTTCCCTCCATTTCCTTTTTCTCCATCCCCCCCTTCCTCTGCCTAGCACAGAGTCCTGGTAGGCAATGGTGGTCTCGCAGTCATTCGCATCATCCGCTAACTCCTGTAGGGTCGTCCCTCTGGTGGAACCGATCATAGTCATGATCCTGAAGTTCAAGCCGGTGTGGAATTTATCCACCAGATACCTCGGAGCGTAAGCTCCCTCTCCAATAACAGCGAGCAGCTCCACAAATTTATTGTAATATTCAGCAACAGAGGAACTCCCTTGCTTCATTTGCTCGAACTCACTCCTCATCCTCTCTCTTCTGCAGGTAGAATGGATAGAACTTGGCTCTCAGGGCCACTAAGAAGGCTGGGAAGCCGAAGTCCGCCTGGGCAGTCAGCTCAGCTCTGGCGATCTGCCACCATCGATGCGCGGGTCCCTGGAGAAGCAGGCCGCTATGTCGACCTGGCGACCTGCTGGAACGTGCGGAGAGGTGAAGGCCTTCTGCATCTCGTTGATGTATCTCTCTAAAGTATTAAGTTCTGGCTGGCCTTCGTAGACTGGGGGACGAAGGTCATTGACTGCCTTCAGCCAGTTGAACTCCCGGAGACCATTAGGTGGTGGCGGTGGTGGTGGGCGGGATCTGAGCCTGCTGCTGAGCTAATGCAGCTGTCACAATCTGCGCTATGACCTCTGGGGTGATAGCGTCGGGTCCATAGCCTCCTGAGGGACCAGCTCCTCCTCTTCCTCCTCTTCGAGACATCTAGCTGGTATGACGGTTTTGTTACTCAGAAGGCGTATTGTTGAGTCTAAATATCTATGTAGTTTATATGCAATATTTATAACGTCCTAAGGATAGTTCGTAGGTACGTAAAGTAAGTAGTAAGGTAAATATGGGGTAAGAGTCACGCGCCTTTCTTGAATTCTCACTTCCCAATTCTACCCCAGTTCCCCCAGTTTTAAGTGCACCTATAATCTAAGTGTTTCACTCGGCTTGTCTTCTCGGGTTCAGAGCGTAACTACGCTCTGATACTAATTTTTGTAACGCCCCTATTTAACATATTTATAGCGGAAATAAAATACTAAAGGCGTACAGATCATCGGGTTCCAAACACCCGGCACCAAACCTCCCCAATTACAACTTAAAGATTACAATTGTCATGGCCTGAACCTCGAGAAAACTTAACAAAAATAAAACAGTAATAAAACACATAAACTCTCAAAGCCCAATCCCATCCCAATCACTCGTTCTCTTCGTGGCCACCTGTAAAATAACTCGTACCTACAAGATAAAACCAAGCAGCCCACCCCAGAGGGGTGGGTCTGTTCCCTGGAATGGAACTGGTACAATCCTCCAATAAAAAACTTATAATACAACTCTTAAATAAATAATAGCAGGAAAACAATCACTTAAACCACACAGAGGAACAGGCATTTCACAAATCACCAAATCAAGATATCAAGATAAGAATAATGGTTAATAACAGAAAAGTAAAGTTAGTGAAACAAAACCACATCATGTGTTAGTGAACATCCATTGCCTTAGTTAAACCCAATTCTCGTTAGGAGTAGAAAGACTCAGATAGTGACAAAGGACTAGGAATGAAAAGATAGATCCAAGAACCAATAACTCAAGAGTGGAATAATTCAACTAGGAGAGATGGCCCCCACCGCCAAGTACGTCCTTTTAGGACAGGGATATACAGCCCCTCACTGTCTACAACGTCCCTTTTGGGACAGGGGATATACAGCCCCTCACTGTCTATCACGTCCCTTTTGGGATAGGGGATATACAGCCCCTCACTGTTACCATTGAAGACGCGCGCACGTCGAAACCTCAAGAACCAGCTCATGGATGAAACGATATCCAGAGTCAAAAGAAGAATTTACCAAATTGACCTTTTCCAAATTCCCACTAGATCACTAACTACCCAGAGCAATACCAAACACACTAAGTCCTATAGAGTGCAGAAGCGTAAACCCTAAGCAGTCAATGTCTAATGGAACAACCAAATAGAAGGAACCAATACCCAAGTGAGTTTCACATTCATGGCCCAGTTAGTCACACAAGCTGAGTTAGTCACACAACCATTTCCTTTTAGAAATTCTTCTTAAACTCAGTTAGCGTTTTCCAAAACATTCCACAAGTCAATCAGCAAAAAATCGCAGTACGAGAAATCGTACCTGGTATTTGAAGAACAATAAATAACTCGAATAAGTGATTCCCCAATAGTAACCTATAATTAAGGTGTTCCAGGTGTCGATTAGTTAAGGGACTTATAACTAAACAACCTTTTTTCTTACTGATTAATAGTTCCAAGTTACCATTATTCTCTCACAAAGATTTGGGCTTGACTTGTTAACTAAATCCTTTGTTAGGCCCATTTCGTTAGTTTGGAACGATTTAAAATTTATTCCTGAGAGTGGCCCAAACTCTCTTTGAATTGTTTAAGTGGGCTTTTGGAGTTCATAGACTTGGGCTTAGTAGGTTAGCCCAAGACCGTGTTACGTTTATTTTGTGTAATTAAACCCTTAAGTAAATAGTGACTATTTAATCACACACCGATTAAAAACCTAAGGTTTAACACATATATATATATATTCTACTTATTATAACTATCACAAGGATATTATCTCCCTCATCTATTTTAATGTATTTATATACATATATATATATCTTTATGTATTAAGATTTATCCATAACATTTTTTGGAAATTTATTGTATTTAATTATGTTTAATATCTTCTAGGCATAACCACAACCGATATACGGTTTATAAAATAAGGTGTTTTCCTTTATTTATTTAACATATATAAGTATACCTGTATTAGAATTTAATTAAAACATTCCCTATGTAACCTATTATATTTAAACTATCTTATTAGTACAACCTTTAACTGCATTCCAAGTATGTTTCATAAAGTATTTCTTTTACTATACCTTAGGATACTAGCTCTTATAATATTTAGTTAATATAAGTGTTAATTTAATAGCTCCCTGCTTTACCCTAAGTTACTACTTTTATTCCCTTTTTATATATATGTATATAATAAATATATATATATATATATATATATATATATATTAATACCTTAGTTTAATAGAATTTACTCCCATATAATATAATAATCAAATGTAGAATAATTAAATTCCTTGATTTAACATAAGTTTCTATTTTAATTCCACCATATAAGTATATATACATATATGTAAATAATTTCACTTCTCATAAAAGCTAATACCCAAACACTTATAAACTTACTGTTATAAAATGTTAATTTACCTTATTTTCCCCAGCTTAAAAAGTTTATAAACAAGCCATACTTTAATTTTTGGTTACATTAAAAACTATATATTATGGGTTATTCTTATGAAAAACTCACAAACACAATTTTTAAACCCAATTACCATAGTCCAAAAATTTCCAAATTTAATATACAGTAACTATACATAACATTTAGACATATTATAAAATTTTTATTTGATAAAAATATCTTTTTAAATAGCCAAATAATTCCAGAAAACCCGTAACTTGCAAAAATCATAACTTACGTTTAAAAACTCCAAAACCATATTAATTTACATCAAAATAAACTAGATTTAATAAGGAATCTATGGTTAAAATTTCAAGTCAAAATACATTCGGGAAGTCATTAACTAAATTCAACAAGTTAGAGCTAAATTCTGAAATATTATAAACTTAAAACATTCTTTAATAAACACGATCTAATCTCGACCGTCCAATCTTTTAAACGCGATCGGACGGTCCCTGAACGCCTAGTTCTTCAGTGTATTCCAAATCCGATTCGAGTACTAATTCACCAACTTCTCACAATCTACAGAGTCAAATTGAGTGATTCTTGTTTCTATGGTTTCGAAATTCAATTCCGGTTCTAATGATACTAATTTCGCTAGCTATAATGCAGGATTCATCAGTTTTCGAATTCGGTTTCGAAGTTAGGGTTTATTTTGGTTTCCGAATCCAAATCTACCAAATTTACTCAATCTAATGCGTAATTGAAGCAATTGAGACATGTTTATGACCGACAATGTAATGTAGATTAGCAAGGTTGAAGGAATTTGAAGAAAACTTACCAGAATTGCTCGAATAGAAAGGATTCGAAATCGGTTTTGGAAAAACGCCCCCTTTACAACCCGATTGGGTAGCCTACTTTGCAACGCTATAATTTACAGTACAGACCGAGTTAGAACTAGTTTTTGGGCTTAATCTAAAGAGGAAACTTAACTCTACACAATGATAGCAAGAACTCACCCTAACTTGCACTACACAGAAAGAAATCAAAGCTGGAAGTTGCGAGTTTACCCTGCGTTTTCTGGGAAGAAAACTATGATTTTATGTTGTGACGAATCCGAAACTTTAGACACCTCGTTCTTCCAAACGGTTGGGAATTGGCTTTGGTCATCAACATGAAAGTTTTAGAGGGATTAGATCTCTTCAAAACGAGATAAAGAACATGAATTTGGCTGAGAAACGAAGAAGTTATGGCAAGACAAAGTTACCTGAAATCGAAGGAAAATTGGAAACTGCAGTTTCGATTTTTGCAGGGTGGCTACTTTGGCTCGAATTTCGGGTTGATTTAGGGCGAATTAGGGTTAGTGTGAGTTATGGTTTTTTAGAGGTAGTGTAGGAGAAGACAACAAAGAAGACGACACTCAAAAATTCTAAAAGATGAGAAAGTTATGAAGGTCACAAGATAGGGCCAAGACTGGTTTCTGTTACCGGAAATATAGGAGATAAAACGGCTAAGTATTGGGGCGCGTATCCCGAGGCACGTGATGACTCAGTAGACCTTGCCACGTCAGTTTTTTTTTCAAAATTTGGCTCTAAACTTCATTTGATCATAACTTTGGCTAGGATGATCCATTTTTGACGTTCTTTTTATCGATCTTCATGGTTTTCCATAACCTATTTATTGGTATAGGTTTCATGGGCTGGTTTGACCATTCTCAAAAAGTCAACCCTAGCAAGGCTTAAAAGGCTTTAAGGGTTCTAGAATTTTATATTGACTTTTATGTTTCAAAACAATGTTCCAACTCTTTCTAAAATCTTTATAATATACTTGGAGTGTTTATAAATTTTCCATGATTTATTGACTTATAAATATTATTATTAAATTCATAATACTATATAATAACATATAATAATTAAATATTTTATTGTTTTCTTTAGGGTTAAATAGGAGAAACCCCTAAATAAATTTTCATAATTCCATATAATAATTTATATTTAATTGTATTATTTAAGATTTAATAAAAGAAATCCCCTAAATTAATTTAAATTAATTTAGGGGTATTTCAGGAACTCTCACAGTCGTCTGTCCACTCGAATGGTGCATCCTTTTTCGTTAAGGATGTCATCAGCTTCGAGACACTGGAGAAGTTCTTCACAAACCTCCTGTAATATCCTGCCAGACCGAGGAAGCTCCCGATATCGGTAACTGTCTTCAGCCTAGGCCAGGTGCGCACTGCATCTATCTTTGCCGGATCAACAGCGATCCCGACCTCAGAAATCACATGACCAAGAAAGGATACTTGGTTCAACCAGAACTCACACTTAGAAAATTTAGCATACAACTAATTCTTTCTCAACGTTTGCAACACACTTCTCAAGTGGCTTTCATGCTCACCCTTGGATTTCGAATACACAAGAATATCGTCGATGAAGACTACAAATGACTTGTCCAACTGATCTTGGAACAAGCGGTTCATTAAGTCCATAAACTTGGTTGGTGCATTGGATAAACCAAACGGCATAACCGTAAACTCATAATGTCCATATCTAGTTCTGAAAGCGGTCTTCTCAATGTCACTTTCCCGGATAGCAATCTGATGGTAACCGGATCGCAAATCTATCTTGGAGAATACTGATGCTCCTTTCAACTGATCAAATAAATCGTCGATGCGCGGTAAAGGATAACAGTTCTTTACCGTAACTGCATTCAGCTCTTTATAGTCGATGCAGAGGCGGAGACTACCGTCCTTCTTCTTCACGAAGAGGAACAGCGCTCCCCATGGTGAAACGCTCGGGCGGATGAATCCCTTGTCGAGTAGGTCTCTCAGCTGCTCCTTGAGCTCTGTCATCTTAGCTAAAGCCATACAATAGGGCGCCTTCGCTATTGGTCCGGTGCCCGGAACCAAATCAATCTCAAACTCCACTTCCCGTGCTAGTAGCATGCCTGGCAGTTCCTTAGGAAAAACATCAGGAAACTCCGACACTACTGGCACATCTGGGCTAAACTCTGGGTCTCTCTCAATGTCTTGGACATAGCAGAGGTATACATCATTCCCTCATCATAGTTCACGATACATGGCCGGTGATGATCTGTGTCGAAGGCTCCCTGGGCCTCTGGCGGTATGATATAGTAACCCCAGACGGACTCCGAAGAAGCAGACGATGCTCGACACATAAGATTCTGCCCTTGTACCGCTCCAACCAGTTCATCCCGACAATCACATCAAATCCAAGTCCCTCGAACTCTATCATGTCGATCGGAAACTCTTCATCTCTGATTCGTATAGTAGCATCTCGGTGGTAGCGGGACACTTGATCCGCTCTTTCGACGGGAGAGTGACTAGAACGTCAGGCATCTCTTCACCGTCTAACCCCAGCCTCTTCGCAAATGACAGCGAGATAAATGTATGTGAGGCTCCGGAGTCGAACAAGATCGATGCGTCCACGCCATTAACTGGAAAGGTACCGGTGAGGATTGTGCCGCTCTTGCCGGCTTCTGCCTCATTGCAGACACTCAGTATACCTCCCATTCCAAGTGCACAGCTAATTCATTGGCAAACTTATAAGTACTCGGTAATAACACAGTTGACTTACTTCAAAACAACATCTCTTTATTCATTAACATACTCTTTACACCATAAATTGGTTTACATTGTTGACATAGCTAAATATAGCATCCTTAACATACAACTGGCTTAACACATTACATGATTACACAAGGCTTTAAAACTGCCTGAAAGTCAAATTCAAACTTCCGGGTTTCAGGTGTGTGGCATTTATAATTGTCGGAGGTGTGTATTTAGTTTGACCTTCTTGATACCGTGATATAACATCCTCGACTGCCCACCCATGATTAAAACATCTCCTGACTTTAATACTAACTTCTTCGCGAGATCAGTACGCTTCTGCTCACCATAAGTAAACACTACGGTATCACCAATGGACCAAGACACCACGGGTACTCCCTTACTTAGAGACTCGGGTGACTCGTCCTTATCTTGGTGTAACCCTAACCGTCTACCTTTCTGGTAGAAGTTCACAATACACAAATCTGATTTAACACTTGGAATTGGATCCGTTTCAACTCGCTGAGCAATTCCCACGGCGTGATTAACGGCCGCGAGGAACTCCTCAAGTATCCTTGGTACAGTTGCTCCGTCTTCAGCTCGCACCTCTTGATATGTCTTGGTGTAAGGATTCCAGTCCTTACCCATGAACATCATCTTCAACTTCATCTTTGATCCGTTCGGGTACTCGGGTGTGTAGTAACCTCCAGGTGCTGCTCCCAGTTCATCGCATCTTCGGATGTTGTGAATTTGTGCTTCAGGTGTCAGGTATCCATTTAAGAGTATCATACCTGGCCGGATAACCTGACACTGCTCCATTGGGAATTCGGTGATGCCGATGGTTGTCTTTTCAAGGTTTGGTGTGGGCGGGATTGGATAGCAAATATTGAAGGTTCCTAAGTTTTCAAATTACCTAACTTAGGTGAATTTCACATTATACTTTAACTCGTTACTTATGTGGTTGTACATTTAGACTCACTAACACACTTGCATGAAATGCGGTAAGCAATCACTTATTTCACTTAAAAGTTTAGGTGGTACCTGGTCTAGAAGAGGGTACTGCTGTCTCCGACCGGTCCACCACATTCAGGGTGGCCTTGCCAGCTCCTGACCCTTTCCCCTTCTGGGAATCAGTGTTTCTCTGATCTGAGGGTGGCTGGTTAGCCGTCTTCGGGCCCTCGATGGTCACGACGGCCTTACCCTTCCACTGCCCCTTGGGCTTATGGTTTCTGCTATTGGGGTTCCGGTAGCACTCATAATCACGGTGTCCCTACTTCTCGCAGTAGCGACACTGCACATCGTTTCCCTTGCAGTCCTTACCGGGGTGGTCTCCGTTACACCACTTACAGTAGTAGTGGCGCTCCGGTCCAGAACCCGCGCTAGCTGCTATCACAATACACAATCAATACTTACTTCATATCTTAACAACATACACTTCAACTTGATACACATGATTAAGTAATTACCCTTAGGCGGGTGAGAGCGTAGGGGCTTCGCCGCATACGCGTACGTGAGCTTCAGTGGCTCCTCAGCTGTGGTGGTCTGGGCTTGGCCCTTGCCACCCTGGTGCTGACTCTTCTGGGACTGGGGGTAAGGCTTCTTTTTTCTTTCCTCCCCCGTACCCTTACGAACTCTGGCCCTCGCTCGTGGCCTTGCGCTTGTGCGCATTCTCCTCGTCCCTCAGACGGACGGTAATCTCGACTTTAGCAGCGGCATGATAGCACTCCTGAATTTAGGATGTCAGTCATGCCCCGCAAAACAAACTCTAAACTCACATTAACATTCACTTACGGTATAAACTTATTCACGTCACGGTATTTAATTACCTGCAAGGTAGTATACTCAGCTGGCCCCATTCCGTAGCGATGATGGTGGCTGAGACGGTTGTAGAAACGGTTCACCAACACCCGGTTCGAGTACCCCAGGTCCGGTAACAGGTGGATAAGGCCGGTGAAAGCGGTGTAGTAGTCGTCAACCGACATCTTATCCCCCTGCCTCAGACTATCCAGCTCTAGGCGCTTGGCCTCTTGCACATGTACAGGTAGTACTTGGCTCGCAGCAGACCCGTATACTCCCTCCAACCAAACTCAGGATCAGCTATCCTGTCCTCTCTCACAAGCTTCCACCAACTCTGTGCCGAACCCTTCAGATAGTAAGCGGCAAGTCGGACCTTGGCCCCAGCAGGCACATCCAAGGTCTCGTAGGAGGTCTCCAACTCGGAGATATACGCCTCCAGCTTACGAGGGTCGGTCTCCCCATTAAACGATGGTGGTCTCAAATCAGCCAACACCTTGACCCAGTTGGTCTCTCGTGGCGGTGGCGCTGGCGGCTGAACTTCGGGCTGTTGCCCCTACTGTATCGCAGCTACTAACTGTGGGACCATCTGGGCTACGGCGGCCGCTACAGCGTCGTCCATGACTTGTGCCGTAGTATTCTCTCCCTGGTTCCCGGTATCACCAGTGCCGCACCTGCGGCTTCCACCACGTGGTCTACCTGACATCTCAATTCACACGAACATTCATTAGCATTGTGCTTACAAACTTATCGGGTTCAACGGTTGTAACATCTTCCCGACAATAAGGTATTTCCACACTTAGTTAGTGGTTAACCTTTCCATAACTGCTCACCTCAATAACTATAGTTAGATCTCTAACTCGGTATATTCCTAAGCTCGGTATTCTAGTCATCAGAGCGATACTTAACGGTATTCTAGTCACTCTGATACCACTTTTTGTAACACCCCAACTACGCACTTAACATTAACTGAGATCGCAGCGGAAGTAAACAACTAAAACGATAACTAAACGGGTTGGTGTTACACGCCGTTAGCCACTCACGTGGCTAACAAGGCAGAATACATACAACTTGTACCGGTCTGATGATCAGACTCCCGAGCATAGAACTAATAACCATAATACATAATCAACAATACCGAGTATTTAATTACAACCCTTCACTGTAAACTGTCAGTATACCGCCACTGTAATAACAACGGAACCAAAATATAACGCCACGGGAGCACAGACACATCCCGGGCCCCACATCCAAAATATACCAAAAGTATTCACAACCTAAAATCTAAAGCCACTCTGCTTCTTCGATCCTCATCCTGCAAATAAATATGGAGCCCCCAAAGGGGCCAGCAACCCTTGGCTAGTATGGTTAACGCACAGCCCATCGGCTACCGGGATACGCGCAACTATTTGTCATGATAACATGCCATTGATTTTTAACATACAACACATATATGGCATAGCAAGAAATATTGCATGGCACAACAACACATACATAGTGAGAACATTTCACTTAGAAAACGAACCAAGTTGGTTAGTCAACATTATAAGCCTAGAGAATGGTTTCACCCTCATGTTATGCTTGTTACATCACTCGTTACCGTCCTGTTAGTCGGACGGGTAACTTAACTCAAAGATGGATCAGATATTGTGATCCGAACACACCCACAACCACACATATTTCCCCCTAGACCGATCATCAGTCAGAATAGGTAAGCTTTGGATGAAGCTAGCGGGAGATCGAACGCCAAGAAAGAGAACAACCTTAACATTAAAAGAGTCGAATCTGATGCAGATATCTACTCTTATACATACACGTGCGACCGGACAACCGGATTCCTCACCCCCTAGTACACTTGTTAGAAGTCCCATTGTCGGGACTTGACACAATAATTCACAACGGGTATTTAGGTCTAATTAGACACATAAGGGTGATGAGATGTAAATCGTTAATGCAAACCACAACCAGTTCAAACATAGCCGTGGTTAGAACGTTCCTTTGGTTGGAAACGCTATAACCGTATACCGTTCTCGTGCATTATCCTAACACTGGTTAGCTAGCAATTAGTGCGCACTTTGAGGTTACCGGTAACGGTACACACACACCACAATAACACAACGACTGTAAACTCATTTCATGGTTTAATCTTATAAAGTCGTAAACACGCAGAAAAGCAAACAACACACAAGCCGGTGTAATCCGGTAGGCAACAGACTACAAGAAAACCACACCTTGGTCCCTGCTTCGATTGGTTTCCACCATAGGCAACTCCTATACACATTTAGTAACGTTGGTTAATTACCGTGCTTGACTTATAGCTAGCTAATTACTTCACATAATTATATTATATACTTTCACACTTTACCTACACTTGTTCACCCTCCTAACGGTCATTAAAAGTCACCAAACATCTACTAACAACCATATATTATCATTACCACTCAAACCCCCACCTTGGAAATGCTTAAAAACACTCTCTGGAACAATTTTAGGGTGGTCCGGGTTTGTGTCCTAGTTTACAACCCGGACCATCTCCTCGCATAAGTCTTTGCCCTCATTTTCACCTGGTCCGGGTTTGTGTACCGGGATGCAAACCCGGACCACATACAGGATTGCACTGTCAGGTATGTTTTTGGGGTGGTCCGGGTTTAGGTACTTATTTGCAAACCCGGACCACTCCAGAATTAGTCCAGAACATTATTTCAGCCACTTTTCAACCTCCAAACCAAGCCTAACTTTCTCCTAATGTTTCTACATAAATCCTAACATGTTTTAGCACTAATTTGGCACCTCAAACCTCTTCTAATTCCTTGTTTAATCCATCACTCAATTCTTGCAAAACTCACCAACACTTATGATATTTTTCCTTAGGTCTCTACGTGGTGTTTCACACCTATGTTAACACTAGCCCAATGTTTTTTCTCACCTCTATAACATACCTTCCAAGCATCTTTTCTTACTACCCAAAACTCCTTAATGCCACTCCTTGAAATTTCTCCACAAGTTTACACCTCTTCCTTACAACACCTTACCTCCTCATTGTTTTCCAAAACTTGCATAAATCCTAAACACAATCTCACCATGACTTTGATGTATCCCAAACACTCATTTGACTTCTAAAACCTCCTAGATAATTCTGAAATCCTTTTAGCACTCTAGAACACCTTAATACATGTTTTCTTCCCTAGTAAAACTCTTGTTCATTTCAAACACTTCATAGTTCACCAAAACTCATTTTAAACACTTAGGACCTCTTGTATATTATCCAAATTTTGACATGGGTTCTACTAGTACATTGTTACACCAAAACACATTGTTTTCACCATTAAACATCCAAGAACACTTAAATCCACCAAGAACATTCTTATACACAAAACTTCACCCATTTAACACTACATCACAATATAGTGCATAATTTAAATTGCTTGGCACTTAAGCCCTTAAATTGCATAAACCTTAAACACTGAATTTCCACATGTATATATTGCCTTTGACCTGCAAATACACTCAACAACACATATGCCGTTACTAAACTCCTTGAGAGCATTTTACTAACTTGTTTACCATTAGCTCCTTAGGTAGTTTTAATAAACAACATAAGCTCATTTTTTTTTCCTAATGCATCAAACTACATTAGGTTAGCACATTTATCTCTTTTCCTTCACAACTTTCTCACTTATTTCTCCTTGCTCCCTCTTTGATTTAAAACCCGGAAAGGACTTTGATTGCTTGTCAACTTCTAATCAATATACAAGCAATGTAATGAGCATTCAAGCTTCATGCTTAAACTCATTATAAACCCTAAGTTATAATTATCTTAAAGCGTTAAGATAGTTGTTTTACCTTGGAAATGGAAGAGAGTTTGAATAAATGGCAAGAGAGGACTCCACCAAGCCCCTGGAAGATTAAAATGAAGCTAGGACAAGGCAAGACAAGGACACCATCAATGGTGATTTTCGGTCAACATCAAACAAACAATAGGAAAGTGGAGTTTCTTTGGTTTTCCTTACCTTGAAGCAAAGGTGATCAACAAGGAGCAAAAAGATGAGCTCAAGCTCCTACCATGGTATTTCTTCTTGGCACCAAAATGGTGGTTTTGAAATTTTGAAAAGATAGAGTTGAAGAGCTTGGCAAGACTAAGAGAATGGTGTTCTTGGTTTTTGATTTGGTAAATGGAGCTAGGAGATACAAGAGGTTGAAGATGGAGTATTGTGTGTGGACTGTAGTAAAACTGATGGAGAAGAGAGAATGCAGGTTGGAGACGGTGGGATATGAGAAGGAAGAAGAGAATGAAGAGAGAGGTAAGTTTTGAAAGATATTTAAGTAAAAAGGTGAATAATGTTTTTACTTACTTTTTGCTTTCTCATTATTTAGTTAAGTAAGTGTGGTGAGTCACACATGGAAACCGGCCCCCTTAGTAAAATGGGGTGGTTTATGGTCTTTGTTGACCATCTAATTGACTTTCATTGACCAAAGTCTTAAACTATCACTATTTGGTTACTATTCACTAACCAAGGCACATAATTGTGAAATTTTGATTTCCCATTGATTTAGACTTCCTAATGTGATAATAAGTAGTACACATGTTAATTAAAGAGTAATTATGGACATTTAGCCATTCAAAAACCCATTTACAAGGCAATTTTTCAAAAATGTGCTTTAAGACTCTTAAAGCACATTTTGTGTTTTAACTTGTTTTCAAGCTTGGTTTTCATTAGTAATTGGTTTAATATGTTCATTAACATGTAATTAAGGTCTTGGTAAGCTTATTAAGTCTTAACCAAGATTATCCCAAGCTTAGAGCACATTTTCGCCCATATTGCCTTTAAGGTATTTAATTGTGTTTTCTATGGTTTAAATTGTTCACTAATGTTTCTAAGGTACTTTTTAGCCTTAATATACATAGTTTAACATTTAAACAACATACAAAGGTTTGGGGTATTTCACCGACGGTCAGACGGAAAGGACCATCCAAACACTAGAGGATATGCTTCGGGCATGTGCCTTAGACTTCCAGGGGAGCTGGATTGATAAGCTACATCTTATCGAGTTTTCTTATAATAACATTTATCATGCTTTGATTAAGATGTCGCCTTTCCAAGCGTTATACGGTAGACCTTGCCGTACCCCGTTGTGTTGGGATGAGTCGAGCGAACCGGTCATCATAGGACCGGAATACTTAGAGCAAGTGCAAGCTGAAGTTCTGCAGATTTGAACGAATATGAAGGCAGCCCAGGATAGACATAAGTCTTATGCTTATGTGAGACGACGCGACCTTGAGTTCGCCATGGGCGACCAAGTGTTTCTGCGTGTTTCACCAACGAAGGGTGTCCTTCGATATGGCCAGAAGGGCAAGCTGAGCCCAAATTTTGTGGGACCGTATGAGATTACGGAGAGAGTTGGATCCGTGGAATACCGATTAGCGTTACCTGAGGAGTTGGGACGTGTGCACAATGTGTTTCACGTTTCACAACTCAAGAAATATATATCCGATCATTCTCATGTGTTGGATCCCGAACACTTATCCCTAGAGCCGACGATGAGATATGTCGAGACTCCACTGCGAATCCTTGATACGAAGACTAGACACTCGCAACAAATCAGTGAAAATGGTCAAAGTCTAGTGGGCAAACCACGACGTCGAGGAAGCGACTTGGGAACTAGAGGACGCCATGAAGGCGGCGAAGTACCAGCAGTTGTTTGTAGATTAGAGTGTCTAGCACTTAAAGGGTATGGGCGTACCCCTTTTAAGGGGGGTAGGACCGTTTTGTTTTGGCATTGCTTCGGGGTAAGTATTGCATTGTATGTAAGTTGTGATACATTTTGTTAGACTCCTTGGTTGTTCATTGTAACGGTGGAAGTGAATTTATGTTGATGTGAATGGAATTGTGGTATCTGTTGGGATCGAATTGAGATTGGTGCTTGAATTGTATTGAGTTGGATTGAAAAGGTATGGTTTGAGTTTGTGTTGAAAAGTGCTTGTGATTGAGGTGAATATCTTTGTGCAACATAATTTTAATTCTGTAAGATGTTGTGTGTACGATCTTTGTCAATTGAGAGTCGATTGAACAAAGAAAACTAATTCACCAACTTGAATAACTTTGTGGACAAAGTTCCTTAAGGGGGTAGATTAAAATTCCCCAAAATTTAAAACAGTGATTAATTAGGCTAATTAAGATTTTAGAATCTTAATTATGTCTAAATAATCATGAGGGAACAAATTCCAAAGAAAACGGATCCTAAAATGGATTAAAAGCATAAACGAACCTTAAAGCGCGTTTTTCGAGGAAAGCGGGAAAACGCGACTTTAAGCGGGTCAAATAGACTCGTAATAATTTTGGTCAACCAGATAGTCACTAATAAACATTAGTGAAGGCCTAGAACCAATAAAATCAATAAAATGAGAAAATAGTAAAAACTGTCAAAAACGGGAAGTTGTGGGGTGAAAGCATAAATAAACCAAACTAGTGTGTCCACTTTTAAAAATAAAAACTCAAACTGTGTGTGTGTGTGTGCAGTGGAGCCGGCCGAATTGTGCCCCCCTCTCTCTCACACTCTCTTATTTAATTGTTGCTTATGTACTAGAGGACAAAACAAATAAAAAGTAAATAAGCTACTTTAGTTATTCTCTCTCCTATCCCTCACAAACACCACCGTACTCACCTCCCTCCCTTTCTCTGATTTTCCTTCTTCTTCCTCTTGAGCCTCTAATGGCGATTTGCATAGACCAACACCAACACCATCTTCTCTTCTCTTGTTAACTACCCAAATCTCCTCCAAAAATTACAAAACTTGTACCATTGGAATCCTCTCATCAAGGAGAACACATTCCTCCTTTCAAAATCCGAAAACACTCGTTTTCATCTCTATGGGTGTGCTGCATTTGGAGCTTGAAGACCACCACTAGAACTACCTTCAGCTCCTTTTCATTTTGAGGTAAAAATAATCTTGAAAACTTACCTTCTTTCTAGCCCTTGGTGGCAAAAACGAAAATTCAAACTAAACCCTTGTTTGGTGCCTTGTGTTCTAGCCGATTTTGGTATCCTTGGAGAGTGAGAAATCTTGTTCTTGAGCTATTCTAAGCTTCACCTACTCCTTTGCAAGGTAATATATTCCTAAACCCTAAAAACTTACCTTAAAGCTTTAAAGATGGTTTAAGGAATGAATTCATAAGTGGTATGGTGTGTGTGTGTGTATGGCTATAGCTTGTCGATTTTGGGGAGGAAAGAATAAGGGTAAGAAATCAAGAATCATAGAAGAAGGAGAGGGAAGGAAGAAAGAAAGGAGGAAGCTAGGAATCAAAGGTAAATGTGCTTGCCTCGTATTAATTTTGAGAAGCTTAGTGTAACAGATTTTAATGTTTAGAAAGAAGGAATTTGAATGGTTTGAATAATGGGTTATGTTGTAGTATTATGAGGAAGGGTTGTATGCTGTTTTAGAATTGTTGGATGATGTTGTAAAGCTTTGGAAAACCATGGATAGTGTATGTGTATGTGTAGGAAATTTGGAGTGTTGTAGTGTGTATAATGGTGTGTGATTTGGTATGGAAGTTGTGAGCTGAAATGATGTGTGGGCTATGTTAAAAATATAGGGGAGGCTATGTCAAAATTTGTTTAGGAATTTGAGGACTTTGTTGTGTAAGGAGAGGAAATAACCTAGATAGTAACTAGGTGTATTTGGAGAGTTCAAAGTGAGTGTTTAATACTTTGAAAACAGATTTGAAAAGGGCTTAGGTAGTGAGAATAATTAGGATGTTAAGTAATGCATTACAAGCCTTAGAAATGGCATTGGAAGAGGGAGCTATAGATGGAGATAGTGAGAATCAAAATCTGTAGCATAACTATGTTAGGAAGAAACAATGTAAGGGTTGAAGTGGAATTTGGGAAAAACAAGTGTGTAAATTAGTATAGAAATGTGTAAGGAGTTAATCGATGAACTAGGGTGAATTAGGAGGTTTAAATAGTGTTAAAACAGGTGAGATTAAGTGTAGGAACAATGGGGATGTAATGGGTAAGAAGAGAGGTTGAAAACAAAAATAAAAATGCAAACACTGGACTGGACCGACCTTGGGACCGGACTTGTAAGGTCGGTCGAGCCCAGATTTGCAAAGACGGAAACCTACTGGAATGGACCGACCTTGCGACCGGACTTGCAAGGTCGGTCGGCCTAAAATTTTTCCGTAATCTAATTCACTGGAATGGACCAACCTTGGGACCGACCTTGTCCATGGTCGGTCGACTCCAGAATGTTGTGAAACCAAACACACTGGAATGGACCGACCTTGGGACCGGACTTGCAAGGTCGGTCGGGCCGGAAATTTTCAAGTGTATTACCCTACCGACTTCGACCGACCTTGGGACCGACCCTGGGTAAGGTGGTCGGTCGCGTCATACAAAAATAAATAAATTATAATAAGTATATATATATATATATATATATGTATATATATATATACACATCTATATAGATATATGCACATATATATAGAAGTACATCATTGTTGAGCAAGGAAGGAAACTTGAAGTATGAAATGGGTTTCATAACCACTTAGGACTTGTAAGAACTAGTAAGTATGTCTAGGGAAAAGTAATGGAGTAAGAGTTAAATAAATGATAGTTATTAACCATACGACTCCATGTATGTTATAGGACTTGATTTGTGAACACCGAAGGACAGTCGGTTCGAGTACAACGGTGAACGGTATGATTTCTTCATGCCCTGTGTCCTAACGGGGTTACCCCGGCTTGTGTGTTGTGTTTATTTGCTACCACCTAAACAAGATAATCGCATGAACCGGATTTATTGCACTTGATTGAGTTAAGTATACATTGTTTCATGTTGGGTGGCAATTGAACTTGAAGTTTGTATAATTCATGAAATGTGTGAATGGTGAGGGAGTGAAATGACGACTAACTCACTGGCTGGAAGTATTACTAACCCGGGTGTTGGGTTAGGGGGGATTGTGAGTCACGCGTGCAAGGATAAGGAAACAATAGAGCGTTTGTTTCTAAGTCCATGGTCGAACTCCCTTGTTACCGGGCCGTGTGCCACATAGTGGTGCCGTGCGGGGCCGTGTGCCACATAGTGGTGCCCGACTGGAGTGAGACCGGCAGAGCTTATCCATCTAAAGAGATAAGCTAGGAATTGTTGGACTATAAGAGAGTTAACCCGGATGAGTAACTAACAAAATGATTGAGGCGAAAATATGAGGACTGCCTCTCAGGACCCCGGCTGACTTGTGAATTGACTCTCATTGTGTGATTTGTACCTTGTGAATGTGTGCGCCGTTATATGTAATGAAATGCATGTTGAGTGTACTGTTACATGTGTATGATATGTTTATAATGGCATGTATGCTTGCAATAAAATTAACCTCATGTTGGCGACCAAATAGTTGGTGTACCCCCGCTAGTACACGGGGTATGCGAAAGTCATATGCAGCTTTGCTGAGCCCCTTGGGGCACCATTTTTATTTGCAGGGACCAGAGACGGTTGATAGGTCGGGAGAGACCGGGATGCTTGTTTTGGATAGATTAATTATTTTGAGTGGTGTACCGAGTAGTACACGGTAGAAATTGTAGCCGGTGTACCATGTGGTACACATTTTTGGATTTTGGCAGTTGTAAACATTCGAGCCATGGCTAGTTGTAACTATTAATATTTGTAGACTTGAAGGGTTGTAAATTGTGAGCTAAACTATTTGACTCAGTAATCACTTTTGGATATTGTTTTAGGGGAACAAGGATGTATATGCTCTTGGGAAGTGCTTAAGGATTATTGGAGGTTATTATTGTAATTCGGTATTCCTCGCTATCAGACCGCACTGTTAATTTGGTTAAGGCTAGCCTAGTAGTCGTTTGGGGTGGCTAACGACATGTTTCACCCGCTACTTAGTTGTTTGTCCCGCTGTGTTAGATTAGAGACTAGACTGATTAGGCGATAATTAGGAGATTAGCGGTAGGGGTGTTACAAGTAACTTGAAATCAAACTCTTGAAAGTAAAACAGGGAAACAAGGCACTGTAAAATCACCAAGTCAAAGACATCAAGTTAAGGATAGAGATAAATAAACCGAAAGTTAAAGTTAGTCAGTTAGAAGAAATCACACCATAAGTTAGTGAACATCCATTACTTGTGTTAGATTCAGTTCCAGTTAGGAGTAGGAAGGCCCAAGTAGTCACAAGGACTAGGAATGAAGAAGAGATCCAAGAACCAACAACTCAAGAGTGGAACAACACCAATTGGGAGAGATGGCCCCCACCGCCAGATATAAATGTCCGTATGGACGAGGGATATACAACCCCCTACTGTCAGATATAAATGTCCTGGTGGACAAGGGATATACAGCCCCCTGCTGTCAGATATAAATGACCTTGTGGACGAGGGATGTACAGCCCCCTGCTGTCAGATATAAATGTCCTTGTGGACGAGGGATATACACCCCCCTGTTGTCAGATATAAATGTCCTTGTGGACAAGGGATATAGAGCCCCCTGTTGTTACCGGTGAAGACGCGCGCACGTCACAACAAAAGACTCAGCTCATGGATGAAACAATATCCAGAGTCAAAGGAAGAATTACCAAGATTGTCCTTTTCCATACTTCCACTAGATCACTAACTACACCAGAGCAATACCAAAACACTCAGTCCTACAGAGTGCAGAAGCGTAAACCCTAGGCAGTTAATATCTAATGAAATAACCCAATAGAAGGAACCAATAATCATGTAAGTTTCACATTCAAGGCTCAGTTAGTCACATCAAGCTGAGTTAGCTACACAACAGTTTCCTTTTTAAATTCCTTTAAACTCAATTAGCGTTTTTCGAAAACGTCTCATAAGTCGGTCAGTAAAAGTATCGGAGTAAGAGAAATCATACCTGGATAATGGTGAAGCAGTTCTAGTCAACTTGCGTAAACAATCAACAGTACTCTGAAGAATATTAAAGGTAGTCTATCATCAATCACTTGTAGCCTACGTTAAACTTAAATAAACTCCTCACTCTTATTTCTAAGTCACAATTAAATGTTACGTATAACCTTCGACTTATCTTAGAATGTTGTATAACTCAAGGTTGTAAGACTAGGGAATGTATGTTATTAACACTTGTTAATTGTTACACTCTTATTCACTTTACTCATACTTAACCCTAATTCTCAATTCAAGACTCTTGAGACCCTTATGTCATAAATGCATTTTATGTTATTCAATAAACCATAGAATTTCAATAACAATTCTTAAGCTCAATACCTTTATTCTTAATTTAGAATAAACATCGTATTATGACCTATGATAGGTTTATCTTAGAATATTATACTATTATTTACAATGTAATGATTATGTATTTTATCAACATTTGAAATACCCCGTAATTAAAAATCATGATTAATTAGGCTAATAAGTATTTTAGAAGCTTAATTAGGTCTAAATAATCATGAGGGAACAAATCCCATAGAAAACGGATCCTTAAAATGAGTTAAAACCACAAACGAACCTTAAAGCGCGTTTTTCGAGAGAAATCGGGAAAACATGACTTTAAGCGGGTCAAATAAACTCGTAACAATTTTGGTCAACCAAATAGTCATTAATAAACATTAGTGAAGGTCTAGAGCCAATAAAATCAATAAAACGAGAAGATAGTAAAAACTGTCAAAAACGGGAAGTTGTGGGGGTAAAAGCATAAATAACCCATACTAGTGTGTCCACTATTGTAAATAAAATTTTAAAACCCATAAGAGGGCTGTGTGTGAGACGGCCGATTTTGTGCCCTCACCCTCACACTCTCTCATTTTTAATTGTGTCTAATACACTAAGGGACAAAGCCATAAAGTGGGACAAAAAGCAAAATATTCCCTCTCTCTCCTACTCCCTCCTATCCTCACGTACTCCCTCTCTTTCTCTATTTCCTTTCTTCCTCTTTGAAGCCTTCAATGGCGATTTGCCATACACCACACAAACCCTCACTTCTCTCTTCTTGTTAACCTATCAAACCTTCACCAAAAATTACAAAAATTATACCATTGTGCTCCTCTCATCAAGGAGAACACTACCCTCTTTTCAAAATCTAAAAACAAGCATTTTCATCTCCATGGGTGTTCTTGCTTTGGAGCTTGAGGACCACCATTAGAAGCCCCTTCTCCACCTCTTTGGTTTAAGGTAAAAAGAAATTAAAAAACATTACCTTTTCTCAATCTTATTCTCAAAATAGAAATTTCTAAGTGTGGAGTTCCTATTCCTTTTGTTCCAGCCGATTTTGGCATTCTTGGAGGAGTAAAAAATATTGCTCTTGTGTTGTTCTAAGCTTCATCTACTCCTTGCAAGGTAATGAACTCCTAAACCCTAGAAATTTACCTTAAGGCTTTAATATAATCTAAGGGCTAGTTTAATTGAATGGTGGTGTGTAATGGGCTGTAGTGTAGAGCTTTGAATCTTCATAGTTGTGGGGAAAGAAAAGAAAGAGGAAGGAAGAAGAAATAAGAAGAAAAAGAAAAACTAGAAGAAGAACAAGGTAAATTATGCTCACTTGTGTAGTCTGTAAATGTTTTATGTAACAGATTTTACAAGTAGCTTTTAAATGTGTATTGGAACTATTAATGAGTAAATGTGAATGTGTAAGAGGAACTTAAATGTTTTAAAGCTTCAGAAGTTGATCAAAAACTTGTATAAACCTTGAGGGAAAGAAAAAGGAATGTGCAGGAATTTCTTGAGTGTTGAATGGTTAGTATTGTGTTGGAGAGTTTGGTATATTGTTGTGATTGATAAACAGGTGAAATGGGTGGTGTTTTGTGAGCTAAAACATGTGGTGAGAATGTAAAAATATAGGGGAGACTATAGCAAATTTTGCCTAGAAACTAGAGGACTTAGGAACTAGAAACTAGGTGAAAAATATAGGCTTGAAACAGATTTTAGATGAGACTTGGTGGTGGGTAGGTTAAGAGAGATGGTTAATGCATTATAAGCTTTAGAAATGACATTAGAAGAGGGAGCTATAGATGGAGGAAGTGAGAGTCAAAATCTATAGCACAATGCAACTAAGGGAAGATAGTGTAAGTGTTGGATTGAAGGTTAGAAAACAAGTGTGTAAATTAGTATAGAAATGGGTAATGAGTTAATGAATGAACTAATGTGTATTAGGAGGTTTATTTAGTGTTAAAACATGTGGGATTACGTGTGGGAACAATGGAGAAGTAATGGGTAAAGGAAAGGACTGAAAACAGAAATGAAAATGCAATTACTGGACTGGACCGACCTTGGGATCGGACTTGCAAGGTCGGTCGAGCCCAGATTTACAAAGACGGAAACCTTCTGGAATGGACCGACCTTGGGACCGGACATGCAAGGTCGGTCGGCTAGAAAAATTTCCCGTAATGAAACCTACTGCAATGGACCGACCTTGGGACCGGACATGCAAGGTCGGTCGGTCTAAAATTTCCCGTCTTGTAACTTACTGGAACGGACCGACCTTGAGACCGGACATGCAAGGTCGGTCGAGTCCAGAATGTCGAAACCAAAACTTACTGGAATGGACCGACCTTGGGACTGGACTTGCAAGGTCGGTCGGCCCTGGAATTTTCCAGCATATTACCCTACTGACTTCGACCGACCTTGGGTCCGACCCTGGGTAAGGTCGGCCGAGTCATACAAAAAAAATAATGATAATAATAATTATAATAGTATATATATGTATACTCACATATACATATGTACATATATATATAGGTACATCATTGTTAAGTAAGGAAGTAAACTTAAAGTAGTGAAGAGTAGGTAAACAATGTGTAAGTGTAAGAATTGTAAAGACATAGTAAGTATGAGTTAGGAAACGTAATAGGAATACAAGTTGAATTAATTGTAGATAATTAATCTCTCGATCACATGTATGTTATAGGACTTGATTTGTGAACACCGGGGAGAAAGTCGGTTACAAGTACAACGGTGAACGGTATGAACTTCTCATGCCCGTATGCTACCGTGGTTACTCTGATTTGTGTGTTGTGTGCTAATTGATCACCAAATAAGATAAAGCGCACGAATCGGATATAGTATGCTTACTTGTGAATATCATGAGATTGTTCCTTGTTTGCATATCTTCTTTAAATCATAGTTTGTATAATTCATGAAATGTTTGGATGAATATGAATGTGTGTATGCCTGATGTATCGTGTTGTGACCGAATGTAAATATGATGGACTTCTAACTGATTCCTAACAAGCTAACCAATCTAACTTAATAAATTGGTAATTAAATTGGAATGAGTAGAAGTCCGATATAGTTTCGGCCATGCGTGAGGAGGCGGACTCATAAGAGGTCGGCTCAAATTCCTGACTCTTAACTGGCCACGGCCCACCCCTAAATGGGTAGCATCCTGGATTGGTGAGTCAAGTAAAACCCGGTGGTGGGACGGTGTAGTCCCTGCCCGAAGGTCATACCGACTTAACATGAGTAAAAGTAAGTAAGTAAGAATGAGTAAACAAGTATGATAAAGTAAGTAAGTAAAGTAAGAGAAAGTATTGTGTAATGAGTAAAAAGTAATAAGCATCCGATTAACCAGGATGTGTAATTTGGCTAACCCTTGTGAAGGTAAGTGTTGTATGCTATTGTATGCTATTTGGCTTATGTATTGTATTGTACATAATCGTATGTTGTATGTAAAGCATGCATGTATGAAAATAATGAACCGCATGTACAGTCGACCTTAAATAGTCGGCGTACCCTAGTTAGCTCGCGGTATATGCGAAGTTTATGCGCAGCTTTTGCTGAGCCCCTTGGGGCGATGTTTTTAATATAATGCAGGACCTCGAGATGAGTGAAGATGATGAAGAGTTTAAGTTTGATTTCTTTTTGTCTGTAATTAATGAATTGTGGATGGTGTACTATGTTGTACACGGCTGTAGGTTTTTGTTAGCCGGTGTACCACGGGGTACACCCCTTTTGGATATTGTGAAGGAATTATGATTGGTATAGTTGAGTAGTTGGTTTAAACTCATTATTTTTGGAAGCTAGGGAAAGAATGTAATTAATTATACTCAGATACTCGGTGATCCACTTATGTAAGTATTTGATATTCGGAATTTAGTAAGTAATGTAGTAGCTCGGTATATTTAGTCATCAGACCGTCACTGTAAGTAGTATAAGCCTAGCTAGCCGTATAGGCGGTTAGCGGCGTTGTATCACCCGCCGTAGTAGTAGTATTTCGCTACGACATAGTAGGATTATTAGAGCGATTAGACGGTAAGTACAGGATTAGCGGTAGGGGTGTTACAATCTTACTAAATAATCCATTATGATTAAGTTTTCCCCTTTACTTAACTAAGATCTACATCTTGTATATAGAAATCATAGTGTTGTATATACATTTTACTATAACTTAATGGAGCCACTAAACTCAATTATCATATCCTTAGTTCATAATGACTTTTACTATAACCATCTAATAATCTTGTCATAAGATGTTGTATTACTTCTCATATTGAAATTACTTTATAATAACTTAGACTTATCAAACTCTTACATTAGTATTCACAAGATATATTATTTGTTTTATTATCACCTATATATAGGTGTTTTAAGATAACCCTTTTTATGTATCCTTACTTACATTTTAATTTCCTAAATATTATTTTTTACACTGTAACACCCCAACCGTTAAGCTCGTCATTACCTCTTAAACTGTCACCAATTACTCTCATTCACGCAGCGGAACTCTAATTACAACGAGGGGTGAAACAACGCCATTAGCCACCCATATGGCTAACCAGGCCTTCCTTACATACCGTAACGGTCTGATGAACTGGAACAACCGAGTACACAATACAAATACAATACTCAAATCATTTCTCTACTATACCGAGTCTACAATAAATGGATGCCGTCAACATATTCGGTCTTACACCTCCTTCAATACATAAGTAATTAAAACTAACTACCCATGCAACCCACCGACCCCGTCCTACTCTCGAACGGTAACATCTTCGGTGTACCTGTAAAATAAAAACATCGCCCCTAGGGGCTCAGCTTTACGCTGCATATGAAATTCGCATACCCCGAGCGCTAACCGGTGTACGCCGACTACTTGTCGGATATACATGGAGTTCATTAGTCAAACAACATGCATCATAGCAATACAATATATATGTGTATTACTCAAGGAATCTACATCCAATCATGGAACACAATTCCTAAAACATAACAAGGTTGTTAGTTGCATCTGCTCTTAGGCCTTGAGGGTTATACCTCACTATGCCTTGTTTACTTATTCAATACCTCACCCGCTCTCTCGGGTTACTTATTCATATACACACCCATTCTCTTGGGCTACTTATTCATATACACACCCATTCTCTGGGCTACTTATTCATATACACACCCATCTCTTGGGCTACTCGTACTATACTCACCCACACTCTCGGGTTACTTATTCTCATTATCTCACCCACACTCTTGGGTTATTTATACTCATTATCTCACCCACACTCTTGGGTTATTCATACTCAAGCTCTTGTAGATTCTCGAGACTACAGGTCTCCTACGTCACGCTTGTTACTTAATACATACTTAGGCCAAAACTCATGGCTCTCAAGCATAGTCTTACTTCCCCGGTTTCGACCCTACTCTGGGTCTAGCATGGTGGGAAGGTTCAACTAGCTCACGGAACTCTCTCTTAGTTCCTATCTCTTTTACTTAGGTCCGACTACTCTAGGACTACTCACACTCCCATACACTCCTCTCTCGGAGTTATAATAATATTATGTATATTAGTCTAGAAGCATCACTCTCGATGTTTCTAATGACTTGGGAACATTACTTAAGTTCGGTTAATCTTAGGTTTTAAGAGTTACCCATGTATTCACTTACTCATACTTTCGGTTATTTTCTTATACCGGGTAAAATCCTCATATAGGAGGTCGACCATGTCACAAGGGAGTACTAATCCCTTAGGTCTCTTTTACCTTCCTTACTAGTTCACATCTTCGAACTATCTTTAATCCTCTTGAAGGAGGTTCACTTATCTTTCCACTCTCATTAGTTTCGTGGATTGTTTCAATATGGTTTCCTAACCGTTATCGGGTATTACTCAACACACATCTTCCTTTACTTCACATTCTAGGGAGTTCATATGTTGCGTTATCGTTATACTTTAACGGATAGTTTGTGTGTTTGCACGTTCGTTATCTTAAACATCGACCCGATCTATGGGTCTCTAGACAAACGTTACTCACTACGAGTCGGTCCATACACTATGTTAGACCACACCGGCATACAAGTATGTTAGCTCATTCAACATACAACAAGGCATACATAATCAAACAATGGATTTTTCATGCTTTAATCTTTTAAGCCGGCACACAAACACACAAATCAACGTAACTCGGTTAGCACGCGGAGTATGAGAAAATCATACCTTTCACCATGGATATACTTTACCGGGTCACCACTCGTTCCTCGGTTCACACTTGTTCCACTGATAACATTCAAATGTTTTTATTAACATCAAAGCGTTACGGTATGTAAAACTATTACTCCCGTACTTAACCCCGTTATCCCGTTTAACTTAGTTTAACTCATGTGTTCTTAAACTCACACTTTCTCATTCTTTCTCAAACTTGTTTACACTCTTAATGACCTTTAAACATCATTAATCAAGTCATAATTACCTTATACTATCATTACCCATCATTACCCATCCTTAATTAAGCTTTAAAATAGTTTCTGTACAATTTTTGGGGTGGTCCGGGTTACTGTCCGAGTTTGCAAACCCGGACCCCACTTGGAAAAACTCTCGGGTAAGATTGGGACTGGTCCAGGTTTGTGTCCTAGTTTGCAAACCCGGACCACATGGTTACAGAACTCTAGGGTATGATTTAGGGGTGGTCGGGTTTAGGTCCTGGTTTGCAAACCCGGACCACTCCTTTGATAAACCTTTCTGCCGTGTTTGATGCTGGTCCGGGTTTGTGTCCTGGTTTGCAAACCCGGACCAGTTGCAGTTTTGCAATTTATAAAGTTTTTCAATTGTTTCAACTCTAAACTTCCAACAATCTCTTCCCTAATATTCCTACATATATTATAACATGTTTTGACATTGTTTAGGCATTCAAAACTAACCTAAACCATTCTATATATTCATCTGTCAAATAACTCATTTCACTGTAATTTTTCCTCTGTTACAGTTGCAAGTTCTTGCTTCTGTTGAAGTTTTCAATCCTTTCTTTCTTGCCATTCTATCTCCACGCCTTAATACACTCAAGTCCATACATTCCTAGGCAAATTTTGACAGAGTTTGTCTACATTCCTAGGCATTCTACACACACTAATCAGCTCACAAAAATCTGTTTTTCATCCCTGTAATATAAGCATTAAACTTTCCTGCAGCACATTGTTTTTCCCACCTTGTACATACATATGTAACAGTTTGCTCTCAAGGTTTATTTCCCACATTTAAACCACATTAAACAATCTCATTACTTGTTCAACCTTGTAGTTTCATGACTACACTCACATTTACATTCAATTCACCTTAAAAATCTATTTCCCCAAGACAACAATTCAACTCAAGGTAGGCTCAATTACCTTGCTAGTTTCGGTTTCTCTTCCTTCCTTCCCTTCTTTTCTCTTCTTTCTCTTTCCCTCTTGATTCTTGTTTCTCAATCAGCCAACAACTCACGCTAGCCATCCAAGAACCACACACTAATTCAAATACTATCCTTAATATAAAACCCTAGAATTTTAAGGAGGGTTCTTAAGGTTTTAAGAAGGCATTACCTTGGAAAATCCAAAAGGATGAGCTTGGCAATCAAGTGGGGCATTTCCAAAACTCCACAAAGGCAAGGTGCAACCGGCTGAAACGGAAGAGAATTTTCAACGTGGGGAAAAATTCTCCAAATTTGCAAAACTAGCTCGAAATGGTCTAAGCTCTTACTTATTATTACCTTAAGGCATCAAGGTGGTGAAGGAGAGTCAAAATCAGCTCCCAAGCTTCGAAAGCTCCAACACCCATGGAAGTGAAGGTGGAGAAATCAAGGTTTTGAGGGGTGGAAAACGTAGCCCTCGCCGATACGAATCTAACGGTATAATTTTTGTGTGATTTGGTGGAGAATCGAACAAGATAATGGAAGGAGAAGTTGGAGGTGGTGAGCTGTTTGGAATCGCCTCACGTACAGAGGAGGAAGAAGGAGTTTACAGAGAGCTGGGGCAAATCGTGAAATGAAGAAATAAAGGAGGTGAGAGGTTTTAAAGCCCTTTTCACTATTCCCTTTTACTTTATTTATTTGTCACCTTGTGACTTAATAAGCTAACAAGCTAATTAAATGTGTGTGTGTACTAATTAAAATCGGCCCCACATAAAATACTAACTGGTAGCGTTTTTCATTTTTTACAGGAAACGCTCGATAATTTACCCGGTTTAGCACTATTCACTACCGGGCCCGTTTTTCGGATTTTTCTCGTTTCTTCATTTTAATGGTTATTAAACTTCCATTAATACTTAATTATAGTTATTTAATCAACTATAATTTTACGGGTCCATTTGACCACTTAAAGTTACGTTTTCGGGTTTTCTCAAAAAGCGTGCTATAAAACTTCGTTAGCATTTTTAATCCATTATTTGGATCCGTTTTCTTCGGGAATTATTCCCACATATTAATTAGGCATAACTAAGCCTTAGGAGTCCATCTCGGACCCTAATGAGATCATATTTCTCCTTTATTCATTTAATGCGCGTTTTAGCGTTTTTCGCGTTTTGCGCATTTTCTCTTTTCTTTTGGTTTCATTCTCTTTACCAATACTTTCTAGGCACCATTAGGCCTTAATAATCATATTAGAGTAATTTAATCACCATTTTTAGATCCGGGGTATTAAAATCTACCCCCCTTAGGAACTTTGTCCTCAAAGTTGGTGAATCTAATCTCGTTACTCTCATGGGCGTACTATGCCAAGGTTATAATACATGTATAACCTTACAGACTTCACAAGTCAGTCTCATTTCACACTACACATACCACACAAATCACAACATGTATAGCAATCAAAATACTCTTTATACTCTCTCCATGGAATCGGTCCGAAGACAAGAAGGCACTACAGTCCTCGAATCCATATTGAGTAATACACTACTGATCCCTCAGGTACCGGTCACGTTGGACTCTTACGCTCTCTGGTCCACAGCCGTTTCATGACAAATGGGCACTTACTCTCTCTGGCCCACGGTCCCTTCGGTTCTGATCAAAACGTTACACATATACATATCCTCAGGCACTCTGGTTGACTCACTCAACACGGAATCATCTCAGGGTACTCTCCCCGTCCCGCTGCCTTTGGAAAAATCACACACTGTCACCGCCCCAACCGGTCACTTAGGACCGCCGCACGTACGGTGCAATGGTTTCAAAACTAATACACGCCCACCGTTCTACTGCGTCATCAAGACTTAAGGCCGTAGCCATCGGCGGGTGATAGCAGTTTAAAAACCAGTTTCATTTCCATCTTCATACTTGAAAGAAACCCCATTTCAAATTCTGTTTGAAAATTCTTTTCAAACATCACACAACTCCAAGTTCGGTTTGTGGTGGCTGCATCTTTTCGTAACGTGATTACTTGTGACCACTTATAGGGAGCTTCAAGAATCATCCAACCCTGATGTGATCAGCATCAGTGTTGAACTATCCTTCCACCCCATTTGTGTTCGGTTTCCCTTGATCGCTAGCAGATCAAGTTCCACCTCCCACGTCAGTTTTAAACAATCAGATAGTCAAACATTTTCGTTTTTCTATTTTTTTTTACTCTTTCTAGTCATAATCATAAAACAGTTCATTTTAATTTATCTCTAATTCCTAGAACTTAGGTCATCCGTCATTCTCAATTTTCTTTGCTTACTTTACCTAAGCAACTTATGACCTCATTTTCTCAAATTGTTACTCAATTTAATACACACCATACCACTCCAAAGGATGGAACTCACTCCATCACTCATTCTCAAATAAAATTACCTAGGGAAACTCACTTCCTACTAGGTTATACACCGGTTTCATACCGGTTCATACTCATAATATCTCATGTCTAATCTCAATAGACAAATACTAAAGGGATTTCATTCCCCAGAGCCTCTCTACTCCTCTTTTCATAAATATTATATACTCGTTACTTGCATCTCTCATGCACAATACTTATACTTACACAACGAATGGGTACACATGTTTATGTAACATGAGTTCCAACCATCAAAATTATTTCTTTTGTGCCATGCACATAGTAGTTTACGCACCTATACGTAAAACATACTCTAAGCGGTTTCTTGCCCTACCCCCTTAAAAGGGTTACGCCCGCGTAACTAACCATATGTTATCACTGAACATTGGTTCACTAATTCGAGTATCATGAAGTGTTTTAACTTCAATACGATTAACTAACTCATAACCGGGTTCAGTTCTAGCCTCTAAGGCTTCAAGGCGTTTAGGATTAGCCATTTACTCATATTTACTAGGTATACTTAACCTTTGAATTACGGTCCACTAGCTTCTACTGTGTGACCTGATAACTAGAGCTTAATTCGCCCTTTTAATACTCTCAATGTGTTATTTACTCCCTTTTTATCCCTTTTTGTCTTGGGAATAAAGGTTTCTTAATCGTCGCTAGGTATCTCTTACCGTATGCGAATTCGATGAGTTATAGATTTTCTCTCCAGCTCTCTGGAAATCTATTACGTATAACTCTGTATACTTTGTGATTATTCACTTACTATTCCCGACTTGTGGTCGGTTGAGGTCAAGCTACTACTTATATATGTAGTGCTACCTCGATTAACAGTTGCTTCTGAATTACGTTTGTTTACTTGTTTCTGTACAAGAATTCCTCCTCATACTACTCTGCATTAACCATTCATCGGTCCTGGGACCTGTGGGTTACAGCCCACATTCTTCGTGCATCTTTGGCCAAAGGCCGCACGGTTATTTCTTTAGATTCTCGCTCAACAGGCTTCGTTGACATTTCTCAATTCCTGGCTCTCCCACTCGATCATTACCGCACAAGTGCAATACCAAAACACTCAGTCATACAGAGTGCAGAAGCGTAAACCCTTGACAGTAAATCTCTCATGGGATAGGAATGATTATGTCTCCTTTACCACATTTTCTCATTAGCTCCGTATCATTATCTGTTACTACGTATCATGCTCTACTCATTACAACATTCGCTTATATGGCATCCGCTACTACTTTAGCTTCCGCTCATGTACTCCCGCCATTTATACTATGGCTTGCCATTCACTTGGCACAATAAAATATACTTCTTTAACCTCTCTATGCTTATTGCGCATTGTTTACTCTACAATTCGTATTGCACACATACTGTGTTTTACTACTTAACCGATTACTCTCTTGGTTTCTTTCCACTGCTATCAAAGCCTTCTTACATACTATCTCTGTTCGACTTACTCCTTGGCAATTAACACATGCTCAAGTTTCATTGCACCATTCTAGCGGTTCACATTACATTCATGGGTGGTAGCCCTTCTCTGGAAGATTCACGCAATTACCGCTCCATAGGCTCCACAATAACAAGTGGTGTCCCCACTCTAAGGTGGTGGTTCATGCTCCACAATAACTCTTATGCCTTTATGCATATGTTTTACAACGTTTGGATCTACGAGTTGTAGTTGGTTCTATCGGCTTACAAGCCACCTTGCCTCGAGTCATGCTCCATGCGGGCTGTTTATATAGGTTTCTTCTTCTCCGTATGCCATTAAATGGTTAGGAGGTATTTATGGGCTCTTTGATATGGTTGTCTCATCACACTTCCGTACATGGAAGGCCCTTTTGTATTTTAATATAAGTCTATGCCCCTAACGTATCAAAATATTAATTCATGCCTTCTGGAAATCTAGGGTATCCCGTGTTACGTGGGATCCCTTCGGGTTCTACCCGAGTGTTCAGTTTACACTGATGTTCTCAACACGATGTTTCGTTCAACTAGTTGACTCCGGTACCCTTCAAGGATTGCTCCTGGGTGTTACTGAGTTATGCCGTCACATCTGGCCTGAATTCATGGGTGTGTTCAGTTCTTTACACCGTCTTGCAGTTGCATATAGTTTGAACTATCCCGTTTAGGGTTGTAGTATCTCCCGTTATTGGGTAGATTATTAGTACTTTTCCTTTACCTTCTTGGTCAGGTTGGTATTCTCATCAGTGAGGTATACTGTGGGAATTTTCTATCCCGTTTATGGAACATAAATATGTTCATTTTAAACATTTATCGTATTGCTTACACTGATATTCATTCCAGTCATCATGTATTTCCTGAGACATATCCAATGTCTATACTTAATACTCTGTGCTTCCCGCACTTCTTACCTTAGGTCCATCATCTTACTGGTTCTTTCCCTTGATCATTCGTGGTAGTCAATTGTTCAGGTCCGATTTGGCTCTTTCGTCCGTAGTATGGAGTGGGCTACTTCCCGTGTTCCGTACTCTACTTGTATACATACATGGAGTATCTTATTGATACGTTGCCACTTACCCGACTAACTCATAACTGGTCTATCAGGCCCGCAAGCTCCTTCGGAGTGCGGTCGTTCCATGTCTCGTTTGTGTACACTTGTAGTGTCGGTGTCACGCCTAGGTGAAGTATTCTGTTGCCAACTCCTCTTATATCGTCCTATGATAATTATCGTGGTTCCTGGTTTGGTTTTTAAAAATTTGGGGGTTTTTGGAAAATTCTATGTTTGAAAGAAAAATTTGAGTTGAAAATAAAATCTCCACGGCATTTCAATGCCGGTTGCTTCTTACCAAGTCTGACTTCTCGCTGACTGGTATGTTCTTCATACAGTGATCAGACCATTAGGCCTTTTCAAGGTTTTGTTTCATAGTTCTTAAGGTTTGTGGTGCTATATTGGCTTCTCTTGCCGTCTTGGTACTTGCTAAGTACTAGTCACTTGTCAAAGCGCCTCTTAATAGTCGCATTAATACTGCACTTGCCATGGCAAGTGCGCGGTAACGGCGGTTTTTAGGTTAACTCATACCGGTCACGGTATTGTTCACATTGTATTTTGATAGCCTTGTCGGCTCTTCCTTGATACTTTAAGTGGATAACTGCTCCTTAGAGCTGCTTCTCATTCCTCTTGACATGACTGTCATTCATTTAGGTGCTTCTCCACTGTCGGAGTTCCTTAATTATTTAGTTCCGTGATCTACCTCGTTGCTCGCTCCCACGTCTTCACTGTGGTTACCGAGGTTTAAGTCATTTTGGCACTACTACTGTAGTCCTATTCAGGTATATCCCGAAGTTTGCTCGTAGGTATTTCAACTTCTTCAGGTGTGGTGTGGCAGGGTGGGTGCACCTACTCTCAACTAGCCGTTAGTGGTATTATTTAACTATGGCGGTCCGTGGACTTGTGTCCCGGTTCTCGTTAGTTCTCATGAATCCGCCTTGTTGCACGGTTGGTGCATCCTTCTTGCTGCTACTCGACCAGCTGGGTTCTCGCGACTGCTAAGCATGTCGCCCCGAGCTGCCACAGATTATGGTCTCCTTGGATTAGGATTTCTCGACCTCACGCCATTGAGTGCGGTTATTATCGTTCCAGCAGGATCCGTCTCCGGGGTTTCCGGTTCTCAGGATCTACCGCATGACAGGTTCTGGTTCATATCGAAATAATAATTAAGTGCCAGATCGGGTTCCCCGTCTCTCTGGCGTTCCTTCCCAAGATTTTAATACGGGGGTTGTGGAGGGCGGGTCTTGTATTGTAGGTATCCAGATCATACTGGAAGTTCCTAACTAGCGCATCTCTCACGCTATCCCTCAACCCTTAGCCCTAAGTCTCTAATTCCTAACTCGGTATTTCCTAGGCTCGGTATTTCCAGTCATCAGAGCGATACTTCGCTCTGATACCATTTTTGTAACACCCCAACCGTTAAGCTCGTCATTACCTCTTAAACTGTCACCAATTACTCTTACTCACGCAGCGGAACTCTAATTACAACGAGGGGTGAAACAACGCCATTAGCCACCCATATGGCTAACCAGGCCTTCCTTACATACCGTAACGGTCTGATGAACTGGAACAACCGAGTACATAATACAAATACAATACTCAAATCATTTATCTACTATACCGAGTCTACAATAAATGGATGCCGTCAACATATTCGGTCTTACACCTCCTTCAATACATAAGTAATTAAAACTAACTACCCATGCAACCCACCGACCCCGTCCTACTCTCGAACGGTAACATCTTCGGTGTACCTGTAAAATAAAACATCGCCCCTAGGGGCTCAGCTTAACGCTGTATATGAAATTCGCATACCCCGAGCGCTAACCGGTGTACGCCGACTACTTTTGTCGGATATACATGGAGTTCATTAGTCAAACAACATGCATCATAGCAATACAATATATATGTGTATTACTCAAGGAATCTACATCCAATCACGGAACACAATTCCTAACTAACATAACAAGGTTGTTAGTTGCATCTGCTTACTCTTAGGCCTTGAGGGTTATACCTCACTATGCCTTGTTTACTTATTCAATACCTCACCCGCTCTCTCGGGTTACTTATTCATACACACCCATTCTCTTGGGCTACTTATTCATATACACACCATTCTCTTGGGCTACTTATTCATATACACACCCATTCTCTTGGGCTACTCGTACTATACTCACCCACACTCTCGGGTTACTTATTCTCATTATCTCACCCACACTCTTGGGTTATTTATACTCATTATCTCACCCACACTCTTGGGTTATTCATACTCAAGCTCTTGTAGATTCTTGAGACACTACAGGTCTCCTACGTCACGCTTGTTACTCTGAATACATACTTAGGCCAAAACTCATGGCTCTCAAGCATATTCTTACTTCCCCGGTTTCGACCCTACTCTGGGTCTAGCATGGTGGGAAGGTTCAACTAGCTCACGGAACTCTCTCTTAATTCCTATCTCTTTTACTTAGGTCCGACTACTCTCGGACTACTCACACTCCCATACACTCCTCTCTCGTAGTTATAATAATATTATGTATATTAGTCTAGAAGCATCACTCTCGATGTTTCTAATGACTTTGGGAACATTACTTAAGTTCGGTTAATCTTAGGTTTTAAGAGTTACCCATGTATTTCACTTACTCATACTTTCGGTTATTTTCTTATACCAGGTAAAATCCTCATATAGGAGGTCGACCATGTCACAAGGGAGTTACTAATCCCTTAGGTCTCTTTTACCTTCCTTACTAGTTCACATCTTCAAACTATCTTTAATCCTCTTGAAAGAGGTTCACTTATCTTTCCACTCTCATTAGTTCCGTGGATTGTTTCAATATGGTGTCCTAACCGTTGTCGGGTATTACTCAACCCGTACTTCTCTTCACATTCTAGGGAGTTCATATGTTGCGTTATCGTTATACTTTAACGGATAATTTGTGTGTTTGCACGTTTTCGTTATCTTAATCATCGACCCGATCTATGGGTCTCTAGACAAACGTTACTCACTACGAGTCGGTCCATACACTATGTTAGACCCCACCGGCATACAAGTATGTTAGCTCATTCAACATACAACAAGGCATACATAATCAAACAATGGATTATTTTCATGCTTTAATCTTGTTTAAGCCGGCACACAAACACACAAATCAATGTAACTCGGTTAGCACGCGGAGTATGAGAAAATCATACCTTTCACCATGGATATACTTTACCGGGTCACCACTCGTTCCTCGGTTCACACTTGTTCCACTGATAACATTCAAATTTTTTATTAACATCAAAGCGTTACGGTATGTAAAACTATTACTCCCGTACTTAACCCCGTTATCCCGTTTAACTTAGTTTAACTCATGTGTTCTTAAACTCACAACTTTCTCATTCTCTTCTCAAACTTGTTTACACTCTTAATGACCTTTAAACATCACTAATCAAGTCATAATTACCTTATACTATCATTACCCATCCTTAATTAAGCTTTAAAATAGTTCTGTACAATTTTGGGGTGGTCCGGGTTACTATCCGAGTTTGCAAACCCGGACCCCCACTTGGAAAAACTCTCGGGTAAGATTTGGGACTGGTCCGGGTTTGTGTCCTAGTTTGCAAACCCGGACCACATGGTTACAGAACTCTCGGGTATGATTTAGGGGTGGTCCGGGTTTAGGTCCTGGTTTGCAAACCCGGACCACTCCTTTGATAAACCTTTCTGCCGTGTTTTGATGCTGGTCCGGGTTTGTGTCCAGGTTTGCAAACCCGGACGAGTTGCAGTTTTGCAATTATGTAAGTTTTTCAACTTGTTTCAACTCTAAACGTCCACCAATCTCTTCCCTAATATTCCTACATATATTATAACATGTTTTGACATTGTTTAGGCATTCAAAACTAACCTAAAAACCATTCTATATTTCTGTCAAATAACTCATTTCACTGTAATTTTTTCCTCTGTTACAGTTGCAAGTTCTTGCTTCTGTTGAAGTTTTCAATCCTTTGTTTCTTGCCATTCTATCTCCACGCCTTAATACACTCAAGTCCATACATTCCTAGGAAAATTTTGACAGAGTTTGTCTACATTCCTAGGCATTCTACACACACTAATCAGCTCACAAAAATCTGTTTTTCATCCCTGTAATATAAGCATTAAACTTTCCTGCAGCACATTGTTTTTCCCACCTTGTACATACATATGTAACAGTTTGCTCTCAAGGTTTATTTCCCACATTTAAACCACATTAAACAATCTCATTACTTGTTCAACCTTGTAGTTTCATGACTACACTCACATTTACATTCAATTCACCTTAAAAATATATTCCCCAAGACAACAATTCAACTCAAGGTAGGCTCAATTACCTTGCTAGTTTCGGTTTCTCTTCTTCCTTCCCTTCTTTTCTCTTCTTTCTCTTTCCCTCTTGATTCTTGTTTCTCAATCAGCCAACAACTCACGCTAGCCAATCCAAGAACCACACACTAATTCAAATACTATCCTTAATATCAAAACCCTAGAATTTTAAAGAGGGATCTTAAGGTTTTTAAGAAGGCATTACCTTGGAAAATCCAAAAGGATGAGCTTGGCAATCAAGTGGGGCATTTCCAAAACTCCACAAAGGCAAGGTGCAACCGGCTGAAACGGAAGAGAATTTTCAACGTGGGGAAAAATTCTCCAAATTTGCACAACTAGCTTGAAATGGCCTAAGCTCTTACTTATTATTACCTTAAGGCATCAAGGTGGTGAAGGAGAGTCAAAATCAGCTCCCCAAGCTTCGAAAGCTCCAACACCCATGGAAGTGAAGGTGGAGAAATCAAGGTTTTGAGGCGTGGAAAACGTAGCCCTCGCCGATACGAATCTAACGGTATAATTTTTGTGTGATTTGGTGGAGAATCGAACAAGATAATGGAAGGAGAAGTTGGAGGTGGTGAGTTGTTTGGAATCGCCTCACGTACAGAGGAGGAAGAAGGAGTTTACAGAGAGCTGGGGCAAATCGTGAAATGAAGAAATAAAGGAGGTGAGAGGTTTTAAAGCCCCCTTTCACTATTCCCTTTTACTTTATTTATTTGTCACCTTGTGACTTAATAAGCTAACAAGCTAATTAAATGTGTGTGTACTAATTAAAATCGGCCCCACACAAAATACTAACTGGTAGCGTTTTTCATTTTTTTACAGGAAACGCTCGATAATTTACCCGGTTTAGCACTATTCTCTAACCGGGCCCGTTTTTCGGATTTTTCTCGTTTCTTCATATTTAATGGTTATTAAACTTCCATTAATACTTAATTATAGTTATTTAATCAACTATAATTTTTACGGGTCCGTTTGACCACTTAAAGTTACGTTTTCGGGTTTTCTCAAAAAGCGTGCTATAAAACTTTGTTAGCATTTTTAATCCATTATTTGGATCCGTTTTCGTCGGGAATTATTCCCACATATTAATTAGGCATAACTAAGCATTAGGAGTCCATCTCGGACCCTAACGAGATCATATTTCTTCCTTTATTCATTTAATGCGCGTTTTAGCATTTTTCGCGTTTTGCGCATTTTCTCTTTTCTTTTGGTTTCATTCTCCTTACCAATACTTTCTAGGCACCATTAGGCCTTTAATATTCATGTTAGAGTAATTAATCACCATTTTTAGATCTGGGGTATTAAATACACACATTCCCTCCATAGACTATGTATAATTCTTTTATACTAAACCTCAATAAACATAAGTCTTAAATACGTTTTAAATTATTTACAAAACCTAAGGTTTCAAGGAATAACTTAATAAATTAATTCCCTTTACTATGTTTTAGGATAAGTATTATGTCTTAACATAAGGTGAAATTTAACTAAGAAGTAAATCCTCATTCATAAGAGAAATTGTCAATTATCTAGTAAGATCATCTATTCTGAAAAATCCTCATACCTTATATTCAAATGACCTTTTAATATTTTAGTGTTATAAGGTAAACCAATATAATCTCTTACATAACTTAGTTTCATCTAATTAAAGGTTCAAAGGTTTTAAGTACCTAATTCATATTTACAAACCTCTTATAAGTTCCAACTAATAAATAGATCTCTTATTTATACACTCTCATTCCGCATTTTGGTAATTAATGTCATAAATGTATTTTATATGGCTTAACCAATTCTAAAAACTCAAGGATTATTATTTAGACTAACTCCCTAGTCATATTTAACATAGTTTTATATCTTAACCCTTTAATGATTTTACCTTAAAACATTAAGTTATTACTCACTATTATAAATGTTATGAGATGATTAAATCTAGCCTTATTAATCCACATCACATTCAGATGTACAAAACTATTTCATTGATTTTATTATTAACGAATATTAAGATCTATTTGTGTAACACTTTAGTAATCAAATTACAAATTTTTCCTAAGTCTTAAATTTATTACTTAACCCAATTACAAATTTACATTCTGTCATTGACAAATAATATTATATATGTATTAATTATGATTTATTTTAAATCCTAGAAATTCGAAGGTAACTCAAAACTCAATTTCGTAACCCCAATTTAATACCACCTCATAAATATTCTTTCATTATTATGTAGAGGTTTAGTTGAACTTATTAATTCTTTGTATTATATTTTCTATAAGGTATTTCATTTCTTTTATTTATTTTTAATGTATATATACATATATAATAGGATTTATTCAAAACATCCTTTATGTAGTTTTATTGTATTTAATTATCTCTATTAACTTTTACACAAATCCACATCCAATATATGGTTTATAAAATAAAGTATTTCCCCTAGCTTCAATTAAGTATATAACTCCACATTATATATAAACTAAAAATGTAAAAATATAGACTAGTGAAATTCTTTGATTTAACATAAGTTTCTATTTTATTCCCTCACATAAATATATATAATAGTATATAATTTTTACTTCACTTAAAAGTTTATACCCAAAAATATTTATAAACATACTGTTACTAAATGTTAGTTTATCTTTTCATTATTTCCTAACCTAAAAAGTTTATTAATAAACTATACTTTAATTTTTGTTACATTAAAAACCATATATTATAAGTATTCTTACAAAAAATTCATAAACACAATTTTTAAACCCATTTACCATTGTCCAAAAATTCCAAATTAAATATATATAGCTATAACATTTTAGACATATTATAAAATTTTTATTTCATAAAAATATCTTTTAAAATTATCTAAATAATTCCATAATACTCAGAACTTACAAAAATGATAATTTGCGTTTAAAAACTCAAAACTCATATTAATTTAGATCAAAATAAACTAGATTTTATAAGGAATATATGGTTAAACTTTCAAGTCAAAATACATTCGGGAAGGTATTTAAATAAATTCAACAAGTTAGGGTTTAATTCTAGAATTAATAAAACTGAAAACAATTAAATCTATCCACGTTTTAATCTCGGCCGTCCGTTTCTATAACCTACGATCGGACGACCGATATTCCCCGAGTTCATCAGCGAATTCCCAAACCACCCCGATAGAGGTTCCTCGATTTCTTTCAACTCACAGGACCAAATTGACTGATTTTTGTTCATTGGATTCGAAATCTTCTTGCGGTTCCAATGGGTACCAAATTTATGATCTAAGGTGCACGAATTCGCAAAAACGATTCTGCGTTCGAAGTTAGGGTTCTTTGGGTTTCCGAATTCGATTCTAACAAATTCTCTCAATCTAACGCATAATAGATGAAATTGAAACATGGGGTTGACGATAATGTAAAGGCGAATGACAATAACAGGACAATTTGATCGGAAAACTCACTGGAGAAGCACCAACGAAGGAATTCGATTTCGGTTTCTGGAAAAATTTCGAACTTGGGCCTGTTCGAGGAGCTAACTTGAGGATCTATAAAATAAGTTCTAGATCGAATTAGGCATGTTTTGGGCTCATTAGAATGAATAAACATAGCTCTACAGATTGATAGCCAGAACTTACTTAACTCGCAATCCACAGGAAGAAATCTAAACTAAAATTTACGAGTTATACCTTGTGTTTTCTTATGATTTTATGTGATGATGAATCGGAAACTTTAGACGCCTCGTTCTCCCAATTGGTTACGAATCAGCCTTGGTCATTAACTGAAGGTGTAGAGGGATTAGAGATCTACACAATGAGCTATAGAACGTGGATTTTCGTTCACAAACGAAGAAGTTATGATCAAACGAAGTTTACCTGATTTCAGCAAAATCTGGAAATCTGGGTTTCGGTTTCGCAGGGTGGCTACTTTGGATCGAATTTGCGGTCGATGTAGAATGATTTAGGTTGAGTATGCATTATGGTTGGAAAGAGGATGTGTAGGAGAAGACAACAAAGAAAACGGCACTCAAAAACTCTCAGATGAGTGAGATATCGCTGTTTAAAGTTAGGGCCAAAACACTGATGGAAGTTAAGATACTTAGCGATTTTTTGCTAAGTACCAGCGACCCGTGTGGTCTTGACATGTGGCACTTTTCAAAATTTGGCTCTAAACTTCATTCTATCATAACTTTGGCTAGGATGATCCGTTTTCGACGTTCTTTTTATCGATCTTCATGGTTTTCCATAACCTATTTATTGGCATAGGTTTCATGGGATGGTTTGACCATTCTCAAAAAGTCAACCCTAGCAAGGCTTAAGAAGCTTTAGGGTTTCTAGCAATTTTATATTGACTTTTATGCTTCAAATCAATACTCCAATATTTATATAATCTTTATAATATAATTGGAGTGTCTAGGATTTTTTCCAAGATTTATTTGACTTAAAAATCTTGTTATTAATTCATAATACCATATAATAAGTTAATTTAAATTGTATTATTATTTAGAATTTAATATAAGAAGTCCCCTAAATAATTTTAAATAATACCATATACTAATGTAGTGTTTAATAATATTATTTAGGGTTTTTATAAAAGAAATCCCCTAAATTAATTTAAATTAATTTAGGGGTATTTCAGTAGATCCCCCTTAAAAGAAACTTCGACCCGAAGTTTAGAATCAACTAACAGTTACTCACACAGCTTCAGTGTGCTGACCAACTTCCATACCAATTCTTTATTCCATACATTTCCATTTCCAAATTCCACACGTTTTAATAAAAGAAATCCCCTAAATTAATTTAGATTAATTTAGGGGTATTTTAGTAGATCCCCCTTAAAGAAAACTTCGTCTCGAAGTTTAAAATTGTCTTCCAACTACTCACACCCTTTCAGGTGTGCGGGTAAACTAAGCACCAAGTTATATTACCAGCTCTAAAATGCATATCAAATAATCAAACCATTAACCAAACCAAAATGTCTCATAATTAGCATCCAGTTGATGCAAGATGTAAATGTCATTAACCACACTCAGGGTACCTTATCCAAGGTTTGTTTCAAAAACCAATCACAACAATATGCATGGACCATACTAACTTCCAAACATTTAGTTTCTGTTTTCTTTAATTACTTGATGTTTATTTCAAACACCACATTCCAGGAATTCAACACCTTATTATCCAGCTTTGTTGTGACTTTAATTGCATTGTTGATTTTATCCATGATCATTGTATATATGTATTTCTTGATTGTTATGTGTCTGCATTTGTGTACACATGGTCTAACCATCATCCCAAAATTCAGTTGGCCACTCTTCTTAAATATACTTTACGGGTTAATTGACTAGATAGTCCACATAGTATTTATTTCACTCTTGGTCATTTTATTGGACATAACCTTTTTGGTTTAGCACTCATCATTTAAAGTTTACTGTTTGTTACTCATAATTTTCTTATTTAAGACATACGTGAAGTTTGAATTTTTACTTTTGGTTCCTTATCTGATGCACAATATCACTCGTTGTTATTCTGGCTTGATTGTAATTAATCTTTTAGTGTTCCCAACACATTTTCCTAACTCACTTGGCCTCTCTATTGGCAAAAACAAAGTTTAGGATTCACCATACATATATTAGGTTAAGTTTTTGAAAAGAGAAGAACTTAAGTTTATTTATATATTACTAAAATAGCATTTAGTTCACTCTTTATTCAATTAGGTATTGCATGTAATAGGTATCAAAATCTTTAAATCATGTGATTTGGAAACTATTATTGCATAAAAAGAAAATTCATTAAGATGTGATGTAATTATCTAAATGCTATCTTACTACAACATTTCTCCAAAGCATTTTATAACTTAAAGTCTTTAATTAATTGTCATGGCTTGAAAATTCATGAGCTTATTTAAAATAGTTTCATACTATGTATCATTTTTTTTAACGCAATTAAGTTTTTCATGGAACATTGTACGGATTTATAACTTAATATACGTAAATATGCCCTTTATGTTATTTTAACATATCAATTATCTTAACAAGTTATAAATCATTTGTAACATACTAGAGTAGTTTAAAATAATATTTCAAATCATGTAATAATCCGAGATAATCTTTCAAAATTATATTCAAAGGTTTATTAGCCAACCGTACGTTAAAATTTTATATTATATACCTTTTTAAGTTAGTTTCATGCAATTCCTTTATAAAAAGTATATGTATATATATATATATTTTTCCTTTTCCTGCACTTTTCAAGTTTCAATTTGTTTTTTTTAATTTAACCATAGTATTTTAGGCGAATCATTAAGTATTTACTTCATAAAATTTACTTATTATATATTTACATAATTTCACACAAGACAGAGTTTTAGAAGGTTCTTAGTAATTAAAGTGTAACTCCAAAATCTGATTTCTTTATCTTAAAATTGATTTTTTTTTCAAGGTAGGAACTCCATATATATATTTAAGTCAAATGAATTAGTCTAGTAAAAACTCACTCCCTCTTGACAATTATTGGTCTTAAGGTTTGTTCTATATAAGTATTTCCCTGATCATTAAATCTTAGTACTCTCTTAGATAATGATGGCTTTTCTTAAATGTCACTCTTAGTGACTTCTGAAATTTTATCTATGTATAATGTTAAACTTCTAAATAAACATGAGAATTTCCAAATCTTTAAGTAACCCTCAATATTTCACTAGACACTCAATACTCCAAGTATTTAAGGATCAATAATATTTAGTTTAGTATTACTCTTCTCTTCACTCAATCTTTAAGTAACTTCCTTTAATATTTTTTTTTATATTCAACAAGGGTAGATGTTGTACCTTGGAGTACCCCAATTTATATCCCCTTCGTCCATGTATAGGTATTTTTTCACCATATTTAACTCAATAAACCCTTTACATGTATGAATTTTAATACTGGATCTTAAGATACAAATTTTGAATTGTTCATTGTGGCTAGTAATGAAATACGCCTAGCTCAAGATTTCATGATGGTAACGTCTTACCACCATCCTTCTCAAGTTCAACACAATCCATCACTTGCGTAAAAGATTATTTACGGTTAGATGACAAGGCTTGTCTAGCACCTAAACTTCCAGAAGTGGGTGTGCACCCCCATTACTTTCGGCCTAGGAGTTCGTCGCACCAGGCACTTCCCGTAGGGTGTTAGGTTTAGGTGTTTTCTTTCTAAAGTTAGCATAGAGTTTTTAGTGTGGTTTATGGGTTTGGATGTATGCTACTAGTGTTTGTTAGCTTAATAATTTTCTAGACTTAAGATTTATCCTAACATTACCTTTAAGCAACAATTTTTACCAAGTAGTTCTTGAGATTTATTTTCCAACTTTAAAGGAATTGAAGTACTTAACACATAATATCAATACTGACTTAGTTATTATAAGCTCTATTTGAATTCTATTTTCAACCAAAGTATTATTTAAATTCCTAGGAGCATGTGTACTTGCTCTCAAGGAATTGTATTCTTAGCAATGTATTCTCCATAGGAATGCTTTGAAAAATAACTTAATATATGATTTATCCCAACCAAAATCTTATCATACTCAATACACGATGTTCGAACTTATATATTTACTGTAGTTTAATATTCGAACAGTATAACAACACCCATTCTCAACAGTCAATCATACAAAAAGTGTATAAAGGAATCGTTCATAATTCCAACAAGGGTTAGGAGTCGTGCCTTACTGGAATCCTCACTTCCCAATTCTACCCCAATTCCCCAGTTTTAAGTGCACCTATATTCTAAGTATTTCACTCGGCTTGTTTTCTTGGGTTCAGAGCGTAACTACGCTCTGATACCATTTTTGTAACACCCCTATTTAACGTATTTACAGCGGAATTAAAATACTAAGGCGATTACAGACCATCGGGTTCCAAACACCCGGTACCAACCTTACCAATTACAACCATTACAATTATCTAAGTTACGGTCTGAACTCAAGAAAACAACATAAACAAAACTAAACGTAAAACAAAATAACTCTCCACAATTCCTAATTCCCATCCCAATCACTCATGCTCTTCATGGCCACCTGTATAAACAATTTGTACCTGCAAGATGAAACCAAGCAGCCCGCCCCTGGAGGGGTGAGTCAGTTCCCTGGAATGGAACTGGTACAATTCTCCAAAACAATATAAAAACACAATCCTTCTAAATAAACAGTAACTTGAAATCAAACTCTTGAAAGTAAAACAGGGAAACAAGGCACTGTAAAATCACCAAGTCAAAGACAACAAGTTAAGGATAAAGATAAATAAACCGAAAGTTAAAGTTAGTCAGTCAGTCAGAAGAAATCACACCATAAGTTAGTGAACATCAATTACTTTTGTTAGATTCAGTTCCAGTTAGGAGTAGGAAGGCCCAAGTAGTCACAAGGACTAGGAATGAAAGAAGAGATCCAAGAACCAACAACTCAAGAGTGGAACAACACCAATTGGGAGAGATGGCCCCCACCGCCAGATATAAATGTCCATATGGACGAGGGATATCTAGCCCCCTACTGTCAGATATAAATGTCCTAGTGGACGAGGGATATACAACCCCCTTCTGTCAGATATAAATGTCCTTGTGGACGAGGGATATACAGCCCCCTGCTGTCAGATATAAATGTCCTTGTGGACGAGGGATATACAACCCCCTACTGTCAGATATAAATGTCCTTGTGGACGAGGGATATACAGCCCCCTGCTGTTACCGGTGAATACGCGCGCACGTCACAACAAAAGACTCAGCTCATGGATGAAACAATATCCAGAGTCAAAGGAAGAATTACCAAGATTTTCCTTTTCCATACTTCCACTAGATCACTAACTACACCAGAGCAATAGCAAAACACTCAGTCCTATAGAGTGCAGAAGCGTAAACCCTAGGCAGTTAATGTCTAATGAAATAACCCAAAAGAAGGAACCAATAACCATGTAAGTTTCACATTCAAGGCCCAGTTAGTCACATCAAGCTGAGTTAGCCACACAACAGTTTCCTTTTTAAATTCCTTTAAACTCAGTTAGTGTTTTTTGAAAACGTCTCATAAGTCGGTCAGTAAAAGTATTAGAGTACGAGAAATCATACCTGGATAATGCTGAAGTATTTCTAGTCAACTTGCGCAAACAATCAACAGTACTTTGAAAATATTAAAGGTGTCTATCATCAATCACTTGTAGCCTACGTTAAACTTAAATAAACTCCTCACTCTTATTTCTAAGTCACAATTAAATGTTATGTTAACCTTCGACTTATCTTAGAATGTTGTATAACTCAAGGTTGTAAGACTAGGAATGTATGTTATTAACACTTGTTAATTGTTTACACTCTTATCCACTTTACTCATACTTCCCCTAATTCTCAATTCAAGACTCTGAGACCCTTATGTCATAATGCATTTATGTTTTTTCAATAAACCATAGAATTTCAATAACAATTCTTAAGCTCAATACCTTTTCTTATTTTAGAATAAACATCGTTTTATGACCTAATTGGTTTATCTCAGATATTATACTATTATTTTCAATGTGTAACACCCCATCTCAGTCCATATGGTTTCACAACTTAACAACATATATATAAATGTCACAGCGGAATTCATTACACTCCAGGACCTTGCCACGGTCTGATTGACAGAATATACCGAACATTAGTACATACAACCTTAACCAAATACATATCCTTCTCACAATCCCCCTAACATCCTATACATCTTACTAACTCAAATTGTCATACGAGAGTACATGCACAACTCGTAGGCCACACTTAACCCGTAACGCTTGTCCCCCATCTTACTCTCGTGATGGCCGCCTCCTGACGTTCACCTGTGTAGTAAAAACAGCCCCCAAAGGGGGTCAGCACGAATGCTGGTACGATCCTCTCATGGCCCCCAAGCTAACGTGGCTACGACGACTAATTGTCGATAGCATGGAGGTTGATTAGATGCACAACATAATAGAAAGTGCAGTAAACAACATTCCAATATGAACAATCAAAGTTCAAACATAATGAACGACTTAAATGTGTTCCCTTAATTAGAGAGTTAATTATTTAACTCCTTAAGTTATGTTTCCTCTTAATCTTAGTCCATCCTTATCTTACCTCAATCTTAGTCTTAGAAACAACCATTCCTTAAAGGAATGGATGTAGCTTATCTCAGTCTTAGAATACAACCATCCTTCAAATAGAATGGTTGCAACTTATCTCATCCTTATCTTAATCTTTGAATACAAACCACTCTTTTAAATAGAATGATTGTATCTTATCTCAATGTTTATTTTTGTCGGGTCAAAAGCAACCCTAGCCAATGAGCTATTAACTCCATTGGTTGAATAAACAACTTATCTTATAATTTAGGATTTAGGTGATCCTACCGCACCATCTTAATGCCACCTACCTTGGACTGTATGTCCAATGTAGCTGAGCCGGCAACCGACCCTAGGCAACAAGTCTGAAGACAAGTCCTTAAGCGGAAGTCGGATCTGCTTTAGATACCGACCCCCTTTTTCCTTAGCATGCATGACCGGAGTCAGTCCCGGGTTCCTCACTCCCCCCTTAAGTTCCAGTTAGTAGAAGTCTCAAACAATGTTTGTTTGTTAACCTCTTTCGGTTTATAACAAACTAATATTAGGGAGCGTTCCTTAGTCTCACTCAATTCCTTACTAAACGTTGGTTAGTAAGTTCTCACGGTAAGTTGTGTTAGTTTTCAACACCACACAACAATACAATAACATAATGTTCCGGTTGCATGCTTTATCTTGTTTAGTGAGCACACAAAACAAATAGCACACAAGTCCGAGGGACACCTCGTTAGCAAGCAGGTCACAAGAAGAACTGTACCGTTCACCGTTGGTCGTTCGGTTGCTTACTCTCCTCTGGAGTCCAAATTCTCAAACCCTAAAACATTCATTCAATTTTAGGTTGTTAATTACTTTTCCAATAAAGCTAACTTACTTAACTCACTTAGTCACTAATGACCCCATCTAACACCACTTAAGTTCTTATAAACTTAATCTTAAGTGAATCACCTCTCCTCATAACTTATACTTATTCACCCACTTAATTATCATTGTTACCCACCAAACATGTCTTAAACAACCTTATATTATCATTACATATCAATCCCCACCATTAGATATCATTTCCTAACCTTAAACAAAGTTTTTGGTCAAAACAGCACCGCGTCCGAACTTGTGTCCGAGCTTACCAAGTTCGGACGCAAGTCGAGACTCAAAAGGGTGCAACCAGACGTGTGTCCGAACATGTGTCCGAACTTCCCTAAGTTCGGACATAGGTCGAGGAAAAATCAAAGGAAGAATTTCAAGTGTCCGAACATCTAAGTCCGGACGGTAGTTTGGACTCTGTCGAGACTCAAAATTCTAATCGCAACAGGGCATGTCCGAGCTTCCAAATTCGGACGGAAGTTCGGACAGGCCAGAATACTCATCTTCTACACCCTTAAACACTTATCTCCTTTCTTGCAAAAATGCCCAACTCTTCCACAAGTGTCCCATTATGTCTTAATACCATATAGGCACTTAAACTCACCTTAGAACATCCTTTAAAACCTCCTTAACCATTTTCTCAATCCTTACAAGAATTTCTAACACTTGTTACTTATTTCCTTATTTTTCCAACATGTAATTTTTGTCTAAAACTCTAACTATCCAAAGTGTTTCCTTCCCAATCAATATAACTTCCCCCTAAGCATTATTGCATCCCCTCTTTGCTTGCTAAACCTTCCAAGGTTATCTTGCATGTCCATGCACAATTCCTTTCTTTTCCTTTTTCTACTCATCAACCTAAACTCATGAACTTACCTATGCATTTCTCCCCATCTTCTTAGCACCTTAACCTTGTTCTTCTTTACTTAACTATCCTACACCCACCCTCCTTGGACATTTCCATCTCCTTTTACTCACTTACTCACCATTCTCATGATCATACGCTCTTTTACATTCCTAGTCATTTTCCTTGACATTTGACAACATTCTCCCACACCTTTCTCTTAATCCATCACCTACGTCCACTCTTAACATCTAAACTCAACCTCCATTAGTCCACTACTAGCATCCTACACTACACAAAGCTTCTCAAACTCTCATTGTTATATTCCCTAGTTCATACCTAAATTATCTTAAAGCATTATACACCTTCTCCTCCAAATTTGCACAAGTCTTACCATTCCTCTTACCATGACTTTGGTGTGTTCAATACACCAGCTAAACTCTAATTCCTCCTAGACAACTCTGGGTCATCCTAAACCTCAAGACCTACTTAGTTAACTTATTTCCACTCAAATTCCTCTTCATGCTCCCTAGTAACCCTAGGCACATTACTCACCACCACCACTTAAACGCTCTGTTTTATATTCAAATTTCGCCATAGCTTCTCTAGTATTTTATCAGCCCAAATGCATTGTTTTCCTCATTCAACCAACTCACACACATCAAGTCCTTTCTCATCTTATTTTCCTCACCCAAATCAACTTATTCACAACAAACTCAATATAGTGCAATAATCTTAATTGCATAGCACCATGGCTCTTAAATGACATGGCTCTTAGCCCTTAAAATGACTTAAACTTAAACACTGAATTTCCCACATATATAAGCTTTCAACCTGCAAATACACCCATCAATCTCATAGTAGTTTTAATGCTCTTAAAATCCCTCTTAAACTTATATTACTAACTCATTCCCATTGGCTCCTTAGTCACAAGTTCATAAGCTTGTTAAATTCTTTTTCCTAGGTTATATAACCCTTTACTTAATGTAAGCTTTAAGCTACATTAGTACTTATCTAAATACCACCCCTTAAACTTAAACCACCGTTAGGTAAGCAATTTACCTTGGTTTTCTCAAGTTTCTTTCAACTTTCTCCTTAGGCTTCTTTCCTTGGAAATCTCGGCCACCATTTAAATTTCCCTTGCCAATGTTCTAATCAATATACATTGGCTCTCATGAGTGCTAAATAATACATTAACCTTAGGAGTAAACCCTAGGTTAAAAATGTGTTCTAAGGTATTGAAATGAATGTTTTACCTTGGAGTCTTAAGATAGGCTTGGATATGAATCAAGAAGGTCCTCCTCTAGCCCTTGGAGAATAGAATCAAGCTAGAACAATGGATAAAACAAGGCTCCATGAGAAGGTAATTTTCGGTCATGGTGAGGAAGTGATGGAAACAAGATTTTTCTTACATTTTCTTTACCTTAAGAGGATGGAGAAGCTAATGAACTCTTCAAACTTGATTTTCCTCCATCAATGGATATTTCCATGGCTTCAAAATGAATCTTTTACAATTTTGTAAAGATAGAAAGCTAGAGCTTGAGCTAACTAAGAATATCTATGCTCACTTTTTGATTTGGAGCTAAAATGAGTAACTTATGGACATTTGAAGATGGAACAAGTATGGAGCTGTTGGGCACGGTTTGGAACAGAGAGAACAAGAAGAAAACCGTGGAAGAAGAAGGGGAAATGAAGAAGAGAGGAGAGAGGTAGGCTAATAAGGATATTTGCTTTATGAAGCAAATAGTAACTTTCTTTACTTATCTCTTCTTTTTCCATATTTGATGAAGTCTATGGTGACTCATCCTTAGAAAACTGGCCCCCTCTTTATAACCAAGATATTTATGGTCTTGGTTGACAAACTAATTGACTTATGTTGACTAAAACTTAAACTAGTCACTATTTGGCACTATTCACAAATTAGTGCACATATTTGTGATGTTTTGGTTTCCCATTGATTTAGACTTCCTAATGTGATACTAAGTAGTACACAAGTTAATTAAAGAGTAATGATTGACATTTAGCCACTCAAACCCATTTACAAGACAATTTTTCAAAAATGTGCTTTAAGACTTCTTAAAGCACATTTTGTGTTTTAACTTGTTTTCAAGCTTGGTTTTCTTTGGTAATTGGTTTAAAATGACCATTAGAATATTACTAAGGTCTTAGCATGATATTTGGGTACTTACCCAAGTCTCTCCAAGCTTAGAGCACATTTTTGCCCTAATTGCCCTTAAGGCATTTTCTTGTGTTTTCCTTGGTTTAAATTGTCTACCAATCTTTCTAAGGCATATTTTAGCCTTACTATATCATAAATTGATGTTTAATTAGCATACTTAGGTTTGGGGTATTTCAATCTACCCCCTTAAAAGAACTTTGTCCCCAAGTTCCCATGCATCTTATCTTATTAGAATACATGTCTTACCTCATTCCATAGATCACATAGATCATACTTATGTATACTTAAACTCATTGAATCATTAGATCCACCATATGCTTATTCTCAAATATCACACAACATGCTTAAGCATGTATAACACTCAAAATTCTCTTTGTTCCTTTTTGATGATTAAAACAATCACATAATTTTCATCGTATTGTCCCATGTCACCGGTCCATAGACAAAGGCACATTCGTCCACGCCACCATGGGCCAGAATACAAAACAACTCTGCTCTCCCCATGTCACCGGTCCGAAGACAAAGGCTCGTGCGCCTCGACTTCATGGGCGAGACTCAGTAAAAAGGTAATCCTTTTTTACGAGGTCATGTGAGGAGTAATTCCTCTAATTAAAAATACAATCAACTCCAATTTCATTTTATCCTAATGCCTCTATCCTTAGCGTGATTTAATTGTGACCACTGTAGGGAGTTTCAGGAATCATCCAACCCTGATGTGATCAGCATCAGTGTAGAACTATCCTTCCACCCCAATTTGTGTTCGGTTTCCCTTGATCCCTAGAAAATCAAGTTCCACCTCCCACGTCATTTTCAAACATCCAAATAATTCACTCATGTCCAATTTTTCTATCTTTTTAGTTCTTCTAATCATAATCAATACATCTCCAAAGTGTGGACTCAGTCCATCAAACATTCCTGATTCATCTCTTAGTAATTACCTCAAGACTTAAATTCCTTTTAATTTCTATAACCGTCTCATACCAATTCTCACCATCTTATATCTCATAGCATTACTATCTTCTTCCTCATATTCATATCGAACAGTATCCAATAGTGTTATCTTATTCTTATCTCACACATAGTCTCATATCGACTTATACCTCATATATTCCTTATTTCTTAAGTCTCCTTAATCCTCTTCCTTAATTCTCTTAACTTGTACTCACACCGGAGTAAACAAGATAGGTACTTAATATATGGTATTCACATCTTTTGTGCACAATAACCATATCTTATCTCAAAATGTTTATGTAAAACATATTCTCAAATTATTTTGTGCTATGCACACTTAGTTTTGTACTAAGTACATAAGCATACGCTAAGCGGTTTTCGCTCTACCCCCCTTAAAATGGATTACGCCCACGTAATCAACACCATATCATTCTTGAATATAGGTTCAAGATGTCTAATTCTCACCGAGCATCCTGGCTTCCATGCCATCTATCTTACTTACGTTTCGATCAGAGGATCACAACTATGCTAATGACTTAGTCTCTGCATCGAGGATTCTTAACGGTACTTGTACCATATTCTTAACTTAGTTTGGTCTAATCTCAAGGTAGTGGTCTGCTAGCTTCAGCTGCGCGACTCTGATAATCTTAGGCTTAACTGCCTTTTAATCGTTCATAGTATTGTATATCCTTCTGCCTCCTTACAGTTTAGGAATATTGGTCTCTCAGTAGACACGTGTTATCTTTTATATACACGACCTTAATGAGTTGTAACTCGTCTATCCATTCTCCTTGACGATCTTATGTTCATACTCTTAGTGTTTCCTAGAATGTCTAAATTGTTCTTTCCATCTGACCTTTGGTCTGAGGATGATTCTTAATCTGAAACTACTGTTTAGTGCTCAATGCGCTTTACAGTCTTATCCTTAACACTTAAGACATGTCCAATGTCTGTGCTTAACAATCCGTGCTCTTCGCACTTCATAGTCCTTAATTATTTGTTTTCTGATTCCTTTGTGTTGTTGGTTCAATCTGAATTCTTCTCTTCGACTGTTTGTGGTAGTAGCTGCTCTCGTTTGATCTTGCGTTGTTGTCCGTGGTACGGAGTCGACTACTTCCCGTGTTCCTTACACCACTCGTCTACATGCATGGGGTACCTTACTGGTACATTGCTACTTACCCAACTAACTCATAAATGAGCGTATTAGGCCTGCAAGCCCCTGTGGGGTGTAGTCGTCCCACGTCTCGTTTTAGTAAACTCGTAGTGTCCGTCACACGTTTAGCTATTGCTAGTCGTGAAGTATTCTGTTGTCGATCTCCTCTTTCATCGTTCCATAATAACACTTATTGTTCTTCTTGATTTAATCAAGGAAATCCATTTACTATGTTCTTGGGTATTGTATGCTCTAGTTCTTCCTGTATCCCGTACTGATTCGGTCTCTTAGTGACTGAGGTCTCTTTCCATAGAGCCTCTTATCTTCTTTCTCATATTTGTTCTACTAGGAATGCACTTCCAGTTCCTTAAGGAATGGGTAGTGTGCTTCCTGTGAAATCTTACCTAACCTGGTCCGGACTACTGGCATTAATGCACAGTTCGTCAACCATCTTATTTCCTTACTTATATTGGTCTTAACTCATAAATCTAATTACCTCAGTGTCAATATTTGACGGCTTATACATAACGGTCACTTTACCGCGCACCATGACTTAATTCCCTTATATAAATATTGTACTCACGACCACTACTGCCGCGGTAGCTGGCCTTTACCATGTTGCCCGTTGATGGCGCAACTACTTACTCATTTACTCTAACATCTTATCTCACACCGTGTCGTAAATGGTTCTCTTAATATGCAGGTGTTTTGCTCAATCTCAGGTTCATAAGTAGGCTAATTTTTCTCACATTCTTTCATCCTTTATGATGTTATTTACCATGTAATTTAACCGTTACTGAAGAAGTCATCTGTTTAACCACAAGCTCTATGAGCATTGGTCATTTGACGTGCCATTCTGTGCACTCACCATGTTTATCTCTGACGATTACTGATTTTTAAATCCGGGTGTTGGATATGAGGTCTGTCTCTGCAACCTTCCTTATTACTCAAGTGTATCTGGTATGTTTAAAGTAGTCTCAAGGTTTACATTTTCCATTCTCTAACAAAGCGTATTACATTTCTAACAAGTGAAAGCCCTTTTTGAGGGGTTCATTCCCACTCATGGCCTCACAACAAGGAGAGGTGTCCCCACCCTAAAAGGAATGGTTCGTTCTCCGCCCCTGTCCTTAGCATTATCCCCTTATTCTCATTGGTGCCCTTTCCTGGCAATTCTTACACAATCTAAATTATCGGTTTGTAACCGTTTACATCTACGAATTGTAGTTCCTTTGTGGCTTAATTAAGCTCTCTTACAACTTACTGCGCCTCGGGCTCTGATGTGGTTAACATCCATGGCTCGTAGGCTCTTAGTGCTTAATGCCTCAGTCCATTACTTGTACTCTTATTCATCTGTAGGTCCCCTCATAGGTTTTTTGTTTCTTTTGAACATTATCCACCGTTAGGTTACATATTGAATGTAGTATCGGGTTTCAAGGTAAGTTGCTGCATCCTGCTTCCTGCTATGGAAGTTTATTTAGGTGATCTGAGGTTACTTAGTGTCTTTGACAATACTGTCATTTTACAAGATTTATGTCTTTTAGCAATCAGGGTTAGGTTCGTATTAGGAGTTTGCCTTACGGTGTCCAAGTTGGATATCATCCTGTCATCCTATGCTTCCATCTCAACGCTTCATTCAACTTCCGTTGACTACGCCACCCGTCAATGATAAGTTATACTTGGGTGTTAATGAGTTAGACAAACAGTGTTAACTGTCATTCATCAGTTTGCTCCTTTTCTAAGGTTGTACGTCTTTAATCCTTGGTAGGTTATAGCTTACGTTCATTTCCTTTATCCCTGTTTCCTGGGTTTTCCAACATCTTCTTGAAGAATGCTCATTACTGGTGTTCTTAGTGATCAATCTGGGAGTCTTATCCCATTCTTGTTGAAAGTCGTTGTGTCAAGTCTCCATTGTATTCCATAATACTTCCTTTGTATATTATTTCTTACACATGTTTTTGCTTGGATCACTGAGCGATCTCTTAGGTTTTTCTCTTGGAGTTCGGGATTGGTGTTCTTACCGTACTGTCGGTTGTTGTTGTAGTAGGTTGCACCGTTGCTGATATTTATATCATCTAGTATTTGTCCAAGTTCAGTTCCCTGCTGACTGGTGTATCCACACATCTCATCATGGTCAGGCCGTTAGGCCCTTCCAAGGTCTCATTTTCCCATTTTTATGGATTACAATCTGGTATTAGTGTGTACTACAACTGTAGTGTTCTGTTATCTCGCCATGGTGGCTTTCCGTGTAGCTTAACCGTAGTAGCACTTGCTATGGCAAGTGCGCCATGCAAGATGGGCTACCGGTACTACGTGCGTCGGTAGTTGTACTTCCACCTATTTCTTTATATCTTTGGTAGTCCCTAGGACTCTTTAATGTTCTCTTATTTTGGGACAACTAGCCATTCGATAGTTCCCTGGTTGGTTTGACAGTACTGTCGTTTATCAGGGCGTTCCTCATCCTGAGGGACCCCTCGTTACTTCTTATATCTTAATCCTCGCTCCCGTCTTCCCGTATTTTGTCGTGATTATTAAGTAATGATTCTCCTTTAGGCACTACATCGTAGTCCTATTCCGGTATACAGTTTGTATGTGTTTTCATCGTCGTCTGCGATATGTCGGCCAGGTTTGTAACCTTCCTCATTGTATGGGGTTTGGAGTCCCCGTTTCTAACTGGACTTTCCAGTAATCTTAACCCTCGTGCCGTATTCCACGGTTATGCTCATTCGGACCACTGTCCGGTGCTCATGTCGCTTAACCTTTCCTACCCATTGCACTCGTAGTGCTTTTCTTATCATTGGTATTACGGTGTAACTCGACTGCGTAGCATGTCGACCCATGTTGCCGGTAATTTCCATTCTCTTACTGATAGAATTCCATTGGTAGCGCCTGTTTCACTGATGCGCTCCATTAAAACGTTCAAGTTCTCATAATCTGTTGTTCAACAAGATGTTTCTCGTATTGCATACTGTTAACTAACTACCGGATCGGGTTTTCCCGAGTAAGAGAAGGCTTTCTTCTCTCTGGCATTTGTCCCCCATAATTCAAGCAAGGGATGTGGAGGGCGGGTCTAGGTACTATGGATATCCGGTGAACACCGGGAAGTCCTAGCTAACGCATCTGTCACTCTAACACTCAACCCTTAACCCATAACTCAATTTCTACCTCAGTATTCTCCTAAATTCGGTAATTCTTATCTTCAGAGCGTAACTACGCTCTGATACCACTTTTGTAACACCCCATCTCAGTCCAAATGTGGTTTCGCAACTTAACAACATATATATAAATGTCACAGCGGAATTCATTACACTCCAGGACCTTGCCACGGTCTGATTGATAGAATATACCGAACATTAGTACATACCAACCTTAACCAAATACATATCCTTCTCACAATCCCCTCACATCCTATACATCTTACTAACTCAAATTGTCATACGAGAGTACATGCACAACTCGTAGGCCACACTTAACCCGTAACGCTTGTCCCCCATCTTACTCTCGTGACGGCCGCCTCCTGACGTTCACCTGTGTAGTAAAAACAGCCCCAAAGGGGGTCAACACGAATGCTGGTACGATCCTCTCATGGCCCCCAAGCTAGCGTGGCTACGACGACTAATTGTCGATAGCATGGAGGTTGATTAGATGCACAACATAATAGAAAGTGCAGTAAACAACATTCCAATATGAACAATCAAAGTTCAAACATAATGAATGACTTAAATGCGTTCCCTTAATTAGAGAGTTAATTATTTAACTCCTTAAGTTATGTTTCCTCTTAATCTTAGTCCATCCTTATCTTACCTCAATCTTAGTCTTAGAAACAACCATTCCTTAATAGAAGTGGATGTAGCTTATCTTAGTCTTAGAATACAAACCATCCTTCAAATAGAAATGTTTGCAACTTATCTCCAACCTTATCTTAATCTTAGAATACAAACCACTCTTTTAAATAGAAATGATTGTATCTTATCTCAATGTTTATTTTTGTCGGGTCAAAAGCAACCCTAGCCAATGAGCTATTAACTCCATTGGTTGAATAAACAACTTATCTTATAATTTAGGATTTAGGTGATCCTACCGCACCATCTTAATGCCACCTACCTTGGACTGTATGTCCAATGTAGCTGAGCCGGCAACCGACCCTAGGCAACAAGTCCGAAGACAAGTCCTTAAGCGGAAGTCGGATCTGCTTTAGATACCAACCCCCTTTTTCCTTAGCATGCATGACCGGAGTCAGTCCCGGGTTCCTCACTCCCCCCTTAAGTTCCAGTTAGTAAAGTCTCCAGACAATGTTTGTTTGTTAACCACTTTCGGTTTATAACAAACTAATATTAGGGAGCGTTCCTTAGTCTCACTCAATTCCTTACTAAACGTTGGTTAGTAAGTTCTCACGGTAAGTTGTGTTAGTTTTCAACACCACACAACAATACAATAACATAATGTTCCGGTTGCATGCTTTATCTTGTTTAGTGAGCACACAAAACAAATAGAACACAAGCAGGGACACCTCGTTAGCAAGCAGGTCACAAGAAGAACTGTACCGTTCACCGTTGGTCGTCGGTTGCTTACTCTCCTCTTCGTCTACTCAATTCCTAAACAAAATTCATTCAATTCATTCATTTTAGGTTGTTAATTACTTTTCCAATAAAGCTAACTTACTTAACTCACTTAGTCACTAATGATCCCCATCTAACACCACTTAAGTTCTTATAAACTTAATCTTAAGTGAATCACTTCTCCTCATAACTTATACTTATTCACCCACTTAATTATCATTGTTACCACCCAACATGTCTTAAACAACCTTATATTATCGTTACATATCAATCCCCACCATTAGATATCATTTCCTAACCTTAAACAAAGTTTTTGGTCAAAACAGCACCGCGTCCGAACTTGTGTCCGAGCTTACCAAGTTCGGACGCAAGTCGAGACTCAAAAGGGTGCAACCAGACGTGTGTCCGAACATGTGTCTGAACTTCCCTAATTCCGGACATAGGTCGAGCAAAAATCAAAGGAAGAATTTCAAGTGTCCGAACATCTAAGTCCGGACGGTAGTTCGGACTCTGGTCGAGACTCAAAAATTCTAATCGCAACAGGGCATGTCCGAGCTTCCAAATTCGGACGGAAGTTTGGACAGGCCAGAATACTCATCTTCTACACCCTTAAACACTTATCTCATTTCTTGCAAAAATGCCCAACTCTTCCACAAGTGTCCCATTATGTCTTAATACCATATAAGCACTTAAACTCACCTTAGAACATCCTTTAAAACCTCCTTAACCATTTTCTCAATCCTTACAAGAATTTCTAACACTTGTTACTTATTTCCTTATTTTTCCAACATGTAATTTTTGTCTAAAACTCTAACTATCCCAAGTGTTTCCTTCCCAATCAATATAACTTCCCCCTAAGCATTACTGCATCCCCTCTTTGCTTGCTAAACCTTCCAAGGTTATCTTGCATGTCCATGCACAATTCCTTTCTTTTCCTTTTTCCACTCATCAACCTAAACTCATGAACTTACCTATGCATTTCTCCCCATCTTCTTCAGCCTTAACCTTGTTGTTCTTTACTTTAACTATCCTACACCCTCCTTGGACATTTCCATCTCCTTTTACTCACTTACTTACCATTCTCATGGTCATACGCTCTTTTACATTCCTAGTCATTTTCCTTGACATTTGACAACATTCTCCCACACCTTTCTCTTCCATCACCTAAGTCCACTCATTAACATCTAAACTAAACCTCATTAGTCCACTACTAGCATCATCACACATCACACTTACACAGCTTCTCAAAACTCTCATTGTTATATTCCCTAGTTCATACCTAAATTATCTTAAAGCATTATACACCTTCTCCTCCAAATTTGCACAAGTCTTACCATTCCTCTTACCATGACTTTGGTGTGTTCAATACACCCAGCTAAACTCTAATTCCTCCAAGACAACTCTGGGTCATCCTAAACCGCAAGACCTACTTAGTTAACTTATTTCCACTCAAATTCCTCTTCATGCTCCTTAAACCCTAGGGCACATTAACTCACCACCACCACTTAAACGCTCTGTTTTCTATTCAAAGTTCGCCATAGCTTCTCTAGTATTTTATCATGCCCAAATGCATTGTTTTCCTCATTCAACCAACTTACACACATCAAGTCCTTTCTCATCTTATTTTCTCACCCAAATCAACTATTCACAACAAACTCAATATAAAGCAATAATCTTAAATTGCATAGCACCAAGGCTCTTAAATGACATGGCTCTTAGGCCCTTAAATGACTTAAACTTAAACACTGAATTTCCCACATATATAAGCTTTCAACCTGCAAATACACCCATCAATCTCATAGTAGTTTTAATGCTCTTTAAATCCCTCTTAAACTTATATTACTAACTCATTCCCATTGGCTCCTTAGTCACAAGTTCATAAGCTTGTTTAAATTCTTTTTCTAGGTTATATAACCCATTACTTAATGTAAGCTTTAAGCTACATTAGTACTTATCTAAATACCACCCCTTAAAACTTAAACCACCGTTAGGTAAGCAATTTACCTTGGTTTTCTCAAGTTTCTCTCAACTTTCTCCTTAGGCTTCTTCCCTCGGAAATCTCGGCCACCATTTAAATTTCCCTTGCCAATGTTCTAATCAATATACATTGGCTCTCATGAGTGCTAAATAATTACCTTAACCTTAAGAGTAAACCTAGGTTAAAAATGTGTTCTAAGGTATTGAAATGAATGTTTTACCTTGGAGTCTTAAGATAGGCTTGGATATGAAAATCAAGAAGGACATCCTCTAGCCCTTGGAGAATAGAATCAAGCTAGAACAATGGATAAAACAAGGCTCCATGAGAAGGTAATTTTCGGTCATGGGGAGGAAGTGATGGAAACAAGATTTTTCTTTCATTTTCTTTACCTTAAGAGATGGAGAAGCTAATGAACTTTCAAACTTGATTTTCCTCCATCAATGGAGATTTCCCATGGCTCCAAAATGAATCTTTTACAATTTTGTAAAGATAGAAAGCTAGAGCTTGAGCTTACTAAGAATAATCTATGCTCACTTTTTGATTTGGAGCTAAAATGAGTAAATTATGGACATTGAAGATGGAATAGTATGGAGCTGGTTGGGCACGGTTTGGAACAGAGAGAACAAGAAGAAAACTGGGGAGAAGAAGGGGAAATGAAGAAGAGAGGAGAGAGGTAGGCTAATAAGGATATTTGCTTTATAAAGCAAATAGTAACTTTTCTTACTTATCTCTTCTTTTCCTTATTTGATGAAGTTATGGTGACTCATCCTTAGAAAACTGGCCCCCTCTTTATAACCAAGATATTTATGGTCTTGGTTGACCACTAATTGACTTATGTTGACTAAAACTTAAACTAGTCACTATTTGGCACTATTCACAAATTAGTGCACATATTGTGAAATTTTTGGTTTCCCATTGATTTAGACTTCCTAATGTGATAAAGTAGTACACAAGTTAATTAAAGAGTAATGATGGAATTTAGCCACTGAAATACCCCAAACCTAGTTATGTTGTTTAAACACCTAAATATGGTGTATAAGACTAACAAGAGTCTTAGAAACCTTAGTAAACAAATTTAAACTAAAGAAAAACACAAATGTGCTTTAAAGTCAATAAGGCCAAAATGTGCTCTAAGCTTGGGATAAACTTGGTTAAGACCTAATGAACTTACCAAGACCTCATTTATACACTAATGAACATATTAAACCAATTACCAAAGAAAACCAAGCTTGGAAACAAGTTTAAACACAAAATGTGCTTTAAGAAGTCTTAAAGCACATTTTTGAAAAATGTCTTGTAAATGAGTTTTGAATGGCTAAATGTCCATCATTACTCTTAAATATATATGTGTACTATATAGTATCACATTTGGGTGGCTATATTAATGGGAAATCAAAAATTTCACTTCTAAGTGCCTTGTTTAGGTGAATAGTGATTTTATAAGCTAGTTTATAACATATGTTGTATTAAGTAATTAAATTGACAAACAAAGACTAAAATACCCTCATACTAATAAAGGGGGCCGGTTTTTAAGTGTGGTGACTCACCACTCTCTAGTTGATATAATAAGTAAGTAAAGAAAACTAAGTAAACTTACTTTTTACTTTATAAACATAAATATCTCTTAAAAGCAAATTCTATCTCATTCTCTCATTTCCTCCCTTGTTCCACGGCTCCACACCTCTCTTCTTCCTTCTCTTCACGGTAATACACACCACCTCCATTAGAACTCCATCTTTGACCTCTTGCTAAATCAAGCTCACTTGTCCAAATCAAATTCTAAGACCACCAATCTCTTCCTCTCATCAAGCCCTTCATTCCTATCTTCTCAAAACTCCAAGAGCCCCATTTCGGTGCCAAGCTGTTCCACCATTGAAGGAGCTTGAGCTTGTATTTTGACATATTATTACTCTCCTTTGCTTCTAGGTAAGAAATCTCAAAGAAAAATCATGTTTCCTCTATGTTCTTACCTTGACGAAAATACACATTGATATAGCTCTTTGTGTGACTTTGTTCTAGCTTCATTTCAACTCTTCATGGACTAGGTGGAGTCCTCTCTTGCTATATATTCAAACTCTATCTCTCAAGTCAAAGATACATATTATTTTGAAACAATGTAAAATTAGGGTTTACAATGAGATGAAGCTTATAGCTTGAATACTCATTATAATGTTTGTATATTGTTTAGAACTTGACAAGGAATCAAATACCCTACCGGTCTTGTAGTGAAACAAGAAAGGAATTGTTTGGAAAAGAGGTAAATCTATTAACCTTATGTTGTTTAATGCCTTAGGAGAAATGAGCTTATAAATGCTTATTAAAACTACCTAAAGAGCAAATGGTAAATGACCTAGTAAATGTTCTCAAGGAGACTAGTAAAATAACATATGTCTTGTTGTATGTAATCGCAGGTTAAAGGCATATATATTGTGGAAATTCAGTGTTTATGATTTAAGCACTTTAAGGGCCTAAGAGCCATGCATTTTAAGGGCCTAAGTGCCATGCAATTAAATTATGCACTATATTGTGATGTAGTGTGAATTTGGTGAAGTTGTGTAAGAAGGTGTTCTTGGTGTTCTAGGTGTTTAATGATGATAATATTGTGCTAAGGTGTAACAAAATGCTAGGAGAACCTATGTCAAAATTTAGGAGATGCATAAAGGATTCAAGGTGTTATAAAGGAATTTTGATGAACTAGGAAGTGTTCTAGAGTGTAATAAGGACTTAGGCATGGTCTTGAGGTTTTAGTATGTACCAAAGTCATTTTGGACTTAGATGGAGGCTTAGGCAAACTTTGGTAAAATAAGGAGAAAGTGTAAGCTTAGAAAAAGGGATTTCAAGGATGACATAAGGAGTTTTAGTTTGAAAGAAACAATGTTAAAATAATGATGTTGTGTGGAAGAAATATCTAGGAATAATGATTGGAATAGGCAAGGAATGCCACTTAGAAACTTAAGGAGAAGAGACTATAAGTGTTGGAGGCTTTGGAGAAATTTGGTTAAGTGTTTAAAGGCTTAGAAATTGGAGTATAATGCCTTGTCCGAACTTCCGTCCGAATGTGGAAGTTCGGACAGGCCCTGTTGGGTAAAGAAATTCTCACTCGCGAACAGTGTCCGAACTTGGGAAGTCCGGACACATGTTCGAACGTACCCACCCATCCTTAGGATTATCCTCGAACTGTGTCCGAACTTGGGAAGTCCGGACACATGTTCGGACGCACGGATTTCTGTCTAAATTTTTCTCGGCTCATGTCCGAACTTCCGAAGTCCGGACATAAGTTCGGACGTGTGTCTGTTTTCTGTCTAAAATCACGGCTTGTGTCCGAACTTGGAAGCTCGGACACAAGTTCGGACAGGCCACTGTATGGACCAAAATTATTGTTTTAAGATGGGAATTGTTATCTAAAAAATAGTAGTTGGTTAGTAATGATATAATAAGGTTATATAAGACATGTTAGGTGGGTTTTAAAGGCAATTAAAAAGGATGAAAAGTTGTAACAAGTGTAAAATAAAAAATAAACTAGTAATGTTGAGTAGATAATGTTAATAATGGACTAGTGCGTTAATTAACCGACGTTACTAATGTGTTTAGGATTCTCTCAAGGTGGAAACGAAACGAGGCAAGGACCAAGGTATGGTTTTCTTGCAGCCTGTTGCCTACGGTTTACACCGGCTTGTGTGTTGTTTGTTTTTCTGTGTGTTTATGACTTTGTAAGATTAAACCACGTAAAGAGTTTACAGTTGTTAAATATTATTATGTTGTTAAGTATGACTCTCTCTTCCCTTGTGTGTGTCTAACAAGACTTGACCTATTATTGTGGAATGTTTGTTGAGTTCAATGATGAACTACTAACAAGGGCTAACGGGGGAAGTGAGGAGTCCGGTCTGTTCCGGCCACGCGTGTGAGTATGGGAGTCGATGTCATAACCGGTTCGATTCTCTCTGTATGTTATGGTTAAGTTTCCAATTTGGTTTCTAACCTTCCCTTTAGCTTAACCAAGGCTATTTACTGACTCACGTCGGGCCACAGGGGCATACTATGTGTTATTTCGGTGTGCCTGGATCACTATATCCGAGGCACCTTGTGTTAAGTTAACCGTTCAATCTAACCGGACGGTAACGAGTTATGTAACGAGCTAAGTATGAGCATGGCAACATTCTCTAGGCTCTTAGTGGGGACTAACTGTGTTGGTTCTCTTCCTAAAAGGAATTGTATGTGTGTGATGTGTGTTATGATGTGTACAATACCCATGTTACGTTATGTATGTATGAATTGTGTGTTTTAAAATAAATACCATGTCATCACGACAAATAGTTGCGCGCATTCCGGTAGTCGATGGGCTGCGCGTTAACCATGCCAGCCAAGGGTTGCTGACCCCTCGGGGGATCCATATTTCTTATACTGCAGGATGAGGATCGAAGAAGCAGAGTGGCTCTAGATCCTAGGGTGTAGTTTACTTTTGGGTACTTTTGGATGCTGCCCGGGATGCGCCTGTGCTCCCGTGGCGTGTTATGTACTTGATTATGATGGTTCACAGTGACGGTATACGGTGAAGGATTTATGTAAACACTCGGTAGGTATTATGTTGATGTATATATGGTTATTAGTTCTATGCTCGGGAGTCTGATCATCAGACCGGTACAATTGTATTTATTCAGCCTTGTTAGCCACGTGGGTGGTTGACGACATTGTAGCACCAATCATTTAGTTACTGTTTAGTTGTTTATTTTCCGCTGCGATTCCAAGTAATGTGTTGTGCGTAGTAGGGGTGTTACAAAAAAGTGGTATCAGAGCGAAGTATCGCTCTGATGACTAGAATACCGAGCTTAGGGATATACCGAGTTAGGAAACCTAACTATAGATACCTAAGTGAACAGATTTGGAAAGGTTGACCACTAACTAAGTGTGGAGATACCTTATTATCGGGAAGCGTTACAATCGTTGGACCGATAAGTGTGCAAGCATAATGCTAATGAGATGTTCATATGAATCCAGATGGCAGGTAGACCACGAGGTAGAGGCCGCGGGCGCGCGGTACTGGAGGTATGGGTGACCAGGGTGATGATATACGGCACAGACCATGGCTGAGGCAGTTGCAGCCGCCGTAGCTCAGCTGGTACCCGATTTGGTTGCTGCTATACAGCAAGGGCAACAGCCTGGAGTTCAGCCACCACACACCACGGCACGAGAGACCAATTGGGTCAAGGCGTTGGCTGATTTGAGGCCGCCCTCATTCAGTGGGGAGACCGATCCCCGTAAGCTCGAGGCGTACATCTCCGAAATGGAGACCGCCTTCGAAACCCTAGCACCCCTGAGCAGGTCAAGGTACGACTTGCTGCTTACTACTTGAAGGGCTCGGCACAAAACTGGTGGAAGCTTGTGCGAGAGGGTAGAGTTGTTGACCCGACTTTTCAGTGGAGGGAGTACACGGCTCTGCTGCGAGCCAAATACTACCCTATACATGTGCAAGAGGCCAAGCGCCTGGAGTTGGACAATCTGAGGCAAGGGGATAAGATGACGGTAGATGAGTACTACTCAGCCTTCATCGGACTTATCCACCTGCTACCGGATCTGGGTTACTCAGACCGGATTCTTGTGAACCGTTTCTACAACGGACTGAACTATCGCCTACGCTACGGCATGGGGCCTACTGGATATACCACTTTGCAGGTAAAGGAACTACAGTGTAATGTGAATAAGCGTGTACGATGTGTTAATGTGTTGTGAATTTATTTGGCGGGGCATAACTGACACCCTAAATATAGGAGTGCTATCATGCCGCTGCTATTGTGGAGATCACCGTCCGTCTGAGGGACGAGGAGAGTGCGCTCAAGCGCAAGGCTCAGAACGAGGGCCAAGGCACGCAAGGGCAGTGGGGAGGGAAGAAGAAGAAATCATACCCCCAGTCCCAGAAAGGACAGCAACAGGGTGGCAAGGGCCAGACCCAGACCACCACTGCTGAGGAGCCTCTGCAGCTCACCTATGCGTATGCGGCCAAGCCCCTACGTTCTTACCCACCTAAGGGTAATTGTCTAATCCTGTGTGATAAGTTAGAGTATATGTTGATAAGTTGTGGAACAAGTATTGATTGTGTGTTGTGATAGCAGCTAGCACGGGCTCTGGACCGGAGCGCCACTATTACTGCAAGTGGTGCAACGGCGACCACCCCGGCAAGGACTGCAAGGGTAACGATGTTCAGTGCCGATACTGTAAGAAGATGGGTCACCGCGATCATGAATGCTGGCAGAACCCAAATAGTAGGAACTATAGGCCCAAGGGGCAATGGAAGGGTAAGGCCACTACGACCACCGATGGCCAGAAGACGGCAAACCAGCCACCCCCAGATCAGAGGTACACGGAGTCCCAGAAGGGGAAGGGGTCGGGGTCCAACAAGGCCACCCTGAATGTGGTGGACCGGTCTGAGGCGCCAGGGCCCTCTTCTAGACCAGGTACCGCCTAAACTGTTAAATGTAAAGAGTGTTTGCATACCGCATTTCATGCATGTGTGTGAGTGAGTTTAAATAAACAACCATGTGAGTAAATAAATAAAGTATAGTGTGAGATTTACCTAATTAGAGTACTCTAAACTTAAAGGAACTTTCAATATATGTTATCCAATCCCACCCACACCAAACCCTGAAGAAACCACCATCAACATCACCGACTTTCCATTGGAGCAATGTCAGGTCATCCAGCCAGGTATGATACTTTTAAATGGATACCTGACACCGGAAGCACAAATCCATATCATCAGACGATGCGACGAACTTGGAGCAAAACCAGGAGGGTTCTACACACCCGAATACCCGAACGGAGCAAGGATGCAATTGAAGATGATGTGCATGGGTAAGGACTGGAACCCTTACACCAAGTCATATCAAGAAGTGCGAGCTGAAGATTGAGCAACAGTATCAAGTATACCAGAGGAGTTCCATGCGGTCGTTAACCACGCCGTGGGAATTGCTCAACAAGTTGAAACGGAATCAATTCCAAGTGTAAAAGCAGATCTATGCATTGTGAACTTCTACCAGAAAGGTGGACGGTTAGGTATACATCAAGACAAGGACGAGTCACCCGAGTCTCTAAGTAAGGGAGTACCCGTGGTGTCTTGGTCCATTGGTGATACCGCAGTGTTGTGTATGGCGAGCAGAAGCGTGCTGACCTCGCAAAGAAGTTACTGTTGAAATCGGGAGATGTATTAATCATGGGTGGGCAATCAAGGATGCTATACCATGGCATCAGAAAGATCAAACTGAATACCGCACCGTCGGCAGTGATCAATGCCACACACATGAAACCCGGACGTTTGAATTTGACTTTCAGACAGTTTTAAGCCTTGTATAATTATGTGATAAACCCGTGTGTATTAAGGATGTTGTAAGTGTGAATCATGGTGACAGTATAAGCCAATGAATGTTGTAAAAAGAGTGCGTTAATGAATAAAGTGGAGTTGTTTGAAGCATATAAATCGTGTTGTTACCCAATACTTATTAGTTTGCCAATGAATTAGGTTGTGCACTCAGAACGGGAGGTATACTGAGTGTCTGCAATAAGGCAGAAGCCGGCAAGAGCGGCACAATCCTCACCGGTACCTTTCCAGTGAATGGCGTGGATGCATCGATCTTGTTCGACTCTGGAGCCTCACACACATTCATTTCGCTATCATTTGCGAAGAGGCTGGGGTTAGACAGTGAAGAGATGCCAGACTTCGTGGTCACTCTCCCGTCGAAAGAGCGGATCAGATGTACCCGCTACTACCGAGATGCTATTGTTCGAATCAGGGGTGAAGAGTTTTCGATCGACTTGATAGAGTTCGACGGACTAGGCTTTGATGTGATTGTCGGGATGAACTGGTTGGAGCGGTACAAGGGCAGAATCCTGTGTGCCGAGCATCGACTGCTTCTTCGGAGTCCATCTGGGGTTACCATATCTTACCGCCAGAGGCCCAGGGAGCCTTCGACTCAGATCATCACCGCCATGGCTATGTATCACGAGTTACGACGAGGGAGTGATGTATACCTCTACTATGTCCAGGACATAGAGAGAGACCCTGAGTTTAGCCCAGGTGTGCCGGTAGTGTCGGAGTTTCCTGATGTATTTCCTAAGGAACTGCCGGGCATGCCGCCAGCACGAGAGGTTGAGTTTGAGATTGATCTAGTTCCGGGCACCGGACCCATTGCGAAAGCACCTTACCGTATGGCTCCAGCAGAGATGACAGAGCTCAAGGAGCAGCTGAGAGACCTACTCGACAAGGGCTTTATCCGCCCTAGTGTTTCACCATGGGGAGCGCCGGTCCTCTTCGTGAAGAAGAAGGACGGTAGCCTCCGCCTGTGTATTGATTATCGGGAGCTGAATGCTGTTACGGTGAAGAACCGTTACCCCTTACCACGCATCGACGATCTATTTGATCAGCTGAGGGGAGCATCAGTATTCTTCAAGATAGACCTACGTTCCGGATACCACCAGATTGCCATCCGTGACAGTGATATCGAAAAGACAGCTTTCAGAACTAGGTATGGGCATTATGAGTTCACAGTTATGCCGTTTGGCTTGTCAAATGCACCAGCAAAGTTCATGGACTTAATGAACCGTTTGTTCCAAGATCAGTTGGACAAATCAGTGGTAGTCTTCATCGATGACATACTTGTATATTCGAAATCGAGAGGTGAGCATGAAGCCACCTGAGGGATGTATTGCAGACATTGAGAAAGAATCAGTTGTATGCTAAATTTTCTAAGTGTGAATTTTGGTTGAATCAAGTATCTTTCCTTAGACATGTGATTTCTGAGGCCGGGATCGCTGTTGATCCGGCAAAGATAGATGCAGTGCGCACCTGGCCTAGGCCGAAGACAGTTACCGACATCAGGAGCTTCCTCGGTCTGGCAGGTTATTATAGGAGGTTTGTGAAGGACTTCTCCAGTGTCTCGAAGCCGATGACTTCCTTGATGAAGAAGGATGCACCATTCGAGTGGACAGTCGACTGTGAGAGTGCTTTCACGAGTCTCAAGGATGCTCTGACATCTGCACCGGTTCTGACATTACCAGACGGTCCAGATGGTTTTGAGGTCTATTGCGACGCATCAGGCAGGGGTATGGGTTGTGTGTTGATGCAACACGGGAAGGTCGTGGCTTACGCCTCCCGACAGCTGAAGAAGCATGAGGAGAACTACCCTACCCACGACTTAGAATTGGGGGCCATTGTCTTCGCACTGAAGATATGGCGACATCACTTGTATGGGGTAAGTGTGACGATTTATTCTGACCGCAAGAGTTTAAAGTACTTGTTCACTCAGAAAGAGTTGAACATGAGGCAGAGAAGGTGGGTTGAATTTCTGAATGATTATGACATCAATTTACAGTACAAGGAGGGTAAGGCGAATGTGGTAGCTGACGCATTGAGTCGCCGAGCACACTCTCTCCATTCGCTAGTCTCTCATACTGGCTTGGTTGAAGAGGTGCGGAGTGCTCAGATGACGGATCAGTACATGATGGAGATTAGACAGAAGCTTATTGATGGCACATTCGAGGGTCAGAAGTACGACTTCAGACTCCACGATGATGACCTGATTAGGCTTAATGGCCGGTTGTGTATACCCAGGAGTAGCGCTGAGCTGAAGGAGCGCATATTGAGTGAATCCCATTGTTCTACTACTTCGATTCACCCCGGAGCTTCAAAGATGTATAAAGGTATGAAAAGATATTTCTGGTGGGCTGGAATGAAAAAGGATGTGAATGACTATGTGTTGAGGTGTCTCACTTGTCAGAAGGTCAAGTTTGAGCACCGACGGCCTGGTGGTATGGTGCAGCCAATGCCAGTGCCGGAGTGGAAGTTCCATGACATATCTATGGACTTCGTAGTAGGGCTTCCGCCTACAAGGGGAGGTCTGAATATGATTTGGGTTGTGGTAGACCGACTGACCAAGGTGGCTCGATTCATACCGATGAAGGACACCTGGAAAGTGGCTAAGCTTGCAGAGCTCTTCGACAAAGAGATTGTAAGACATCATGGTGTACCAAAGACGATTGTATCTGACAGAGATACCAGATTCCTATCCAGATATTGGAAGTCTACGCGAGAAGCGTTGGGTACTGAACTGAAATTGAGTACAGCGTTTCACCCACAGACCGATGGTCAGAGTGAGCGCACTATTCAGACACTAGAGGATATGCTACGTGCATGTGCACTTGACTTTCAGACCAGCTGGATTGATAAGTTACATCTGATCGAGTTTAGTTACAACAACAGTTACCATGCTTCGATCAAGATGTCTCCCTTCCAGGCATTGTACGGTAGACCATGCCGCACGCCATTATGCTGGGATGAGTCGAGTGAGACGGTCATTATAGGACCAGAGTATCTTGAGCAAGTTCAGGCAGAAGTTCGCCAGATCAGGGCTAATATGAAAGCAGCTCAGGATAGACAGAAGTCGTACGCAGATGTGCGCCGACGTGACCTGGAGTTCGCCGTGGGCGATCAGGTATTTTTGAGAGTATCCCCCATGAAGGGAGTGTTTCGTTTTGGCCAGAAAGGCAAGTTGAGCCCAAAATATGTGGGGCCTTATGTTGTGACGGAGCGGATCGGCCCGGTAGCTTATAGACTTGACTTACCCGCCGAGCTGGGCAAGGTACATGATGTATTTCATGTCTCCCAGTTGAAGAAGTATATGTCTCATCCGTCTCATGTGCTTCAGCCTGAAAGGCTAACTTTAGAGCCGACCATGCGATCAGTGGAGACTCCGGTACGGATTCTGGACACTAAGACTCGAGACACTCGCCATAAGTCTGTGAGACTGGTGAAGGTTCTCTGGTCTAACCAGGACGTTGAGGAGGCCACTTGGGAGCTGGAAGATAAGATGAAGGCGAAGTACCGTCGTTGTTTACTTCTTAGTGTTTGTATGTATAGGGTACGGGGCGTACCCCTATTTAAGGGGGGTAGAGCCGTTTCGGTTATGTGTATGACATGTATTTGGATACATTGTCTGTGTTGTGTTGTCATGTTGTTATGTTACAGACCGCTGAGTCTGAATGATGTTGTGATTTTGTTGTTTGGACCATGTGTCCGATATGATGTAAAGATGTTGTTAATGTGATATAGAAGTGTTGTGGATATGTGTTCTCATGTTCTAATGTTTAGGTTATGTGGAAGTATGAACTTTGGGGACAAAGTTCTTTTAAGGGGGGTAGATTGAAATACCCCAAACCTAGTTATGTTGTTTAAACACCTAAATATGGTGTAATAAGACTAACAAGAGTCTTAGAAACCTTAGTAAACAAATTTAAACTAAAGAAAACACAAAATGTGCTTTAAAGTCAATAAGGGCCAAAATGTGCTCTAAGCTTGGGATAAACTTGGTTAAGACCTAATGAACTTACCAAGACCTCATTTATACACTAATGAACATATTAAACCAATTACCAAAGAAAACCAAGCTTGGAAACAAGTTTAAACACAAAATGTGCTTTAAGAAGTCTTAAAGCACATTTTTGAAAAATTGTCTTGTAAATGAGTTTGAATGGCTAAATGTCCATCATTACTCTTAAATATATATGTGTACTATATAGTATCACATTTGGGTGGCTATATTAATGGGAAATCAAAAATTTCACTTCTAAGTGCCTTGTTTAGGTGAATAGTGATTTTTATAAGCTAGTTTATAACATATGTTGTATTAAGTAATTAAATTGACAAACAAAGACTAAAATACCCTCATACTAATAAAGGGGGCCGGTTTTAAGTGTGGTGACTCACCACTCTCTAGTTGATATAATAAGTAAGTAAAGAAAACTAAGTAAACTTACTTTTTACTTTATAAACATAAATATCTCTAAAAGCAAATTCTATCTCATTCTCTCATTTCCTCCCTTGTTCACACGGCTCCACACCTCTTCTTCTTCCTCTTCCACGGTAATACACACCACCTCCATTAGAACTCCATCTTTGACCTCTTGCTAAATCAAGCTCACTTGTCCAAATCAAATTCTAAGACCACCAATCTCTTCCTCTCATCAAGCCCTTCATTCCTATCTTCTCAAAACTCCAAGAGCCCCATTTCGGTGCCAAGGTGTTCCACCATTGAAGGAGCTTGAGCTTGTATTTTGACATATTATTACTCTCCTTTGCTTCTAGGTAAGGAATCTCAAAGAAAAATCATGTTTCCTCCATGTTCTTACCTTGACCGAAAATACACATTGATATAGCTCTTTGTGTGACTTTGTTCTAGCTTCATTTCAACTCTTCATGGACTAGGTGGAGTCCTCTCTTGCTATATATTCAAACTCTCTTCAAAGATCAAGGTTAAACAACTACATTAATGTTTTTGAAACAATGTAAAATTAGGGTTTACAATGAGATGAAGCTTATAGCTTGAATACTCATTATAATGTTTGTATATTGTTTAGAACTTGACAAGGAATCAAATACCCTACCGGTCTTGTAGTGAAACAAGAAAGGAATTGTTTGGAAAAGAGGTAAATCTATTAACCTTATGTTGTTTAATGCCTTAGGAGTCGCAAGAACCTAGCTGAACGAGCAGCAGCAAGAGGGAAGCACCAATCGGGCGACAAGACAGACTCATAAGAAATAACGAGAACCGGGACACATGTCTACGGACCACATGGTTATGTAATACCACTAACGGCTAGTTGAGAGTAGGTGCACCCACCCTGCCACACCCGAAGAAGTTGAAATACTTAACTGATATAGTTTAGATGGCTACGAGCAAACTACGGGATATACCCGAATAGGACTACAGAAGTAGTGCCTTAATAACTTAAACCTCGGTAACCACAATGAAGATGTGGGAACGAGCGACGAGGTAGAGCATAGAACTAAATAATTAAGGAACTCCGACAGTGGAGAAGCACCTAAATGACTGACAGTCATGTCAAGATGTATGAGAAGCAACTCTAAGGAGTAATTATTCAACTAAAGGATTAAGGAAGAGCCGACAAGGCTACCAGATACAGTGTGAGCAATACCGTGACCAGTATGAGTTAACCCAAAAACCGCCAGTACCGCGCACTTGCCACCGCAAGTGCAGAAATAACGGGACCGTTAAGAGGAATCTTAACAAGTGACAAGTACTTAGCAAGTACCAAGGTGGCGAACGAAGCCAACATAGCAACTTAGACCTTAAGAATTGTAAACCGAAACCTTGCAAAGGCCTAACGGCCTGATCATTGTATAAAGAACATACTAGTCAGCGAGAAGCTAGACTCGGTAAGAAGCAACCGGCATTGAAATGTCGTGAAGGTCTTTTTTCAAATCCCAAATTTTCTTTCAAAACGTAAAATTTCCATAAACCCCAAATTTTAAAAGCAAACCAGGGAACCACGGTAATTATCATAGGACGATATGAGAGGAGTTGACAACAGAATACTTCACCTAGGCGTGACACCGACACTACAAGTGTACACAAACGAGACATGGAACGACCGCACTCCGAAGGAGTTTGCGGGCCTGACAGACCAGTTATGAGTTAGTCGGGTAAGTGGCAACGTATCAATAAGATACTCCATGTATGTATACAAGTAGAGTACGGAACATGGGAAGTAGTCGACTCCATACTACGGACCATAAGACAAGTTAAAACCAAAACGTTGGATACCTCGGATGATCGAAGAACGCAAAGAAGCTTACCAAGCTAAAGGAGGCCAAAATCCAGTAAGGTGTTGGACATAAGGATATAGCGTGGATGAGTGCAAGAAGCACAGAGTATTAAGTATAGACATTGGAAATGTCTCAGGAATCAAGGAGGAAATACCTAATAACTGAAATGAATACCAGTGTGAGCAATAAGATGAATGCCTTAAATGATCACATCAATGTTTGATAAACGGGATAGAATTCCCACAACATACCTCACTGAGGAGAATAACGACCTGACCAAGAAGTTAAAGGAAAAAGAATCAATGATCTACCCAATAACGGGAGACGTCACAACCCAAAATGGGATAATTCAAGTATATAACCGCAAGGCGGGGTAAGGAAATGATCATACCCATGAGTTCAAGCAAATGTAATGGCACAACTCAGTGACACCCAGGAGCAATCCGTGAAGGGTACCGAAGTCAACAATAGTTGAACGAAACATCGTGTTCGGAACACAAGTGTTGAAGCGAACACTCGGGTAGAACCCGAAGGGATCCCACGTAACATGAGATACCCTAAATTGCCAGAGGACATGAAATGATACCAAGATACTTAAAGGGCCTTCCATGTATGGGAGCGTGACGAAACAACTATATCATAAACCCAGTAGTGCCTCCAAACCATTTAATGGTATATAGAGAAGAAGGAACTTGCATAAACAGCAACACAGAGCATGGCTTGTAAGCCGGTAAAACTAACTACAAATGGTAGAGTTAAACATTGCGAACCTATGCATAAAGGCATGAGAAGAAACAGTGGGGAATGAAGCACTACCTTAGACTTGGGGATACCGCCTTGTTATTTTGGGGCCTATGGAGTGGCAATTGTGTGAATCCTCCAGAGAAAGGCTACCACATAAGTATGTAATGTAAAACCGCTAAGCGGTGTATAAAAACCTGAGCATGTGTATATTGCCAAGGTGAATATGAAATCCAATAGTATGTAGAAAGGCTAGATAGCAAGGAGGAAAACGATAGAGTAGTCGGATGAGTAGTGAACACGGCATGTGTGCAATATGAACTGCAGAGTAAGCAGTGCACAAGTGCGCAGAGAGAGTTAAAGAATAGCATATTTGTTGAGCCAAGGGAATGACAAGCCACCATGAAATTGAATAAGAACATGGTACGCAGTAAACCACCATTGTAAGAGTAAAGTAAGATAATGATATGAAGCTGATAAGAAAATGTGGTAAAGGAGACATGTTCGTTCCTATCTCATGAGAGATTTATTGTCAAGGGTTTACGCTTCTACACTCTGTATGACTGAGTGTTTTGGTATTGCACTTGTGCAGTAATGATCGAGTGGGAGAGCCAGGAATTGAGAAATGTCAATGAAGCCAGTTGAGTGAGAATTTAGAGAAATAACCGTGTGGCCGTTGGCCAAAGATGCACGAAGAATGTGGGCCCATAACCCACAGGTCCCAGGACCGATGTATGGTAAAGGCAGAGTAGTGCGAATGTGGAATTCTTGTACAGAAACAAATAACAAACACGATTCAAAATCCATTATTAAACAAGGAAGCACTACATACTGAGTAGTAGCTTGACCTCAACCGACAAAGAGTCGGAAAAGGTGGTGAATAACCACGAGAGTATACAAAGTTATACAAAAATAGATTTCCAGAGAGCTGGAGAGAAAATCTATAACTCATCGAATTCGTATACGGTAAGAGATACCAAGCGACGGTTGAGAAACCTTATTTCCCAACACAAAAAGGGGATAAAAAGGAAGTGAGTAATACATTGAGAATATCGAAAGGGCGAGTTAAACTCTAGTTATCAGATCACACACCAAAAGCTAGTGGACCGTAAATCAAAGCTGCCAATGTGAGTAATGGCTAACCATAAAAGCCTTGAAGCCTTAGAGGCTAAAACCAGACCCACTTATGAATTAATTAACCAATGTTCAATGATAACATATGGTCGATTACGCGGGCGTAACCCTTTTAAGGGGGGGTAGGGCGAGAAACCGCTTAGAGTATGTTTTACGTACAGATGCGTAAACTACTATGTGCATAGCACAAAGAAAATGTTTTGATGTTTGGAACTCATGTTACATAAAATGTGTATCCATTCATTGTGTAATTATTATTATAGTGCATGAGAGATGCTAGTAACGAGTATATGATAAATATGAAAAGAGGAGTAGAGAAACTTCTGGGGAATGAGAATCCCTATAGGATATGTCTAGTGAGATTAGACATGAGACATAATGAGTATGAGTCGGTATGAAATCGATGTATAACCTAGTAGGAAGTGAGTTTCCTAGGTGATTTTTTATTTGAGAATGATTGATGGAGTGAGTTCCATCCTTTGGAGTTGTAAGTTGTGTGTTTTATTTGAGTAATAATTTGACTAATGACGCCATGATTACTGAGTACTTAGGTAAGGAAGTGAAATAAATGAGAATTATGGATGACTTTAGTTCCATAACTAAGAGAGGAATTAAAATGGATTGTTTATGAATATGACTAGAAAGAGTAAAAGATAGAAAACAAAAATGTTTGACTATCTGTTTGTTTGAAACTGACGTGGGAGGTGGAACTTGACCTGCTAGCGATCAAGGGAAACCGAACACAAATTGGGGTGGAAGGATAGTTCAACAGTACTGATGCTGATCACATCAGGGTTGGATGATTCCTGAAGCTCCCTATAAGTGGTCACAAGTAATCACGCTAAGAAAAGAGGCAACTACCATAAATTGGATTTGGAGTTGTGTGACTTTAAAAAGAATTTACTAATGGAATTTACAAAAGAATTTTCTTCAAGTATGAAGATGGATATGGAAACTGGTTTTGAAACCGCTATCACCCGCCGATGGCTACGGCCTTAAGTCTTGATGACCGGTAGAACAGTGGGCGTGTATTAGTTTTGAAACCATTGCACTGTACGTGCGGCGGGTCCTAAGTGACCGGTTGGCGGGGGGCGGTGACAGTGTGTGATTTTTCAAAGGCAGCAGGACGGGGAGAGTACCCTGAGACGATCTTGTGTTGAGTGAGTCAACCAGAGTGCCTGAGGATATTTATATGTGTAACGTCTTGATCAGAACGAAGGGACCGTGGGCCAGAGAGAGTAAGTGCCCATTTGTCATGAAACGGCCGTGAACCAGGAAGGGTAAGTGTTCAATGTGACCGGTACCTGAGGGATCAGTAGTATATACTCAATATGGATTCGAGGACTGTAGTGCCTTCTTGTCTTCGGACCGATTCCATGGAGAGAGTAAAAAGAGTATTTTTGATTGCTATACATGCTGTGATATGTGTGTGGTATGTGTAGTGTGAAATGAGACTAACTTGTGGAATCTGTAAGGTTATACATGTATTATAACCTTGGCGTAGCGTGCCCCTGAGAGTAACGATATAGGATTCACCAACTTTGAGGACAAAGTTCCTAAGGGGGGTAGATTTTAATACCCCGGACCTAAAAGTCATGATTAAATTACTCTAATAGGATGTTAAAGGCCTAATGGTGCCTAAAGAGTATTGGTAAAGAGAATAAAACCAAAAGAAAAGAGGAAAATGTGTTAAACGCGAAAAACGCTAAAACATGCATTAAATGAGTATAAGAGATACATGATCTCGTTAGGGTCCGAGATGGATTCCTAAGGCTTAGTTAGGCGTAATTAGTGTACGGGAATGATTCCCGAAGAAAACGGATCCAAATAATGGATTAAAACGCTAACGGAGTCTAAAGCACGTTTTTCGAGAAAACCAAAAAACGTGACTTTAAGTGGTCAAACGGACCAGTAAAAATTAAGTTGATTAAATAACTATAATTAAGTATTAATGGAAGCTTAATGGCCATTAAAAATAAAGAAACGAGAAACACCCGAAAAACGGGCCCGGTTAGTGAATAGTGCCAAATCGGGTAAAATAACGAGCGTTTTCTGTCAAAAACGAAAAAAAACGCTCTAGCTCACACATATAAGTGGGGCCAATTTTAATTAGTATACGCACACACATGTAATTAGCTTGTTAGCTTATTAAGTCACTAGATGACATGGAAATAAAGTAAGAGGGGGAATAGTTAAAAGTAATATTAGTACTCTCTCTCCCCCTCTTTTCTTTTCATTCACGTTCTTCCCCCCCCCCCCCCCCCCCCAAAAAACTGAGCTCCTTCTTCTTCATCCTCTGTAAATGGCGATTCCATACGTGAGCAAGCAGCCCATCTTCTTCCTCCTCAAACTTTCTCATTTCTTCACCGAATCACACAAAAATGCCACCGTTAGATTCGTATCGGCGAGGGCTACGTTTTCCACCCCTCAAAATCTTGATTCCTCCACCTTCACTTCCATGGGTGTTTTGCCTTTTGAAGCTCAAGGAGCAGATTTTGACTCTCCTCCACCACCTTGATGCCTTAAGGTAATACTAAGCAAGAGTTTCACTCATTTCAAACTAGTTCTTCCAATTTTGGAAAAATTCCTCCACGTTGAATATTTTCTCCATTTCAGCCGATGGCACCTTGCTCTTGTGGGGGTTGGAAACTCTTCCAATTGATTGCCAAGCTCTCCTTTGGATACCCTAAGGTAATATCTAAGCTAGAGCCTAAAAACTAGTGCTTGAAATACTAGTTTTGTATGGAGGGTTGTATTAATTAAGCTTGAAATGTGTGTATGGGGATATAGTTGTAGATGGCAATCTAGACCCCCTTGTGTGTTGTGAAAACAAGAAGAGAAAGATGGAGCAAAAAGGAAGAGGAAGAAGAGAAAGGGAACCGAAAATGAACAAGGTAAAGCTCACCTTGTGTGGATTTTATTGACTGTAAAACAGATTTGAGAATTGACTTAATGTTCTTGAAATTGGTGTAGTCATGGTACAATAATATGAGTGGGAATGGGAATGTTTATTGTTGTTTAGGTGTGAGAAATAAGCTTGGGAACTAAGCTAGTTTAGATGGTGCATAAATGGGAATTTGATGTGGTTTTGATGTCTAAACCAAACAGGGGAGAAGAAGTGTTTGTGAGCATGTTTAGTGTGGTGAAAATGCTTAGTAAAGCAAGCAAGTGCTGACAAATTTTACTTGGAAACCAAGGGTGATTAAGAGTGTGAAACCTAGGATAAACTAGGTGTGTTTAGAAGATGAAAGTGAGTGGTAAATCACTTGGAATTTGTAAGAGGAAGAGAAAGGTGCTTGGAGTAGAACTAGAGAGGAAAATAATGTCATTTGGGTGCTAGGAATGACATTAGTGAGTGAGGTTTGAATGGTAAGAAGTGGGTACCAAAATCTGTTACAAGGAGTTATGGAACAAGAAAACCAAGTTATGAAAATATAAGTGAATTGGAGGGAATTAAGCATGGCTTAGTGAGGGGACTTGGTGACTAGTTTAAGGTGGTTTAGATGAGAAATTAGATGCTAAAACATGTGGTTTTTAAGTGGAAGGATTGGGTAATCAAATGGTGAAAGAATGGAGTTGTAGCAGATTTGGAAATTCCAAATCTGTAAAATCTGTAGCAGGGTCCGGGACCTAGTCCATGGACAAAGTCCCGGACCACCCCATGAATTTAGGCCGAGAGTGCAGTCTGTGTTTGGTCCAGGACTTGGGATAGGGACAAGGTCCCGGACCAGTGTTGAATTCTACCCGAGAGTTAGCTAATGGATTGGTCCGGGACTTAGGATAAGGACCAAGTCCCGGACCACCCCCAGAATCATGTCGTGAGTGTTTTAAAGGTTTTAAATGATGGGGGTTTGAATGTTAATGATGTTATAAAATGTTAAGGCCTTGTTTGGTGACATGTTAAGGCCTTAGGAAGTGTAAGAAAGTGTTATAAGTGAGTGTGAAGTAAGAACTCAAATTAATAAAAGTAAAACCGAGATAACGGGATAACGGGGCAAGTACGGGAATAGCATTTAATTATGTACTGCATGATCTTAGTATTAACATTAATGTTTGAAACATTATCAGAGAGTCGTGCGTGACCCGAGCATGGTGAGATGACACGGTAAAAGTAAAAACCCGGTGAAAGGTATGATTTTCTCATACTCCGCGTGCTAACCGAGTTACGTTGATTTGTGTGTTTGTGTGCCGGCTTAATCAAGACTAAAGCATGAAAATAATCCCTTGTTTGATTATGTATGTCATGTTGTATGTTGAATTAGCTAACATACTTGTATGCCGGTGTGGCCTAACATAGAGTAAGGACTGACTCATAGTGAGTAACGTTTGGCTAGAGACCCATAGATCGGGTCGATGCTTGTGATATCGAAAACGTGCAAACACACAAACTATCCGTTAAAGTATAATGATAACGCAAACATATGAACTCCCTAGAATGTGAGGAGAAGTATGGGTTGAGTAAATACCCGATAACGGTAGCATACCATGATGACATAATCCACGAAACAAATGAGAGTGGTAAGATAAGTGAACCTACTTCAAGAGGACTAAAGGTAGTTCGAAGATGTGAACTAGTAAGATGGTAAAAGAGACCTAAGGGATCAGTAGCTCCCTTGTGACATGGTCGACCTCCTATATGAGGATTTACCCGGTATAAGAAAATAACCGAAAGTATGAGTAAATGAAACGTATGGGTAACTCTTAAAACCTAAGATTAACCGAACTTGTGAATTGTTCCCAAAGTGATTAGAAACATCGAGAGTGATGCTTCCAGACTAAAACACATAATAATATTATAGCTCCGAGAGAGGAGTGTATGGGAATGAGAGTAGTCCGAGAGTAGTCGGACCTATGTAAAAGAGTTAAGAACTAAGAGAGAGAGAGAGAGAGTTCCGTGAGCTTGTTGAACCTTCCCACCAGGCTAGACCAGAGTAGGGTCGAAACCAGGGAAGTAAGACTATGCTTGAGAGCCATGAGTTTTGGCCTAAGTATGTATTAAGAGTAACAAGCGTGACGTAGGAGACCTGCAGTGTCTCGAGAATCTACAAGAGCTAGAGTATAAATAACCCAAGAGTGTGGGTGAGATTATGAGTACAAATAACCCAAGTGTGGGTGAGATAACGAGTATAAGTAAGCAAGGTATAACCCTCAAGGCCTAGGGTAAACTGATAAAACTAACAACTTGTTATGTTAGTTAGGAATTGTGTTCCGTGATTGGATGTAGATTCCTTGAGTAATACACATATATATTGTATTGCTACGTCGCATGTTGTTTGACTAAAAAGAACTCCATGTATATCCGACAAAAGTAGTCGGCGTACCCCGGTTAGCGCTCGGGGTATGCGAATTTCATATGCAGCGTTAAGCTGAGCCCCTAGGGGCAACGTTTTTATTTTTCAGGTACACCGAAGATGTTACCGTTCGAGAGTAGGACGGGTCGGTGGGTCGCATGGGTAGTTAGATTTAATTACTTATGTATTGAAAGAGGTGTAAGACCGAATATGTTGTCGGCATCCATATGTTGTAGACTCGGTATAGTAAAGAATTGATTTGAGTAAAGTATTTGTATTGTGTATTCGATTGTTCCAGTTCATCAGACCGTTACGGTATGTAATAAAGGCCTGGTTGGCCACATGGGTGGCTAACGGCGTTGCTTCACCCCTCGTTGTAATTGGAGTTCCGCTGCGTGAGTAGGAGTAATTAGTAACGGTTTAACAGGTTATGACGAGGTTAACGGTTGGGGTGTTACACACTCAAAATTCTCTTTGTTCCTTTTTGATGATTAAAACAATCACATAATTTTCATCGTATTCTCCCATGTCACCGGTCCATAGACAAAGGCACATTCGTCCACACCACCATGGGCCAGAATACAAAACAACTCTGCTCTCCCATGTCACCGGTCCGAAGACAAAGGCTCGTGCGTCCTCGACTTCATGGGCGAGACTCAGTAAAAAGGTAATCCTTTTTACGAGGTCATGTGAGGAGTAATTCCTCTAATTAAAAATACAATCATCTCCAATTTCATTTTATCCTAATGCCTCTATCCTTAGCGTGATTTAATTGTGACCACTGGTAGGGAGTTTCAGGAATCATCCAACCCTGATGTGATCAGCATCAGTGTAGAACTATCCTTCCACCCCTATTTGTGTTCGGTTTCCCTTGATCCCTAGAAAATCAAGTTCCACCTCCCACGTCATTTTCAAACATCCAAATAATTCACTCATGTCCAATTTTCAATCTTTTTAGTTCTTCTAATCATAATCAATACATCTCCAAAGTGTGGACTCAGTCCATCAAACATTCCCGATTCATCTCTTAGTAATTACCTCAAGACTTAAATTCCTACTAATTTCTATAACCGTCTCATACCAATTCTCACCATCTTATATCTCATAGCATTACTATCTTCTTCCTCATATTCATATCGAACAGTATCCAATAGTGTTATCTCATTCTTATCTCACACATAGTCTCATATCGACTTATACCTCATATATTCCTTATTTCTTAAGTCTCCTTAATCCTCTTCCTTAATTCTCTTAACTTGTACTCACACCGGAGTAAACAAGATATGTACTTAATATGTATGGTATTCACATCTTTTGTGCACAATAACCATATCTTATCTCAAAATGTTTATGTAAAACATATTCTCAAATTATTTTGTGCTATGCACACCTTAGTTTATGTACTAAGTACATAAGCATACGCTAAGCGGTTTTCGCTCTACCCCCCTAAAAATGGATTATGCCCACATAATCAACACCATATAATTCTTGAATATAGGTTCAAGATGTCTAATTCTCACCGAGCATCCTGGCTTCCATGCCATCTATCTTACTTACGTTTCGATCAGAGGATCATAACTATGCTAATGACTTAGTCTCTGCATCGAGGATTCTTAACGGTACTTGTACCATATTCTTAACTTAGTTTGGTCTAATCTCAAAGGTAGTGGTCTACTAGCTTCAACTGCGCGACTCTGATAATCTTAGGCTTAACTGCCTTTCTAATCATTCATAGTATAGTATATCCTTCTGCCTCATTACAGTTTAGGAATATTGGTCTCTCAGTGGACATGTGTTATCTCTTATATACACGGCCTTAATGAGTTGTAACTCGTCTATCCATTCTCCTTGACGATCTTATGTTCATACTCTTAATGTTTCTTAGAATGTTTAAATTGGTCTTTCCATCTGACCTTTGGTCTGAGGATTATTCTTAATCTGAAACTACTATTTAGTGCTCAATGCGCTTTACAGTCTTATCCTTAACACTTTAAGACATGTCCAATGTCTGTGCTTAACAATCCGTGCTCTTCGCACTTCATAGTCCTTAATTATTTGTTTTCTGATTCCTTTGTGTTGTTGGTTCAATCTGAATTCTTCTCTTCGACTGTTGGTGTAGTAGCTGCTCTCGTTTGATCTTGCGTCGTTGTCCGTGGTACGGAGTCGACTACTTCCCGTGTTCCTTACACCACTCGTCTACATGCAGGGGTACCTTACTGGTACATTGCTACTTACCCAACTAATTCATAAATGAGTGTGTTAGGCCTGCAAGCCCCTGTGGGGTGTAGTCGTCCCACGTCTCGTTTTAGTAAACTCGTAGTGTCCGTCACACGTTTAGCTATTGCTAGTCGTGAAGTATTCTGTTGTCGATCTCCTCTTTCATCGTTCCATAATAACACTTATTGTTCTTCTTGATTTAATCAGGAAAATCCATTTACTATGTTCTTGGGTATTGTATGCTCTAGTTCTTCCTGTATCCCGTACTAATTCGGTCTCTTAGTGACTGAGGTCTCTTTCCATAGAGCCTCTTATCTTCTTTCTCATATTTGTTCTACTAGGAATGCACTTCCAGTTCCTTAAGGAATGGGTAGTGTGCTTCCTGTGAAATCTTACCTAACCTGGTCCGGACTACTGGCATTAATGCACAGTTCGTCAACCATCTTATTTCCTTACTTATATTGGTCTTAACTCATAAATCTAATTGCCTCAGTGTCAATATTTGACGGCTTATACATAACAGTCACTTTACCGCGCACCATGACTTAATTCCCTTATATAAATATTGTACTCACGACCACTACTGCCGCGGTAGCTGGCCTTTACCATGTTGCCCGTTGATGGCGCAACTACTTACTCATTTACTCTAACATCTTATCTCATACCGTGTCGTAAAATGGTTATCTCTTAATATGCAGGTGTTCTGCTCAATCTCAGGTTCATAAGTAGGCTAATTTTTCTCACATTCTTTCATCCTTTATGATGTTATTTACCCTGTAATTTAACCGGTTACTGAAGAAGTCATCTGTTTAACCACAAGCTCTACTGAGCATTGGTCATTTGACGTGCCATTCTATGCACTCACCATGTTTATCTCTGACGATTACTGATTTTTAAATCCGGGGTGTTGGATATGAGGTCTGTCTCTGCATCCTTCCTTATTACTCAAGTGTATCTGGTATGTTTAAAGGTAGTCTCAAGGTTTACATTTTCCATTCTCTAACAAAAGCGTATTACATTTCTAACAAGTGAAAGCCCTTTTTGAGGGGTTCATTCCCACTCATGGCCTCACAACAAGGAGAGGTGTCCCCACCCTAAAAGGAATGGTTCGTTCTCCGCCACTGTCCTTAGCATTATCCCCTTATTCTCATTGGTGCCATTTCTTGGCAATTCTTACACAATCAAAATTATAGGTTTGTAACCGTTCACATCTACGAATTGTAGTTCCTTCGTGGCTTAATTAAGCTCTCTTACAACTTACTGCGCCTCGGGCTCTGATGTGGTTAACTCCTTGGCTCGTAAGCTCTTAGTGCTAATGCCTCAGTCCATTACTTGTACTCTTATTCATCTGTAGGTCATCCTCATAGGTTTTTTGTTTCTTTTGAACATTATCCACCGTTCTTTATGTTATCAATATTGCTGCATATGTTTTATTTGTATCGGGTTACATTCAAGGTGTTTTTCTTTAATGGTCGTTCATTGTCGGAATGTCTTGCGTGCTATATGGAAGTTTATTTAGGTGATCTGAGGTTACTTAGTGTCTTTGACAATACTGTCATTTTACAAGATTATGTCTTTTAGCAATCAGGGTTAGGTTTGTATTAGGTGTTTGCCTTACGGTGTCCAAGTTGGATATCATCCTGTCATCCTATGCTTCCATCTCAACGCTTCGTTCAACTTCCGTTGACTATGCCACCCGTCAATGATAAGTTATACTTGGGTGTTAATGAGTTAGACAAACAGTGTTAACTGTCATTCATCAGTTTGCTCCTTTTCTAGGGTTGTACGTCTTTAATCCTTGGTAGGTTATAGCTTACGTTCATTTTCCTTTATCCCTGTTTCCTGGGTTTTCCAACATCTTCTTGAAGAATGCTCATTACTGGTGTTCTTAGTGATCAATCTGGGAGTCTTATCCCATTCTTGTTGAAAGTCGTTGTGTCAACAGTCTCCATTGTATTCCATAATACTTCCTTTGTATATTATTGCTTACACATGGTTTTTGCTCGGATCACTGAGCGATCTCTTAGGTTTTTCTCTTGGAGTTCGGGATTGGTGTTCTTACCGTATTGTCGGTTGTTGTTGTAGTAGGTTGCACCGTTGCTGATATTTATATCATCTAGTATTTTTTTGTCCAAGTTCAGTTCCCTGCTGACTGGTGTATCCACACATCTCATCATGGTCAGGCCGTTAGGCCCTTCCAGGTCTCATTTTCCCATTTTTTATGGATTACAATCTAGTATTAGTGTGTACTACAACTGTAGTGTTCTGTTATCTCGCCATGTTGGCTTTCCGTGTAGCTTAACCGTAGTAGCACTTGCTATGGCAAGTGCGGCATGCAAGATGGGCTACCGGTACTACGAGCATCGGTAGTTGTACTTCCACCTATTTCTTTATATCTTTGGTAGTCCCCAGGACTCCTTTATGTTCTCTTATTTTGGGACAACTAGCCATTCGGCAGTTCCCTGGTTGGTTTGACAGTACTGTCGTTTATCAGGGCGTTCCTCATCTTGAGGGAACCCCTCGTTACTTCTTATATCTTAATCATCGCTCCCGTCTTCCCGTATTTTGTCTGGATTATTAAGTAATGATTCTCCTTTAGGCACTACATCGTAGTCCTATTCCGGTATACATTTGTATGTGTTTTCATCGTCGTCTGTGATATGTCGGCCAGGTTTGTAACCTTCCTCAATGTATGGGGTTTGGAGTCCCCGTTTCTAACTGGACTTTCCAGTAATCTTAACCCTCGTGCCTGTATTCCACGGTTATCTCATTCGGACCACACTGTCCGGTGCTCATGTCGCTTAACCTTTCCTACCCATTGCACTCGTAGTGCTTTTCTTATCATTGGTATTGCGGTGTAACTCGACTGCGTAGCATGTCGACCCATGTTGCCGGTAATTTCCATTCTCTTACTGATAGAATTCCATTGGTAGCGCTTGTTTCACTGATGCGCTCCATTAAAACGTTCAAGTTCTCATAATCTGTTGTTCAACAAGATGTTTCTTGTATTGCTTACTGTTAACTAACTACCAGATCGGGTTTTTCCCGAGTAAGAGAAGGCTTTCTTCTCTCTGGCATTTGTCCCCCCATAATTCAAGCAAGGGATGTGGAGGGCGGGTCTAGGTACTATGGATATCCGGTGAACACCGGAAGTCCTAGCTAACGCACCTTTCACTCTAACACTCAACCCTTAACCCATAACTCAATTTCAACCTCAGTATTCTCCTAAATTCGGTAATTCTTATCTTCAGAGCGTAACTACGCTCTGATACCACTTTTGTAACACCCCATCTCAGTCCAAATGTGGTTTCGCAACTTAACAACATATATATAAATGTCACAGCGGAATTCATTACACTCCAGGACCTTGCCACGGTCTGATTGACAGAATATACCGAACATTAGTACATACCAACCTTAACCAAATACATATCCTTCTCACAATCCCCTCGCATCCTATACATCTTACTAACTCAAATTGTCAACGAGAGTTCATGCACAACTTGTAGGCCACACTTAACCCGTAACGCTTGTCCCCCATCTTACTCTCGTGACGGCCGCCTCCTGACGTTCACCTGTGTAGTAAAACAGCCCCCAAAGGGGGTCAACACGAATGCTGGTACGATCCTCTCATGGCCCCCAAGCTAGCGTGGCTACGACGACTAATTGTCGATAGCATGGAGGTTGATTAGATGCACAACATAATAGAAAGTGCAGTAAACAACATTCCAATATGAACAATCAAAGTTCAAACATAATGAATGACTTAAATGCGTTCCCTTAATTAGAGAGTTAATTATTTAACTCCTTAAGTTATGTTTCCTCTTAATCTTAGTCCATCCTTATCTTACCTCAATCTTAGTCTTAGAAACAACCATTCCTTAATAGAAGTGGATGTAGCTTATCTCAGTCTTAGAATACAAACCATCCTTCAAATAGAAATGGTTGCAACTTATCTCCAACCTTATCTTAATCTTAGAATACAAACCACTCTTAAATAGAAATGATTGTATCTTATCTCAATGTTTATTTTTGTCGAGTCAAAAGCAACCCTAGCCAATGAGCTATTAACTCCATTGGTTGAATAAACAACTTATCTTATAATTTAGGATTTAGGTGATCCTACCGCACCATCTTAATGCCACCTACCTTGGACTGTATGTCCAATGTAGCTGAGCCGGTAACCGACCCTAGGCAACAAGTCCGAAGACAAGTCCTTAAGCGGAAGTCAGATATGCTTTAGATACCGACCCCCTTTTTCCTTAGCATGCATGACCGGAGTCAGTCCCGGGTTCCTCACTCCCCCCTTAAGTTCCAGTTAGTAGAAGTCTCAAGACAATGTTTGTTGGTTAACCTCTTTCGGTTTATAACAAACTAATATTAGGGAGCGTTCCTTAGTCTCACTCAATTCCTTACTAAACGTTGGTTAGTAAGTTCTCACGGTAAGTTGTGTTAGTTTTCAACACCCACACAACAATACAATAACATAATGTTCCGGTTGCATGCTTTATCTTGTTTAGTGAGCACACAAAACAAATAGCACACAAGCCGAGGGACACCTCGTTAGCAAGCAGGTCACAAGAAGAACTGTACCGTTCACCGTTGGTCGTTCGGTTGCTTACTCTCCTCTGGAGTCCAAATTCTCAAACCCTAAAACATTCATTCAATTTTAGGTTGTTAATTACTTTTCCAATAAAGCTAACTTACTTAACTCTTTTAGTCACTAATGATCCCCATCTAACACCACTTAAGTTCTTATAAACTTAATCTTAAGTGAATCACTTCTCCTCATAACTTATACTTATTCACCCACTTAATTATCATTGTTACCCACCAAACATGTCTTAAACAACCTTATATTATCATTACATATCAATCCCCACCATTAGATATCATTTCCTAACCTTAAACAAAAGTTTTTGGTCAAAACAGCACCGCGTCCGAACTTGTGTCCGAGCTTACCAAGTTCGGACGCAAGTCGAGACTCAAAAGGGTGCAACCAGACGTGTGTCCGAACATGTGTCCGAACTTCCCTAAGTTCGGACATAGGTCGAGGAAAAATCAAAGGAAGAATTTCAAGTGTCCGAACATCTAAGTCTGGACGGTAGTTCGGACTCTGGTCGAGACTCAAAAATTCTGATCGCAACAGGGCATGTCCGAGCTTCCAAATTCGGATGGAAGTTCGGACAGGCCAGAATACTCATATTCTACACCCTTAAACACTTATCTTGAAATACCCCAAACCTAGTTATGATTGTTTAAACACCTAAGTAGGGTGTAATAAGACTAAAAAGAGTCTTAGAAACCTTAGTAAACAAATTTAAACAAAAGGAAACACAAATGTGCTTTAAAGTCAATAAGAGCTAAAATGTGCTCTAAGCTTGGGATAAACTTGAGTAAGACCTAATGAGCTTACCAAGACCTCATTTATAATAATGAACATATTAAACCAATTACCAAAGAAAACCAAGCTTGAAAACAAGTTAAAACATAAAATGTGCTTTAAGAAGTCTTAAAGCACGTTTTTGAAAAATTGTCTTGTAAATGAGTTTTGAATGGCTAAATGTCCATCGTTACTCTTAAATATATATGTGTACTATATAGTATCACATTTGGGTGGCTATATTAATGGGAAATAAAAAATTTCACTTCTAAGTGCCTTGTTTAGGTGAATAGTAACTTTTACAAGCTAGTTTATAACATATGTTGTATTAAGTAATTAAATTGACAAACAAAGACTAAAACACCCTCACACTAATAAAGGGGGCCGGTTTTCTAAGTGTGTGACTCACCACTTCTTAGTTGATAATAATAAGTAAGTAAAGAAAATTAATTAACTTACCTTTTTACTTTATAAGCATAAATATCTCCTTAAAGCAAATTCTATCTTCTTCACTCTCATTTCTTTCCTTCATTCACACGGTTTCCCACTCCCCTCTTCTTCCTTCTTCTTTGTTCTCTCTCGGTAATACTACTACCACCATGGAAGCTCCAACTTTGACCACTTGTTAAATCTAGCTCACTTGTCCAAATCAAAAACAAAGACCACCAATCTCTTCCTCTCATCAAGCTCTTCATTCTATCTTCTCAAAACTCCTAGAGCTCCATTTCGGTGCCAAGGTGTTCCACCATTGAAGGAGCTTGAGCTTGTATTTTGACATATTATTACTCTCCTTTGCTTCTAGGTAAGGAATCTCAAAAAAATCGAGTTTTCCTCCATGTTCTTACCTTGACCGAAAATACACATTGATATAGCTCTTTGTGTGACTTTGTTCTAGCTTCATTTCAACTCTTCATGGACTAGGTGGAGTCCTCTCTTGTAATATATTCAAACTCTCTTCAAAGACCAAGGTAAAACAACTACATTGATGTTTTAGAAACAATGTAAATTAGGGTTTACAATGAGAAGAAGCTTATAGCTTGATTACTCATTATAATGTTTGTATATTGTTTAGAACTTGACAAGGAATCAAAATACCATACGGTTCTGTGAGGAATCAAGAAGGAAGTGTTTTGGAAAAAAAAGAGGTAAATCTACTAACCAAATGTGGTTTAACGCCTTAGGAGAAATGAGCTTATAAATGCTTATTAAAACTACCTAAAGAGCAAATGGCAAATGACCTAGTAAATGTTCTCAAGGAGACTAGTAAAATAACATATGTCTTGTGGATGTAATCGCAGGTTAAAGGCATATATATTGTGGAAATTCAGTGTTTATGATTTAAGCATTTTAAGGGCCTAAGAGCCATGCATTTTAAGGGCCTAAGTGCCATGCAATTTAAGTTATGCACTATATTGTGATGTAGGGTGAATTTGGTGAAGTTGTGTAAGAAAGTGTTCTTGGTGTTCTAGGATGATTAATGATGAAAATAATGTGCTAAGGTGTAACAAAATGCTAGGAGAAACTATGTCGAAATTTAGAAAATCCATAAGGAGTTCAAGATGTTGTAAAGGAATTTTGGTGAACTAGGAAGTGTTCTAGAGTGTAATAAGGACTTAGGCATGATCTTGAGGTTTTAGTATGTACCAAAGTCATTTTGGACTTAGATGAAGACTTAGGCAAACTTTGGTAAAATAAGGAGGAAGTGTAAGCTTAGGAAAAGGGATTTCAAGAGTGACTTAAGGAGTTTTAGTTTGTAAGAAATGATGTTAAAGTAATGATGTTGTGTGGAAGAAATATCTAGGAATAATGATTGGAATAGGCAAGGAGTATCACTTAGAAACTTAAGGAGAAGATACTATAAGGGTTGGAGGCTTTGGAGAAATTTGGTTAAGTGTTTAAAGGCTTAGAAATTGAGTATAATGGCACGTCCGAACTTCCGTCCGAACTTGGAAGCTCGGACATGCCCTGTTACGCTTACAGTTTTCTGGATTTTAGGTAGTGTCCGAACTACCGTCCGAATTTGGAAGTTCGGACGCACCTGTTATTTCTTAAGGATTATCCTCGAACTGTGTCCGAACTTGGGAAGTCCGGACACATGTTCGGACGTATGGACTTCTGGTTAGGATTTTCCTCGACTCATGTCCGAACTTCCGAAGTCCGGACACAAGTTCGGACATGTGTCTGTTTTCTGTCTAAAATCACGGCTTGTGTCCGCGGAACTTGGAAGCCGGAACAAGTCGGACAGGCCATTAGTGGACCAAAATTATTGTTTTAAGATGGGAATTGTTATCTAAAAATGGTAGTTGGTTAGTAATGATATTATGAGGTTAAGTAAGACATGTTAGGTGGGTTTAAAGGCAATTAAAAGGATGAAAAGTTGTAACAAGTGTAAAATAAAAATAAACTAGTAGTGATGAGTAGATAATGTTAACAATGGACTAGTGCGTTAATTAACCGACGTTACTAATGTGTTTAGGATTCTTCAAGGTGGAAACCAGTCGAGGCAAGGACCGAGGTATGGTTTTCTTGCAGTCTGTTGCCTACCGGTTTACACCGGCTTGTGTGGGTTGTTTTCTGTGTGTTTATGACCTTGTAAGATTAAACCATGTAAAGAGTTTACGTTGTTAATATTATATGTTGTTGAGTATGACTCTTTCTTCCCTTGTGTGTGTCTAACAAGACTTGACCTATATTGGGGATTGTTGTTGAGTTCAATGATGAACTACTAACAAGGGCTAACGGGGGAAGTGAGGAGTCCGGTCTGTTCCGGCCACGCGTGTGAGTATGGGAGTCGATGTCATAACCGGTTCGATTCTCTCTGTATGTTATGGTTAAGTTTCCAATTTGGTTTCTAACCTTCCCTTTAGCTTAACCAAGGCTATTTTACTGACTCACGTCGGGCCACAGGGGCATACTATGTGTTTTGTTTCGGTGTGCTTGGATCACTATATCCGAGGCACTTGTGTTAAGTTAACCGTTCAATCTAACCGGACGGTAACGAGTTATGTAACGAGCTAAGTATGAGCATGGCAACATTCTCTAAGCTCTCAATGGGGACTAACTGTGTTGGTTCTCTTCCTAAAAGGAATTGTATGTTTGTGATGTGTGTTATGATGTGTACAATACCTGTGTTATGTTATATATGTATGTGTTGTGTGTTTTTAAAATAAATACCATGTCATCATGACAAATAGTTGCGCGCATTCCGGTAGCGATGGGCTGCGCGTTAACCATGCCAGCCAAGGGTTGCTGACCCCCTCGGGGGATCCATATTTCTTTACTGCAGGATGAGGATCGAAGAAGCAGAGTGGCTCTAGATCCTAGAGAGTAGTTTACTTTTGGAGTACTTTTGGATGTTGCCCGGGTTGCGCCTGTGCTCCCGTGGCGTATTATATACTTGTTTATGATGGATTACAGTGATGGTATACAGTGAAGGATTTTGTAAACACTCGGTATTATGTTGATGTATATATATGGTTGTTAGTTCTATGCTCGGGAGTCTGATCATCAGACCGGTACATTGTATTTATTCAGCCTTGTTAGCCACGTGGGTGGTTGACGGCATTGTAGCACCAATCGTTTAGTTACCGTTTAGTTGTTTATTTTCCGCTGCGATTCCAAGTATAGTTATGTGCGTAGTAGGGGTGTTACAAAAAGTGGTATCAGAGCGAAGTATCGCTCTGATGACTAGAATACCGAGCTTAGGGATATACCGAGTTAGGAAACCTAACTACAGATACCTAAGTGAACATATTTGGAAAGGTTGACCACTAACTAAGTGTGGAGATACCTTATTATCGGGAAGCGTTACAATCGTTGGACCGATAAGTGTGCAAGCATAATGCTAATGAGATGTTCATATGAAATCAGATGGCAGGTAGACCACGAGGTAGAGGCCGCGGGCGCGGTACTGGAGGTATGGGTGACCAGGGTGATGATACTACGGCACAGACCATGGCTGAGGCAGTTGCAGCCGCCGTAGCTCAGCTGGTACCCGACTTAGTTGCTGCTATACAGCAAGGGCGACAGCCTGGAGTTCAGCCACCACCACCACCGCCACGAGAGACCAATTGGGTCAAGGCGTTGGCTGATCTGAGGCCGCCCTCATTCAGTGGGGAGACCGATCCCCGTAAGCTCGAGGCATACATCTCCGAGATGGAGACCGCCTTCGAAACCCTAGCACCACCTGAGCAGGTCAAGGTACGACTTGCTGCTTACTACTTGAAGGGCTCGGCACAAAACTGGTGGAAGCTTGTGCGCGAGGGTAGAGTTGCTGACCCGACCGACGTTCAGTGGAGGGAGTACACGGCTCTGCTGCGAGCCAAATACTACCCTATACATGTGCAAGAGGCCAAGCGCCTGGAGTTGGACAATCTGAGGCAAGGGGATAAGATGACGGTAGATGAGTACTACTCAGCCTTCATCGGACTTATCCACCTGCTACCGGATCTGGGTTACTCAGACCGGATCCTTGTGAACCGTTTCTACAACGGACTGAACTATCGCCTACGCTACGGCATGGGGCCTACTGGATATACCACTTTGCAGGTAAAGGAAACTACAGTGTAATGTGAATAAGTGTGTACAATGTGTTAATGTGATGTGAGTTTATTTGGCGGGGCATAACTGACACCCTAAATATAGGAGTGCTATCATGCCGCTGCTATTGTGGAGATCACCGTCCGTCTGAGGGACGAGGAGAGTGCGCTCAAGCGCAAGGCTCAGAACGAGGGCCAAGGCACGCAAGGGCAGTGGGGAGGGAAGAAGAAGAAATCATACCCCCAGTCCCAGAAAGGACAGCAACAAGGTGGCAAGGGCCAGACCCAGACCACCACTGCTGAGGAGCCTCTGCAGCTCACCTATGCGTATGCGGCCAAGCCCCTACGTTCTTACCCACCTAAGGGTAATTGTCTAATCCTGTGTGATAAGTTAGAGTATATGTTAATAAGTTGTGAAACAAGTATGATGTGTATTGTGATAGCAGCTAGCACGGGCTCTGGACCGGAGCGCCACTATTACTGCAAGTGGTGCAACGGAGACCACCCCGGCAAGGACTGCAAGGGTAACGATGTTCAGTGCCGATACTGTAAGAAGATGGGTCACCGTGACCATGAATGTTGGCAGAACCCGAACAGTAGGAACTACAGGCCCAAGGGGCAATGGAAGGGTAAGGCCACTGCGACCACCGATGGCCAGAAGACGGCGAACCAGCCACCCCCAGATCAGAGGTACACGGAGTCCCAGAAGGGGAAGGGGTCGGGGTCCAACAAGGCCACCCTGAATGTGGTGGACCGGTCTGAGGCGCCAGGGCCCTCTTCTAGACCAGGTACCGCCTAAATTGTTAAATGAAATAAGTGTCTGCATACCGCATTTCATGCATGTGTGTGAGTGAGTTTAAATAACAACCATGTGAGTAAATAAATGAAGTATAGTGTGAGATTTACCTAATTAGAGTACTCTAAACTTAAAGGAACTTTCAATATATGTTATCCAATCCCACCCACACCAAACCCTGAAGAAACCACCATCAACATCACCGACTTTCCATTGGAGCAATGTCAGGTCATCCAGCCAGGTATGATACTTCTAAATGGATACCTGACACCGGAGGCACAAATCCATATCATCAGACGATGCGACGAACTTGGAGCAAAACCAGGAGGGTTTTACACACCCGAATACCCGAACGGAGCAAGGATGCAATTGAAGATGATGTGCATGGGTAAGGACTGGAACCCTTACACCAAGTCATATCAAGAAGTTCGAGCTGAAGATGGAGCAACAGTATCAAGTATACCAGAGGAGTTCCATGCGGTCGTTAACCACGCCGTGGGAATTGCTCAACAATTTGAAACGGAATCAATTCCAAGTGTAAAAGCAGATCTATGCATTGTAAACTTCTACCAGAAGGGTGGACGGTTAGGGTACACCAAGACAAGGACGAGTCACCCGAGTCTCTAAGTAAGGGAGTACCCGTGGTGTCTTGGTCCATTGGTGATACCGCAGTGTTTGTGTATGGCGAGCAGAAGCGTGCTGATCTCGCAAAGAAGCTAGTGCTGAAATCGGGAGATGTATTAATCATGGGTGGACAATCAAGGATGCTATACCATGGCATCAGAAAGATCAAACTGAATACCGCACCGTCGGCAGTGATCAATGCCACACACATGAAACCCGGACGTTTGAATTTGACCTTCAGACAGTTTTAAGCCTTGTATAATTATGTGATAAACCAGTGTGTATTAAGGATGTTGTAAGTGTGAATCATGGCGACAGTATAAGCCAATGAATGTTGTAAAAAAAGAGTGTGTTAATGAATAAAGTGGAGTTGTTTGAATCATATCAACGTGTTGTTACCAATACTTATTAGTTTGCCAATGAATTAGGCTGTGCACTCGGAACGGGAGGTATACTGAGTGTCTGCAATAAGGCAGAAGCCGGCAAGAGCGGCACAATCCTCACCGGTACCTTTCCAGTGAATGGCGTGGATGCATCGATCTTGTTCGACTCTGGAGCCTCACACACATTCATTTCGCTATCATTTGCGAAGAGGCTGGGGTTAGACGGTGAAGAGATGCCAGACTTCGTGGTCACTCTCCCGTCGAAAGAGCGGATCAGATGTACCCGCTACTACCGAGGTGCTATTGTTCGAATCAGGGATGAGGAGTTTCCGATCGACTTGATAGAGTTCGACGGACTAGGGTTTTGATGTGATTGTCGGGATGAACTGGTTGGAGCGGCACAAGGGCAGAATCTGTGTGCCGAGCATCGACTGCTTCTTCGGAGTCCATCTGGGGTTACCATATCTTACCGCCAGAGGCCCAGGGAGCCTTCGACTCAGATCATCACCGCCATGGCTATGTATCGTGAGTTACGACGAGGGAGTGATGTATACCTCTGCTATGTTCAGGACATAGAGAGAGACCCTGAGTTTAGCCCAGATGTGCCGGTAGTGTCGGAGTTTCCTGATGTATTTCCTAAAGAACTGCCGGGCATGCCGCCAGCACGAGAGGTTGAGTTTGAGATTGATCTAGTTCCGGGCACCGGACCCATTGCGAAAGCACCTTACCGTATGGCTCCAGCAGAGATGACAGAGCTCAAGGAGCAGCTGAGAGACCTACTCGACAAGGGCTTTATCCGCCCTAGTGTTTCACCATGGGGAGCGCCGGTCCTCTTCGTGAAGAAGAAGGACGGTAGCCTCCGCCTATGTATTGATTATCGGGAGCTGAATGCTGTTACGGTGAAGAACCGTTACCCCTTACCACGCATCGACGATCTATTTGATCAGCTGAGGGGAGCATCAGTATTCTCCAAGATAGACCTACGTTCCGGATACCACCAGATTGCCATCCGTGACAGTGATATCGAAAAGACAGCTTTCAGAACTAGGTATGGGCATTATGAGTTCACAGTTATGCCGTTTGGCTTGTCAAATGCACCAGCAAAGTTCATGGACTTAATGAACCGTTTGTTCCAAGATCAGTTGGACAAATCAGTGGTAGTCTTCATCGATGACATACTTGTGTATTCGAAATCGAGAGGTGAGCATGAAAGCCACCTGAGAGATGTATTGCAGACATGAGAAAGAATCAGCTGTATGCTAAATTTTCTAAGTGTGAATTTTGGTTGAACCAAGTATCATTCCTTGGACATGTGATTTCTGAGGCCGGGATCGCTGTTGATCCGGCAAAGATAGATGCAGTGCGCACCTGGCCTAGGCCGAAGACAGTTACCGATATCAGGAGCTTCCTCGGTCTGGCAGGTTACTATAGGAGATTTGTGAAGGACTTCTCCAGTGTCTCGAAGCCGATGACTTCCTTGATGAAGAAGGATGCACCATTCGAGTGGACAGTCGACTGTGAGAGGGCTTTCGCGAGTCTCAAGGATGCTCTGACATCTGCACCGATTCTGACATTACCAGACGGTCCAGATGGTTTTGAGGTCTATTGCGACGCATCAGGCAGGGGTATGGGTTGTGTGTTGATGCAACACGGGAAGGTCGTGGCTTACGCCTCCCGACAGCTGAAGAAGCATGAGGAGAACTACCCTACCCACGACTTAGAGTTGGGGGCCATTGTCTTCGCACTGAAGATATGGCGACATCACTTGTATGGGGTAAGTGTGACAATTTATTCTGACCACAAGAGTTTAAAGTACTTGTTCACTCAGAAGGAGTTGAACATGAGGCAAAGAAGGTGGGTTGAATTCTGAATGATTATGACATCAATTTACAGTACAAGGAGGGTAAGGCAAATGTGGTAGCTGACGCATTGAGTCGCCGAGCACACTCTCTCCATTCGCTAGTCTCTCATACTGGCTTGGTTGAAGAGGTGCGGAGTGCTCAGATGACGGATCAGTACATGATGGAGATTAGACAGAAGCTTATTGATGGCACATTCGAGGGTCAGAAGTACGACTTCAGACTCCACGATGATGACCTGATTAGGCTTAATGGCCGGTTGTGTATACCCAGGAGTAGCGCTGAGCTGAAGGAGCGCATATTGAGTGAATCCCATTGTTCTACTACTTCGATTCACCCCGGAGCTTCAAAGATGTATAAGGGTATGAAAAGATATTTCTGGTGGGCTGGAATGAAAAAGGATGTGAATGACTATGTGTTGAGGTGTCTCACTTGTCAGAAGGTCAAGTTTGAGCACCGACGGCCTGGTGGTATGGTGCAGCCAATGCCAGTGCCGGAGTGGAAGTTCCATGACATATCTATGGACTTCGTAGTAGGGCTTCCGCCTACAAGGGGAGGTCTGAATATGATTTGGGTAGTAGTTGACCGACTGACCAAGGTGGCCCGATTCATTCCGATGAAGGACACCTGGAAAGTGGCAAGATTGGCAGAACTATTTGACAAAGAAATTGTGAGACATCATGGTGTACCAAAGACGATTGTATCCGACAGAGATACCAGATTCTTATCCAGATATTGGAAGTCTACACGAGAGGCACTTGGTACTGAACTGAAATTGAGCACGGCGTTTCACCCACAGACCGATGGTCAGAGTGAGCGCACCATACAGACACTTGAGGATATGCTACGTGCATGTGCACTTGACTTTCAGACCAGCTGGATTGATAAGTTACATCTGATCGAGTTTAGCTACAACAACAGTTATCATGCATCGATCAAGATGTCTCCCTTCCAGGCATTGTACGGTAGACCATGCCGCACGCCATTATGCTGGGATGAGTCGAGTGAGACGGTCATTATAGGACCAGAGTATCTTGAGCAAGTTCAGGCAGAAGTTCGCCAGATCAGGGATAATATGAAAGCAGCTCAGGATAGACAGAAGTCGTACGCAGATGTGCGCCGACGTGACTGGAGTTCGCCGTGGGCGATCAGGTATTTTTGAGAGTATCCCCCATGAAGGGAGTGTTTCGTTTTGGCCAGAAAGGCAAGTTGAGCCCAAATATGTGGGGCCTTATGTTGTGACGGAGCGGATCGGCCCGGTAGCTTATAGACTTGACTTACCCGCCGAGCTGGGCAAGGTACATGATGTATTTCATGTGTCCCAGTTGAAGAAGTATATGTCTCATCCGTCTCATGTGCTTCAGCCTGAAAGGCTAACTTTAGAGCCGACCATGCGATCAGTGGAGACTCCGGTACGGATTCTGGACACTAAGACTCGAGACACTCGCCATAAGTCTGTGAGACTGGTGAAGGTTCTCTGGTCTAACCAGGACGTTGAGGAGGCCACTTGGGAGCTGGAAGATAAGATGAAGGCGAAGTACCCGTCGTTGTTTACTTCTTAGTAGTTGTATGTATAGGGTACGGGGCGTACCCCTATTTAAGGGGGGTAGAGCCGTTTCGGTTATGTGTATGACATGTATTTGAATACATTGTCTGTGTTGTATTGTCATGTTGTTAATGTTACAGACCGCTGAGTCTGAATGATGTTGTGATGTTTTGGTGTGGACCATGTGTCCGATATGATGTAAGATGTTGTTAATGTGATATAGAAGTGTTGTTAATATGTGTTCTCATGTTCTAATGTTTAAGTTATGTGGAAGTATGAACTTTGGGGACAAAGTTCTTTTAAGGGGGGTAGATTGAAATACCCCAAACCTAGTTATGTTGTTTAAACACCTAAATAGGGTGTAATAAGACTAAAAAGAGTCTTAGAAACCTTAGTAAACAAATTTAAACAAAAGGAAACACAAATGTGCTTTAAAGTCAATAAGAGCTAAAATGTGCTCTAAGCTTGGGATAAACTTGAGTAAGACCTAATGAGCTTACCAAGACCTCATTTATATACTAATGACATATTAAACCAATTACCAAAGAAAACCAAGCTTGAAAACAAGTTAAAACATAAATGTGCTTTAAGAAGTCTTAAAGCACGTTTTTGAAAAATTGTCTTGTAAATGAGTTTTGAATGGCTAAATGTCCATCATTACTCTTAAATATATATGTGTACTATATAGTATCACATTTGGGTGGCTATATTAATGGGAAATCAAAAATTTCACTTCTAAGTGCCTTGTTTAGGTGAATAGTAACTTTTATAAGCTAGTTTATAACATATGTTGTATTAAGTAATTAAATTGACAAACAAAGACTAAAACCCTCACACTAATAAAGGGGGCCGGGTTTTCTAAGTGTGTGACTCACCACTTCTTAGTTGATATAATAAGTAAGTAAAGAAAACTAATTAACTTACCTTTTTACTTTATAAGCATAAATATCTCCTTAAAGCAAATTCTATCTTCACTCTCATTTCTTTCCTTCATTCACACGGTTTCCCACCCCTCTCTTCTTCCTTCTTCTTTGTTCTCTCTCGGTAATACTACTACCACCATGGAAGCTCCAACTTTGACCACTTGTTAAATCTAGCTCACTTGTCCAAATCAAAAACAAAGACCACCAATCTCTTCCTCTCATCAAGCTCTTCATTCCTATCTTCTCAAAACTCCAAGGCTCCATTTCGGTGCCAAGGTGTTCCACCATTGAAGGAGCTTGAGCTTGTATTTTGACATATTATTACTCTCCTTTGCTTCTAGGTAAGGAATCTCAAAAAAAAATCGAGTTTCCTCCATGTTTCTTACCTTAACCGAAAATACACATTGATATAGCTCTTTGTGTGACTTGTTCTAGCTTCATTTCAACTCTTCATGGACTAGGTGGAGTCCCTCTTGTTATATATTCAAACTCTCTTCAAAGATCAAGGTAAAACAACTACATTAATGTTTTTGAAACAATGTCAAATTAGGGTTTACAATGAGATGAAGCCTATAGCTTGAATACTCATTATAATGTTTGTATATTGTTTAGAACTTGACAAGGAATCAAAATACCATACGGTTTTGTAAGGAAACAAGAAGGAAGTGTGTTGGAAAAAGAGGTAAATCTACTAACTTAATGTTGTTTAATGCCTTAGGAGAAATGAGCTTATAAATGCTTATTAAAACTACCTAAAGAGCAAATGGTGAATGACCTAGTAAATGTTCTCAACGAGACTAGTAAAATAACATATGCCTTGTTGTGTGTAATCGCAGGTTAAAGGCATATATATTGTGGAAATTCAGTGTTTATGATTTAAGCACTTTAAGGGCCTAAGAGCCATGCATTTTAAGGGCCTAAGTGCCATGCAATTTAAGTTATGCACTATATTGTGATGTAGTGTGAATTTGGTGAAGTTGTGTAAGAAAGTGTTTGGTGTTCTTAGTGTTCTAGGATGATTAATGATGAAAATAATGTGCTAAGGTGTAACAAAATAGGAGAAAAACTATGTCGAAATTTAGAAAATGCATAAGGAGTTCAAGATGTTGTAAAGGAATTTTGGTGAACTAGGAAGTGTTCTAGAGTGTAATAAGGACTTAGGCATGATCTTGAGGTTTTAGTATGTACCAAAGTCATTTTGGACTTAGATGAAGGCTTAGGCAAACTTTGGTAAAATAAGGAGGAAGTGTAAGCTTAGGAAAAGGGATTTCAAGAGTGACTTAAGGAGTTTTAGTTTGTAAGAAATGATGTTAAAGTAATGATGTTGTGTGGAAGAAATATCTAGGAATAATGATTGGAATAGGCAAGGAACATCACTTAGAAACTTAAGGAGAAGATACTATAAGGGTTGGAGGCTTTGGAGAAATTGGTTAAGTGTTTAAAGGCTTAGAAATGAGTATAATGGCACGTCCGAACTTCCGTCCGAACTTGGAAGCTCGGACATGCCCTGTTACGCTTACAGTTTTCTGGATTTTAGGTAGTGTCCGAACTACCGTCCGAATTTGGAAGTTCAGACGCACCTGTTATTTCTTAAGGATTATCCTCGAACTGTGTCCGAACTTGGGAAGTTCGGACACATGTTCGGACGTATGGATTTGGTTAGGTTTTCCTCGACTCATGTCCGAACTTCCGAAGTCCGGACACAAGTTCGGACATGTGTCTGTTTTCTGTCTAAAATCACGGCTTGTGTCCGAACTTGGAAGCTCGGACACAAGTTCGGACAGGCCATTATGTGGACCAAAAATTATTGTTTTAAGATGGGAATTGTTATCTAAAATGGTAGTAGGTTAGTAATGATATTATGAGGTTAAGTAAGGCATGTTAGGTGAGTTTAAAGGCAATTAAAAGGATGAAAAGTTGTAATGAGTGTAAAATAAAAAAAACTAGTAAGTGATGAGTAAGATAATGTTAACATGGACTAGTGCGTTAATTAACCGACGTTACTATGTGTTTAGGATTCTTCCAAGGTGGAACCAGTCGAGGCAAGGACCGAGTATGGTTTCTTGCAGTCTGTTGTCTAGCGTTTACACCGGCTTGTGTGTTGTTTGTTTTTCTGTGTGTTTATGACCTTGTAAGATTAAATCATGTAAATAGTTACCGTTGTTAAATATCATTATGTTGTTGAGTATGACTCTTTCTTTCCTTCCCATGTGTGTGTCTAACAGACTTGACCTATTATTGGGGATTGTTTGTTGAGTTCAATGATGAACTATTACCAAGGGCTAACGGGGGTGAGGAGTCCGGTCCTGTTCCGGCCACGCGTGTGAGTATGGAGTCGATGTCATAACCGGTTCGATTCTCTCTGTATGTTATGGTTAAGTTTCCAATTTGGTTTCTAACCTTCCTCTTTAGCTTAACCAAGGCTATTTTACTGACTCACGTCGGGCCACAGGGGCATACTATGTGTTTTGTTCGGTGTGCTTGGATCACTATATCCGCCACCTTGTTTTAAGTTAAACTTCAATCTAACCGGACGGTAACGAGTTATGTAACGAGCTAAGTATGAGCATGGCAACATTCTCGAAGCTCTCAATGGGGACTAACTGTGTTGGTTCTCTTCCTAAAAGGAATTGTATGTTTGTGATGTGTGTTTGAATGTGTACAATACCTGTGTTATGTTATATATGTATGTGTTGTGTGTTTTAAAATAAATACCATGTCATCATGACAAATAGTTGCGCGCATTCCCGGTAGTCGATGGGCTGCGCGTTAACCATGCCAGCCAAGGGTTGCTGACCCCCTCGGGGGATCCATATTTCTTATACTGCAGGATGAGGATCGAAGAAGCAGAGTGGCTCTAGATCCTAGAGAGTAGTTTACTTTGGAGTACTTTTGGATGTTGCCCCGGTTGCGCCTGTGCTCCCGAGGCGTGTTATAAACTTGTTTATGATGGATTACAGTGATGGTATACAGTGAAGGATTTTGTAAACACTCGGTATTATGTTGATGTATATATATGGTTTTTTAGTTCTATGCTCGGGAGTCTGATCATCAGACCGGTACAATTGTATGTATTCAGCCTTGTTAGCCACGTGGGTGGTTGACGGCATTGTAGCACCAATCGTTTAGTTACCGTTTAGTTGTTTTTTTTCCCTGCGATTCCAAGTATAGTTATGTGCGTAGTAGGGTGTTACAAGTAGTGCTTACAGTGGTCTTACCCGAATGATTCATTCGAACTTGTTTACTTAGAGCACAGTCTTTACATACAGTTGTAGAATCAAGAACCTTCTTTGGAAGTCCTATAACCAGGTCCTTTGTACGTAAGCGATTGATGAGCCGGTAGTGAGCATGCCCAAGACGTCGATGCCACAAATCAACATCCTCGACATTTGCAGTGAGACAGGATACGTCATGAACAATGAATTGGTATCAATCATGTATAGATAACCTCTCCTTACCCTTGCAGTAGCAGTGCTGTGTCAACTTATTCCTCACCTGAAACCCATCAGAGTCAAAAATGACTTGTGATGGACCTTTATATCACAAACCTGTGACACACTAAGCAGATCATGCTCTAAGCCTTCAACAAGACATACTTGATCAATATAGGCATCATGCCCGACAGTTCCAATTCCAACAATTTTGCCTCTTCCACTATTTCCGAACTTGACTTTACCTCCATTTTGTTCAGTGAGGGTGCTAAATTTAGTTATATCGCCACTCATGTGCCGTGAACAACCGCTATCCATGAGCCACCAATTTTCAGTATGTGACTCAGAACGTACCTGCACCGAATTAAACAGGAAAATTAGTCTTAGGTACCCAGACTAGCTTGGGCCCCATTGAGTATGAGGAAAAACTCGAGTGTTTACCAAGTGGTCTCAGAACAGCACTAGAAGATTTACTAACTCTCGTTTTTTTTGTTCTGAGTCTAAAACACTGTCGAATTGAATGACCATAACAATGACAATATCTGCACAATATGTCACACTTTCTGTAGCTTTTAATATCACTATGCCGGTGACCTTGATTATTCACTTGTCTAAAGCCCAGTCCCTTCCTATCAACACTTTTGTTACACACAGCATGTTACACAAATTTATTTTTCCTGTTTACCAATCAGGGTTCTTCTGAGACTATATCTCTAACTTATGATTCTTCCTGAGGACTTCTTCTGTAAGGTTCTCAACTTCCTTATTTAGACCTTCATTTCGACTAATAAGAGATTCAAATTCATGTTTCGCCCAACTAGGAAGAGTTGTTATTCGAGATTTCAGGGGACTAACAAACCTAATACCAGTAACTTGTGAGTTATTCCCCAGATCAGTATCAGTAGTATGTTCATAACTTTTTAACCTGTCTTCTAACCTATTTATCTTGGTTTCATATTCCTCCTTTTGCGTTTTTAGTTGTAACACAGTTTCAGATAAAATATCAAACATTTGTTGCTTTGACATGGAATTAAAAGATTCTTTCACATGAGCTAGACATACCTCATCTTCAGGAAGCGCCTTCTTCCACTTCTCCATCGCCATCAAGCAGTATTCAGTATTCATGTTAGTCACCTCTTCCTGGACTATGGCTGTCATGCATGCTTGATCTTCATTCTCATGTTCTGAGTCTTTACCTGAATCGCTTTCTCCCCAAGCAGCTACAGCGGTAGATGAAAACTTCTTCACTTTCTCTTGGAAGTTATCTTTCTGTGGTAAAGGGCAGTTTTTGACCTCATGTCCTGGCTTGTTGCATCTAAAACAGATGATTGGACCCTTCTTGGATTTGTTACGATTGAACTTAGGGTTGTAACCTCTTCGTCCTCCAAAGATTTTCCGAATCCCATTAGCTATCATTGTAATTTCCTCTTCCTCATCCATCTCTTCTTCATCAGTCTCAACAGTGCTTTTACGAGCCTTCAAAGCCAAATCCTTCCCTGTGGTTGAAGAAGACATTACTCCTTTCATTTTCCCTTCATAAACCATCAGCTCAGAACCCAGCTCCTCGAGTGACAATTTGGATAGATCCTTGGTTGTCTCCAGTAAGGTTGAGTAGTGTAACCAGTCTTTTCCAAGACTATCTAAGCATCTTTCATTAATAGTAGCGTTGTCAAGTGTAACTCCTACTGCCTTCATGTCGCTTAGGATCTTGTCAAACTTCTCAAGAGTCTGAGTAATAGACTCACCATTAACCATTCTGAAGTTATCAAACAGTCTTCTAAACTGCTTCCCTTTTGCCTTCCTGATCGAGTCGGTACCCTCATAGGCCACCTTAAGAAAGTTCCATACTTCCTTCGCTGACGGTATACCCAGCACCTTCTGTTGATCACCTTCTGAAAGTGAGGACACAATCACTCTTAGAGCCTGTTTGTTCTTGCTGAGCAGCTTCTTATCATTATCAGTATAGTCTTTCTTCTCCTTAGGCTTAGACACTCCTTCCACGGTAGTCTGAGGAACGAGATCACCTTCAGTGACGACCGTCCACAAATCGTAGTCGATAGACATCAGTTGATGCCCCATTTGCTCACACCAACATGCGTAATTAAACTTCGTAAGCTTTGGAGCTTTGACATTGTAGGAACCCATGTTGCTAACCTCTAGAAGATTTCTTTTCTGATTGAGATGGAGGGGACCTTGCTCTGATACCAATTGTAGGTTCTTACAATGGTAGTTCTAGGTGATGTTGTTACTCACGATGAACAGTGCACTGAGTAACAATCTGATAATGAACTTCTCTACTGAACGGTAAACGATTTAAAGTGAAAGATAGATATACACATGAACCTTCACTTTATTAGCACGTATCCAACAGGATACAATCAAGCACTCATGGAGAACAGACTCTCCATCAATGAACACGTAAAAACCCTAGGCAACTCACTTTCTAGTGTTTTTACAAACGCTCCCAACAATATCTGTTTCTTTCAGTATCTTTTCTCTCCTTGTAAAAGCCTAACTCGTCATTTGCCTGACTACTGCTTATATAGAATAAAAATGTAAAATCTATCTAAAAAGATCCTATACACATGATAAAATCCTTGACGTTAACAACACATAAAATCTGTTTAGATTTTATGCTGGTTAAAAGATAAAACGCTGACATAATAATATCCCACAAAATCTCCAAGGCGCCAGTCTTTATCCTTCTCTCTGTTCTGTCTTCAGATATCTCTGTTTGGTACACAGACACAGTATGAAACACAGAGTTTCCAAACAAAAACACTAACACATCCCCAGTAACCCACCGAGCTCATCCATTTACTCATCGTTTCGATTTCGTTTAGCTTCGGGAATTAACAGAGTAAGTAGCATCTGGGTGTCCAACGCCAGAAACTTCGATTTCGTTGCTCTGCAATCCTCTTACTGCTATTTTTCTCTCTGTTTTTAAAATCAATCTTTCCGCGTAATTCTTTTTTTTTTCTTTCTTCTTTGCTCTTCCGAGTCTTCAATCAATCTTGCTGTCTCGTTCATTTCGTTCGGCGGCCAAATGAACAGCCAATGGTGATGGTTAGTGAAACATTACTTAATCGAAACCTTGTTCCGAAATATGAGTTAGTTCCCTTTGTTTCTTCTCTGTATATACGCATATATTGGTCCTCAGAATCTCTAATTCTTTGTGTATTCAATTGCATGCGAGTTTTAGAAAACTGCCATAATTGCTTTTTCTTTTGCACGAAGAAAGGTGCGAGATGTTCTATCGCTTTAACTTCCCTCTAGTGTTGATTTTCTTCTTCACATTGTTGCACATGGTGTCTGTATAAACGATTCTGCTGGATTTTGGGTGCTACGTATACCCCTTTTTCAGTACATTTATTTGAGCTTCCGTTTGTCTTCATACAAATGCGGGTTGCTGATTTCCTCATCCCTGTCGTGAGTGTTTGGTTGTGCGTACATACACACATGAATGTCCAGCTCCTATGGTTTCGGGCTTCATAAAATGGTGTTAGAATTACAATTATTTGACTTCTGATTTTAGGATAAGCGGTCATTCTGCTTTTCTATTATTGCTAATTGCTTTCGTTTCAGCTTCTGAAAGTCCATAGCTCTATTTTGAGTGCTTCTATTTAACTCTACCCGACTGGAGTTAGTTCTCTGGTTCGAAAATTTTTGAAGTATCTACATCTTCTTCCGAAGTAGTATTTCAGCTTTGTTCACTGTAGGATCAGTATTCATTAGTACATTTGCACCAGTATTTATAATCTAAGGCTCTGATTATGGAGGAACAAATGTTTTTGTCTTCTGACTAACCTTCTGTATTTAAGTTGTTCACAGAAACATATACACTACAAGATACAGCGGCCGGTTCATACTATCTCCCCTGGGCCTCCTTGTTAATACCATTTGTGCTTAGTCAATACTGATTGTATCATCTTCATTGCTCCTATTTTGTCAATAATATTTCTTTCTGTAATCTAATGAGGTTATAGTTTCCTGTTGTGGTGTTCCCTCTCCTTTTACAGATTATGTACATGGTATTCATTCTTGTATTTGATCCGTACCCAAATTATCTCAGTTTGCTTGGTGACAAATTGAAAATGCTTTGTTGAAATCTGCCTAACATCATAGAAGGCTTACTTTTGTTTAATCTCTGGATCATAGGCCTCTTGTGATGCCTATTGGTTACTGCTCACTTGCTCTTTGGCGATTACCCCATTTGCTTCTGTATTATCTTTGTTTGTATACGTGGGTAATTAGCAGAAAAGGTCCCATGTTCAAAGCAATTTCCTGGTTTCTGAGTGTGGAATAGGGATAGATAGTTAGTTACAGATCGAAGTTTATCTTAATCATCCTTGTAGATAATCTGATTAGTCTTCCTGACTTGAAAATGATAGCCAACTGTTGATTTGGTTTACACTTGGAATGGGTTAACAATAGCAAAGCAGAAAAAGATTAGAAGTGTTGTATTTGTTTGTCACACTAGCCACTTACCTTTAGCTCGGTAATAATTTAGTGGAAGTTTGATGACGGACAGCGGCAGAAAATGTTTAAAATGTTTTGGCAATCTACGAGTAAAATCCACATCTTAGTTTACAAATTCATGGTGAAGCATTAGAAATTTATTGAGTCATCTTTGTACAGTTAGAACTGATTAGCAGTTTAGTATAATCATTTATTTAAGACTCAGTCCCTTAGGAAAGAATACGTGGAATGAAACGTGTAAATGCAGAAATAAGACCAACTGTTTGGCAACTTAGTTTATTTGTCTGAGCTTAATAATTTTGGATTCCTTGCTCTCGGTTTAAAATCTCTACCGGTGTTTCAATAAAATCTCTGCTGGTTATTCATCACGTGGATTTGCTTCCTATATTCATCCATGCATTATACATGTTCACGTTTACTTTTAACATCATTGTAGAATTTCAATTAATTTCGTTGAGTTTCATTACTACTACTAAGCCCTAGTTATTAGACCTTAGGACCATGCCTTAGGATAGAGGGTGAGCCCTTGACAATGGTGAGCCATGGTCCACCTAGTAAAGGGTGATCCCTAAACCCAAACCACATCTTATTATAATAACATGTATTAATAAAAGCACTTTCTCAAAATTCATCCCAATTTGATTCATCATTTCTTCCCAAATTTTCTAAAGCCCATTAGACCCAAAAATCAAAAGCCCAAATAACTCAAACAAGGCCCAATTTTGACCCAATTCCAAACAAGGCCCAATTCGGCCCAAAACCAAATCAAGCCCAAGGCATAAATCAGGCCCAAAATCAAATAAGGTCCCAATCGACCCAAAATCTGAAAACTCAGCCCAATCCATCAGCCTGGCCCAATCCACCAGTGAGGCCCAAACTTGAGGCCCAAACACATGACCAGCCCTAACCCATTTCAGCCCAATTCTAACTCGGCCCAATCTAACAACCTAATTCAGGCCTAGATCCGAATAAGCCCAAAGGCCCATCTGGCCCAATTAGCAAAACCAGCCCACAAGCCAATTCAAGCCCAAGCCCAATTTGACCTAGACTCACTTCGGTCCCAGCCCATTTTGGTTCAACTTTGACTTTGACCCAAACTTTGACCTTGACCCGAATGTTGACCTTGACCCCACTTTGACCTTGACCTAAATGTTGACCTCGACCCCACTTTGACTTTGACCCAAACTTTGACCTTGACCCGAATGTTGACCTTGACCCCACTTTGACCTTGACCCAAACTTTGACCTTGACACAAACGTTGACCTTAACCCAAACATTGACCTTGACCCAAATGTTGACCTTGACCTAACTTTGACCAAGCCCAACTTTGATCTGGCCCAACTTTGACCTGGTTCGTCTTCCAATCTCGACCCAAATTCGAATTCAATTCAATTTAAACCCACCCAATTCATTCAACCTTATTCAATTCAAATCCAGATTCAATTCATCCAATTCAAACTCGACTTTTAAATCCCATTCAAACTTCAAACTCCAAATCTCTCTTCTCAAATTTCAAACAATTGCTTTATTCGAATTCCATCAAGTTTTCAAAAGAAACCATTTTGTGGAATTTTAAAGGAAAACTCTTCTCACATCACAGAAAACTTTTCTCAAAAGTAGAAAGTTCTTCTCACATATACAGAAAGTTTTATCCTAAAAACATTTCTCAAAATCAGTGTTTCTTCATCGAGAATTCCGAACAACTTCAAAGATTTTCTAACTCGGTTTTCAAACTCAAAACTAAACCGTTTTCGGGGAACATTTGATGTCTAACACCTTCAAAGAACGTTTTCTTCTTAGTTAGACATCACTTGTCTCTCTTTCAAATAAAAAATCCGAGGCAGGGCACTGGGGTAGTAACATCCCTTGTCGCAGTCTGGATTTCTTTAAGCGGGGCATCAGGGTGACAAACCTCCCCTAATCGCAGCCTAGATTTTTACAAGGCGGGGTGCTAGGGAAGTAACGTCCTTCCTAGTTGCAGCCGGGATTTTAGAATCGTCTAAATCCCTTCTGCTCGATTTCAAGGCTTTTGGTTTTTAATGTTTTAAAATCCGGGAGTTAGAGACGTTATTAGGGTCTGACCGAGAACATCTCATTCATGGTGTTTCTCTCTAAATCCTACTTTCGACATAAATCCATTGCCCCATCTTCTGAGCCTCGACACTTACCATTAATTAAGGGTCACGTTCGAGGGGGTACATAGGGTAATACCTCGGGATTATCCGCCTTTTTACAACAAAAAATGTTTTTTATGTTTTATAAAAACTTTTAAAAAGATGATTTGATAATCATTCCTCCAAACAATTCAGTCCACCATAACCTCACTCTAAATTCGAAATATCCCAAAACCTCAACCCTTTCAGAATCTCAAATCCGAAAAAACCCGGGATCTCTACCCAAACTTCAATTTTCTCACACACTCAAATCATTATCCAAACATCAATTGCCTCACACTAAAATCATTATCCAAACTTAAATCATTCCAAACTTGAAACATCTCCTGAATCCTGACTTCTCACTAACTTTAAAAGTCTCATAGGCCTGAGCGCCCCACAGACTCGAACATCCCCAATCTCTCAACCAATTTAAGATTCAAACATCCCGCAGACCCGAGCGTCTCACAGACCTTGACATCCTATTCCTCCCACTACATGAACATCCCAAATGTCTCATAGACCCGGGCGTCTCACAGACTAACCTCTCAAACCCGAAATTTCCTGAAACTTCAAACATCTCAAAAACCCCAAAATGTCGTGAACTACGTAAGGTCTGATCTCAATAGGGAGTTGAGTACGTAGGCAGCCCATCTAGGGTGCGACCCCATTCCAAACAAAAAATCCCTTTCCCCTCTAAGGTGTTCTTCATACCTCTCAAAACTCTCAAACCTTCTTTGGCTCCCATGAACTCCAAACCATCATACTCTCAGTCTCGCTCATTCACTCAACCTCAGACTTTTCCTAAATCTTCATTCTATACTCATTCGAATTCACCAATTCTTCCTCTTGGCACTAGCTTGGTAGAAACGCTTGCCTCATCCACTCTCTCTCTTCTCATCCTAATCATATCCTTGGATTTTAATGAATCTCTTTAATAAGGTTTTGAAAGAAGGTAATCCCGATAATTGGAGACCGAGATTTATCCGGCACCAATCTGAAGTCGTGGTCATTGCCACTTCTAAGGGGTGTAACCCAGTGCGAATCCACCATAGAATCTCTGGCTTGATTAGATAAGTCCTATCCATGGAAATAAATCAGCAGAGTCAATTAATGGTTCTTAGAACCCTTCTCCTCGCTTTTTAGTTCCTTAGGTTAAACTAGGTGGCGACTCTAGTCAATTTCCACCCTTAAGGCATAAGTCCGTGTGGAGCCCATCGAGAGCGGGTGTAGTGCACACTTGCACTCCCCTTTACGCTTTCTGGGAGAGAAGGACGATTTAGTAGGTATTTGAGGGACACTAGAATAACGGTTTTTCACCGTCCATAGAATGACATTTTAGGATCTAGACTTCTCAGTCAGACCATATTTAGATAGACCCCCCTCATACCGAAAAATCACCCTCCACACTGGGTATCAGGGGCGATGGAGATAGGGGTCTGGTGAGGGAAAGAAGAAGAAATGGGAAAACTAAATAAAATGACACGTTTTGGGATTTTTTTTCAAAATTTTTGACCCGACTGACCCACCCTAGGGTCGGTCGGCGAGTCGATCCGTTACAGAGAGCAAATTTTTGGAATATTTGACCCAACTGACCCACAGTGGGTCAGTCCGTTTCAAAGAGCAAATTTTTAGAATTTTTGACCCGACCGACCCACCCCAGGGTCGGTCAGTGGGTCGGTCCGTTGTAGAGACCAATTATCATTCATCACAAATCTAGAGCCGACCGACCCACCTAGGATCGGTCCTAGGGTCAGTCTTAGACAGAGGCTCCTCAAAATGGGTGTTTCCTTGCCCAAAACACTTATTTTCATCCACAACTAGATTAAACACACAAAAACAGGCAGAAAACACACAATAGTGATAGCACGAAACAAGCAAACCAATCAACCAAAGCTAAACTACCAAAACAAAGCTAAATCAATAAACAAAGCAAACATAATAACAATAGCATGAGAGTAGTCCGGGTTGCCTCCCGGAAAGCTGCCCGTCTTTTTACAGTCTTTGGCTGGACCATAGTGAGGGTCATATCAAACCTAGGGATCTTGTTGGTTGAGAATGGTATCCAAAGCATGAATCGAAGACATTTATGGGTAACCACTTTGATGCCTGTTTACCTTTTTCCTTCCCGGCTCTCTCTTTGTCTTCCTCAAGGATTATTGGTGGTCCATCCTTTATGGTCATCTCTTCAGGTAGAGTGATGAAGAGAAGTGAAGAAGATGAGTGTGGCTGGGTCTTCTATTTCTACACCATTGACCATTGTCGTCTTGTGATTTGGGGACCTTCCCGCTCTGAAGACGAACTTCTCATCATATGCTTGCAAGGTGATGGTCTTTCTCGCCATAGCAATTTGAGCATCAACGATGGCAAGGAAAGGTTGACCAAGGATGAGAGGTGTAGTGGAGTTTTCTTCTATGTCTAAAATGACAAATCGTATGGGAAGAATAAGTGCTCACTTTGATGATACATCCTCTATCACTCCACTTGGGTGGGCTGTTGACCCATCTGCAAGCTGAAGGACCATCTTGGTCTCCTTCATTTCACCGATTCCTAGCCTCTTAAAGGTAGAGAGAGGCATCAAGTTTTTGGAAGCACCTAAGTTGCATAGGGAGTATTGGAACAAGGTGTTACCAATCATGGTCGGGATGGTGAAAACTGCCAGGGTCACTACACTTTGAGGGCAAAGGTTGATGAAGGATAGCTGAGCACGTTTCATTTAGTTGGATAGTTCTGGCTTCCACCAATTTTGCCTTGTTTGAGAAATTTTGGCACAGTTAGGCATCTTGGCGAAGGTCCACAACGGGATGTTGACTCTCAATTGATTCAACAATGCTAGAAACTTTCCATATTCTACATCAAAACTCTGTTTCTTCACTCGGTTTGGGAAAGGCAAGGGTGGTTCATAAGGAGAAGGTTTTGGAGTGGCTTGGTTTGTAGGAGTGTTTTGAGAGGCTTTCTTTAGTGGAAACTTAGCCTTTTCTCTGTCATCTTCTTTGGATTCACCTGAGAAGATGGGGTTTGGAACCCTTTCGTCTTTTTACGACTCCTCAAGGTAACAACTTTTATTCCTTCCCCATCATTCTCCAACTTGGCTTTTGCTCTTGCATAGTTTGTAACAAGTATCCCCAAGTGCTCCCTCTCATCTTGAAGTTCATGATCATGAATTCTCGAAGAAGATTCAAGTTGGGATATCTTTCTTTTTGATGCTTAAATAGACATAGCCCATCCTTAATGAAGAGGGTGAATTTTCGAAGTCTCAATCACATTTATCTTGCTCATATCTTCTTCAACATCTTCTCTCATGAAAATAGCATTGAGTTGCTCTTTCAGATTAGGCTTGGTTTGGCTTGGGAATGTGCCTAGAGGCCTTTGAACGAGCTGTTGATATATTTTCCCAAGTTAAGTTTCAATGTTTTTATTAATGTAATTTGATTAGTATTGAAAGCTTCTTGCTCTGAGAATATAGTCTTGGCAGTGATAATGAAATCCTCCATGAGGTTCTCTAACCTAGAAATCCCACTTGAAGAAGAAGAGGGGGAATCTTGTTGTAGTTGTTGTTGTTGTTGTAAGCCAGGAGGGGTCCCTTGCGGTCTATAACCGGATTGAAAATTTAATGGTTAGTTTTGGGCTTGAGGTCTATACCTTTGAGAGTTGGTTTTTGTTTTTTGTTAGGTTATCCTTGGCCTTGGTCATTTCTCCATGAAAAATTCGAATGGTTCCTTCATGGCGCATTGTTGTTGTTGTATGCTCGGTTGCCTATGAAGTTCACATCCCCTTGTTGGTTCATGTTCATCTCCCCTTCACAACATCGAGTGTCGTGGGGACCCGCACAAATGGCACATCCCTCCGAGGATTGACCGGAAGATGAAGAAGCTATGGACTTGACAATTTTGGTTTGAGCGGTTGCTAGCTTCTCTACCATCTTTGTGAAAGTTGAGATTTGAGCTGAGAGATGATCGGTGGGTTGCACATTGAGGAGGCCAGCTGCTCTTGGTACTCTTCCCATGGCACTAAACCATTGTCTTGTGTCATTAGTCATTGTCTCTAGGAGTTCTATTCCTTCCTCGGGAGACTTTGTCATGAAGCTCCCTCCCGCGGAGGAATTAACAAGAAGACGGTTGGAGTTGTCCAGCCCATTGAAGAACGAGAGACACAAGGATTGGTCATCTAGACCATGATGGGAGCCATTCATGAGCAGCTCCTGGAACCGGTCCCAAGCATCGTACAAAGTCTCACCCGGCTCTTGGTAGAATGTGTTGATTTCACCAATTAATTGCCTTGTCCTACTTGTGGGAAGTACTTGGCAAGAATTTGCTACCCATTTGCTCCCATGTGTGGATAGAATTTGATGGGAGGCTACGGTACCACCTCAAAGCCGAGTCGGACAATGAGTGGGGAAAAGTTGTAGCCGGATCCTCACGTTTAGATTGCCCGTTATACCGAAGAAGCTGCAAAAATCCAAGAAGAGGGTCAAGTGGTTGGGAGCATCATCCGGATTCGCCCCACTGAATTTTCCTTGGTCCTGGATGGCGGTGATCAAGTGAGTTTTGAAAGCCCATTGAGCCCCTTCAGCTTGCGTCAAGGTGGGAAGAACTATTGCTGAAGCTCTTCCTTTGGGTGTTCGGTCGGTGGTAGTCTTTGAGAGGTCGGTGTTAGACTTGTGGTTGTTCATTCCCATGACCATTGTCCTTAATTTTTGGCTCAATGTGATTACCGGCCATGGTGCGATTGTTCAAATTCCTTCTGATTCTTCTTAGAGATCATTCGAGCTTGGACCTCGGGCTAGCAAGAAATGAGTCGCTAGACCAGGCACTTGGCATACAAAAGAAGAGCAGAAAGTACATGAATAAGCTCACCACAAGAAATACTAAATATTAGAATTAGGAAAAATAAACAAGAACTAAAGGAAACTAAAATAAATAAAACCAGAAATACTGGAACTAGGGAAAATGATAGAGACTATCAATTTCCCCGGCAGCGGCGCCAAAAAACTTGTTAGGAAAACTATGTGTATTTCAATATCACAAAATATGGCTAGTGGACCCATTCAAAGTAGTAGTAAAGAGTGTCGTTCCACTTGGAATTGACTTCTATCTACCTCCCTAGCTTCGGTATTTGGTAATGAAACAATAATTAAAAAGGGGGGCTTAGCCAATGGCAAGCTTAATGGTTTGGTTCAACAGAAATTGCAAACTAAATAGGGAAACTAAAATTAGTTGCTAAAGGATTTGGTGGAAAGCACCCTAGGATGGTTATTATCAGCTAAATTCACCCCAACTTCACTTATAAACCCATTTCACTCAAATTGTCTATTTGGACTATTGTAATGACCTTCCAAGTCATGGAAGAGTTAACTCTTACCTAGATAATTACAACTCTCGAATCAAGAAGAGTTCAAATCAATAGATAACATTAATTACAAGTCCATATCAATATTGAAATACCCGTGAATTTTGGCGTAGGATTAAATTAGCATATAGTCAAGGATGTTATTGGTAAGATTAATAAAGGCCCAGAAGCAATATACATAGGTATAATTACGTTCATTTGAGATAACTTTATTATGTTCAAGAATACAAATTTGATTTTACTTCTCTCTAAAATATTTTCCTCTTCCTAACTCATTTATTCAGCTATTATGTATTTATTCCTTTTATCTAAATATTTAGATAATTCTCCTCATCCTTCACTAACGATCAGTTAGCCCTTCTTCTATTTTGTTTTTTTTTACTTTAGCCAAATAGTATTTATTTATCTCTCTAAATTTTGAATCTAGATCCTTCCATGATTTTAACGTTATTCATTTACCTTTAAATTGAAATCTTATTTATAAACTCATTTCAAGTTATTTTACAACATTACTTATAAATTCTCCTCTCACTAAACTAAATACATTATTAGTTAAAGACTAATTCTTTAATTATTTCCATATTGCTTCTATTTAATACCAAATCGCTATCACGATCGCCTACATCTTCACCTACTGCCTCCACTCTTCTCTCTTTCTTTAAGCTCCCAACCCTTCTCAAATTCACGCTCTTATTCTCCATCGTCGTTAGGCCGCTTCTCTGGTGCCGGTATTGATAGAAGGGTAAGGGGTATCCGTTGGTAAGGTTAGCTGATTAATTCACTAGTCTCTAGGTAGTATCTGATTGTGTTCTACTTGTATTTTAGACTCCGACTTCCCTGACGGACGCTACTGCTGATCTAGCTGAGTAATTCTAGGGCGGTGAGCGTATCCAGGTAAATGTTGTGCTCAACATTCTCTACCTCTGTGTTTTTGCGAATTAACAATGGATTGGTTTGGATGTGGTTTTGATGTTGTGAAGGTTTGGGAATTGTTTTCCCCTGTGTATTCTGGTGAGCTGTTTTGCAAAGGGTTTAAATCAATGTTTTGGGAGACTTTCTTTGAATTGATTATTGGATTGTTGGTACCCTCTTGGTACTCCGTGTATATTGTTGGTGCCTTATTGGCGCTCCGTGTATTATTGGTACTATGTACCCCGTGGATTTCTTATTATTTTGCCTGCAGACATTACTTGCAGTTAAGCTCTAATGATCTACTCCTTTGGGTCATAAGTTACCTTCTGGGGGGTGTGCACACTTAAGGACATAGAGTGAGGTGGGATTCTAATTGTTGCGACCCGATTTGGGGGTCGTCCGTGTAAGCCATTGATTTGATTCTTGGAAAGTTCTCCCCCGAAATGTTTTGTGATTGATATTTGGAATTGGTGTTGTGGTTTACGTTTCTGTGCAAGTATGGTTTTACAATTGCAAATGGGTTTCCAAATATATTTTACAGGTTGAGGCAATGTTTACTCAATTTTGTTGATTTGCGCGATCCCTTCGCGTTTCCTATTGTTGTTTTATGATCGCAGGTACTCATGGCTGATTTGGGGATTGGGACACGCTGTCACATAGCTTAGGATGATTGGACAATTACTACGTTTGGAACAAGTTGAGTTATGTTTTGGAATTGTGATGTTTTACCAGTTTTGGAAACGTTTTGGGTTTGGTTAGTAGTTTAAAGCCTGAGCACTCTTTGTTAGAGTGTGTGGTAACGCCTTTTGGATTTTGCTATTCCGCTGCTAATAAGTTGAAGTGTTTTATTGGTTTTGTTCTCTAAGGAGTCTTGTTTATGATGGAGATTTGCTTTCTGTATAGGAGATATTTCGATGGTATTTTCATTATCATTTGAGGTACTAAGTTATTGGAATGATTCTTCTTTGATTGCTGAGTTTTTTTTATGTTAATTTGGTTCTGTTTTCGCTGGGAAAAATGCTCATCAGGACCTGTCCGAATGTCCGTCCGGACATCCATGTTCGGACAGGCCCCGAATGTTTTAGAAGCTCTCTGTTTTGGTGTGTCCGAACTTTGGTCCGAACATTGATGTTCGGACACGCCACGTTAAATTTCTCGGACTTTTTAAACTCACTTGTGTCCGAACTTCCAAGCCCGGACACAAGTTCGGACGCCTTTGGTTTTCAGACCTTTTAAACGCTCGACTTGTGTCCGAACATCAATGTCCGGATACAAGTTCGGACGGATGGATTTTCACAATTTAACTATCTCGGCTTGTGTCCGAACTTCCCATGTCCGGACATAAGTTCGGACCAGGCTTGTTTTGCACCTTTAGGGCTCGTTTGGAGTCCGTTTTCGAAGCCGTTTTCACCGTTAGCTTTGTTATTTTATTTCCTATGTTTTAGGGCAAAATACAGGGTGTTACAAGGTGGTATCAGAGCTATGTTTGGTAATTAAGATAAAATTTGGATTAAAAAGGGAACTAAAATGTGGGGTAAGTCGTTTGGGGAATTGTAGTACCTGCGATACTGTGTATGTGATGTTACACTGTATGGATATTGAAGTTCATTCTCCGTTTGTGTGTTATAATGATTGTGATGATGTTAGTATAACTGATTGATTATTGCGTACTGGTATTGGAGCTATCAGATGTGCTAGCTCCTAATATGGGTAGGGACTTAATATATGGGGATATGGGTGAATGCTGCTTACCTTGCTTAGTATATGTAATCAGGAGTTCGCTTAGAGCTCTAGGGAGTGCAGGACTGGCTGACAGACTGAGTTTTCCATACCACACCAGAAGTAGGAGTCGCCGAGCTCAGATGCCGCCAACGACCCCATGAGGCAGTTGCAGGAGTTGGCTCTCAACCTGGGACAGATAGTCCAGAGACAGGCTCAGAGGGATAATGTGCCGGAGGACTACACTAAGAGAATTGCCCATCTGAAGCCCACATCCTTCAAGGGAGAGGAGGACCCGGTGCTACTTGAGGACTGGATAAGGGAATTTGACAAGATCTTTGAGGCAGTCAATTGCCCAGCTCACCGAAGGGTAAACGCAGCAGTTTACTATTTCAAGAGTGAGGCAGACATCTGGTGGTCCGCCAACAGAGATGTGCTACTAGCTGGACCTGATTTCGGCTGGGATGGCCTGAAGGAGGCCATGAGGAGGCGCTTCTACCCCGCGAGCATGTCAGGATGCAGAAGTATTTGGAGTTCTCAGAACTCAAGCAGCTATCTTTGAGTGTCAAGGAGTACCATTCGAAGTTCCTGGAGCTGTCCAGGTTCACGCCTACGATGGTCCCCGACGAGGCGTCAAAGTGCAGAGGTTTGTGGGTGGACTAAACTGGAGTCTGCAGGAGGCCCTCAGTGTACTGACTATCCCGACGCTCCAAGATGCGTATGGGAAAGCTGCTAACCTGTACAGGGTGCAGCAGAAGAGGAAGGAGGTCCTGGCTGGTAATAAGATGAGATGGAGGGAGGGGAGAGGATCAGTCCCACAGACTCATCATCAGCAGGAGAATAGATGGAAGCCTCACTCGGACCGCAGAGACGGGAGGCCGAGACATGGGGGAGATCAGAGGGGTGATCAGAGGCGAGGTGACCAGCCCCAGCACCAGACTCAGAGAGGGGAGTACAGGCAGGAGAGACACTTCTACTGCAAAAGGTGCAACAAGGATCACCCAGGGAAAGATTGTGAGGGGAACTCAGTCACCTGCTTTCGTTGTGGAAGGCGGGGACACCGATTATTCGAGTGCTTTCAGAGTCCCCAGGGAGGTAGTCAGCAGAGAGGCTATAGTGGCGACCGCTCATCCAGGCAGACCGACCAGCAGGGCAGAGGCCCGAATCAGAGTCAGCGCGGGGACGCTCCTTAGTGTAGTATTGGAGAGGGCGGCAATAAGGCCAAGGGGAGTACCGAAGCAACCAGCAGCGGGCTCCAGGGAAGATCAATGTGATGAGTCAGGCAGAAGCCGAGGCCGAGGCAGACGTGTTGGCAGGTACCTTTACTGTTCTTGGTACTCCTGCACGCATTCTTTTTGATACGGGGGCTACTTTTTCCTTTATATCAGATAGCCTAGTTGGGAAATTGGGGATAGAGATCTGTGAGACTTCTCCTGTAGCTGTATCTATACCATCAGGACGGGTGATTACTTGTAAGAATGTAATGAAAGACGTAAGCATAGATATCAAGGGGGAGCAGTTTGTAATAGACTTGATCCAGTTCGCCTTGACCGACTTTGACATAATCCTGGGGATGGACTGGCTGAGCAATACAAGGGAAGGATAGACTGCAGCGAGTAGAAAATCATTCTCAGAGGCCCGTCGGGAAGGAGAGTCTCGTACAGCAATGTGGAGGAGAAGCCCTGAGTGAAGCTCGTATCAGCAATGACAATTCTCTCCAAAGTAAAGAAGGACAGCAAGCATACCTTTGCTATGTCCAAGACCTGAGCCAGGAGCCAGATGAAAAGAAGGAGATCCGAGTAGTAAGCGAATTTCCAAACGTGTTCCCAGACGAGATTCCGGTATGCCGCCAGACCGAGAAGTGGAATTCAGCATCGACCTTGTGCCAGGCTCAGCACCGATTTCGAAGGCTCCTTACCGGATGGCACCCTCAGAGTTGAAAGAATTGAAGACCCAGTTGGAGGATCTTTTGGATAAAGGATACATTCGCCCGAGTGTATCGCCTTGGGGAGCCCCGGTCTTGTTTGTGAAGAAGAAAGACGGGAGCATGAGGAGCATTGAGGCTAGTATTGCAGACACTGAGAGAGCAGCAGCTTTACACGAAGTTGTCCAAGTGTGACTTCTGGTTAGACCGAGTGGCATTTTTGGGCCACGTCATCACTAGTGAAGGCATCTCAGTAGATCCATTGAAGATTCAGGCCGTAAAAGAATGGCCAAGGCCCAGTCACCTGACTGAAGTGCGAAGCTTTCTGGGCTTGGCAGGGTATTACAGACGTTTCGTGAAGGACTTTTCGAAGATAGCGAGACCTCTCACCAACCTTATAAAGAAAGTGATCAAGTTCCAGTGGGACAGCGACTGTGAGAAGGCGTTCCAGACGCTGAAAGAGAGACTGACCACAGCTTCAGTCCTGACCTTGCCCTCATGGACAGATGGGTTTGAAGTTTTCACAGCGATGCTTCCCCAAATATGGCTTAGGGTGCGTCATGTATGAGGGATGGAGGTCATAGCGCGTTAGAGCGAGGCAGTTGAAAGAGTATGAGACCAGATATCCGACGCATGACTTGGAGTTAGCAGCCGTGGTTTTTGCGCTCAAGATCTGGAGACACTACCTCTATGGTGTCTCGTGCAAGATCTTCACCGACCACAAAAGCCTCAAGTATATTTTCACCCAAAAGGATTTGAATATGAGGCAGAGGCGATGGCTAGAGCTGATTAAGGACTATGATTTGGAGATTCTGTATCATGAAGGGAAGTCCAACTTGGTAGCTGATGCGTTAAGCAGAAAGAGGAGTCATTCAGTGAATTCTATGTGGGTCCTCCCTGATGAGCTAGCTCGGGAATTTCAGAGGCTGAATTTGGAGGTGATGGAGTCTGGGGAGTAGAGCACGAGGTGAAGCTGTACCATATGAGTGCCTCTTCCGACATCTATGGGGAGATACTCAAGGGATAGCCGGATGATGTTAAATTGGAACGAATCAGAGAGAAGTTAAAGGAAGGGAATGCAGAAGGATTTGAAATCCACGCTGATGGCAGTCTGAGATTTAGAGGCCGTTGGTGCGTCCCTCAAGGTTGTACAGATGTGAAGGAGAGACTGATAAGGAGGCTCATAATACCCCCCTATTCAGTCCACCCAGGCGGAGATAAATTGTACAAGGATCTGAAGAAGCTGTTCTGGTGGCCAAAGATGAAGCGGGAGGTAGCAGAGTTCGTGTCTAGATGCCTCACCTGTCAGAAGGTGAAGTTCGAGCATAAGAGGATGGGAGGATTGTTGCAGCCCTTGGAAGTACCCAAATGGAAGTGGGACTCTATTTCTATGGATTTTGTAGTTGGGCTACCGCCGGCGAAGGGTGAAGTCAATCAGATATGGGTGATCGTGGATCGACTCACCAAGTCCGCTCGATTCATACCTATGAAGAGCACTTGGTCTATGAGTCAGTTAGTGGATGCATACATTAAGAATGTGGTCAGATACCATGGCGTGCCTCAGAACGATAGTATCTGATCGGGACTTGAGATTCTTAGCACATTTCTGGTAGCAGTTTCAGGAAGCTATGGGTACTAAATTGAAATCGAGCACAACTTTCCACCCGGCGACAGATGGTCAGACGGAGAGGACTATCCAGACCTTGGAGGACATGCTTCGAGCATGTGTCATGGACTTTCAGGGGACTTGGGCAGATAGACTTCACCTGTTGGAGTTCTCGTATAATAACAGTTACCACTCTAGTATTAAGATGGCTCCCTATGAAGCCTTGTATGGGAGGAATGCAGAACCGCTTTATGCTGGAGCGACATCAGTGAGACAGTGATTTTGGGACCCCAGCTGATAGAGGAGACGATGGAGCAGGTCCGAATTATCCAGAGCTAAATGAAAGCAGCCCAGGACAGGCAGAAGTCCTATGCCGACTTAAAGAGGAGACCGATTGAATTCGAAATTGGTGATAGATTCTTCCTGAAGGTGTCTCCTGTGAGAGGGGTAACCAGATTTGGGAAGAAGGGGAAATTAAGCCTCAAATTCATGGGTCCTTACGAGGTCCTGGAGAGAATTGGAGAGGTAGCTTACAGATTAGCACTACCTGGTGAAATGGAGAGAGTCCATAATGTTTTTCACGTCTCTCAGCTGAAGCGTTACGTGCCCGACCCGTCCCACGTTCTACATCTACAGCCTGAGGTACTGGAATTGGAGCAGAACCTATCATATGAGGAGTACCCCATTAAAGTATTGGACACCAAGACTAGAGAAACCCGATCGAAGTCCACCCGGATGGTCAAGGTGTTGTGGTCGAATCATGGGACTGAGGAGGCGACGTGGGAGGTCGAAGAGGAAATGAAGAAGAAATACCCTCAGCTTTTCGAGCAGGTAACCGTTTAAGACTTATGTCAAGTTTAGTCGGATTCAACTTTCAGAATCAGTCTTTTGGTTGGGATATCATCTAGGCTTAGCTTCGAGGGCGAAGCTTTCTTTTAAGGGGGATGAGATGAAATACCCGTGAATTTTGGCGTAGGATTAAATTAGCATATAGTCAAGAATGTTATTGGTAAGATTAATAAAGGCCCAGAGAAGCAATATACATAGGTATAATTACGTTCATTTCAGATAACTTTATTATGTTCAAGAATACAATTTGATTTTACTTCTCTCTAAAATATTTTCCTCTTCCTAACTCATTTATTCAGCTATTATGTATTTATTCCTTTTATCTAAATATTTAGATAATTCTCCTCATCCTTCACTAACGATCAGTTAGCCCTTCTTCTATTTTGTTTTTTTACTTTAGCCAAATAGTATTTATTTATCTCTCTAAATTTTGAATCTAGATCCTTCCATGATTTTAACGTTATTCATTTACCTTTAAATTGAAATCTTATTTATAAACTCATTTCAAGTTATTTTACAACATTACTTATAAATTCTCCTCTCACTAACTAAATACATTTATTAGTTAAAGACTAATTCTTTAATTATTTCCATATTGCTTCTATTTAATACCACAATCGCTATCACGATCGCCTCCATCTTCAACCTACTGCCTCCACTCTTCTCTCTTTCTTTAAGCTCCCAACCCTTCTCAAATTCACGCTCTTATTCTCCATCGTCGTTAGACCGCTTCTCTGGTGCCGGTATTGATAGAAGGGTAAGGGGTATCCGTTGGTAAGGTTAGCTGATTAATTCGCTAGTCTCTAGGTAGTATCTGATTGTGTTCTACTTGTTTTTAGACTCCGACTTCCTTCTGACGGACGCTACTGCTGATCTAGCTGAGTAATTCTAGGGCGGTGAGCGTATCCAGGTAAATGTTGCTCAACATTCTCTACCTCTGTGTTTTTGCGAATTAACAATGGATTGGTTTGGATGTGGTTTTGATGTTGTGAAGGTTTGGGAATTGTTTTCCCCTGTGTATTCTGGTGAGCTGTTTTGCAAAGGGTTTAAATCAATGTTTTGGGAGACTTTCTTTGAATTGATTATTGGATTGTTGGTACCTCTTGGTACTCCGTGTATATTGTTGGTGCCTTATTGGCGCTCCGTGTAATTTGGTAATGAAAAATAATCTAAAAGAAATTTAGAAACACTTAAAAAGTGAAAAACGCTAATAAGCGTAAATAACCATAGGAGGTGAGACACCTCGGTAGAGTATTATGTTGATTCCTAATTTTTTCATGCCTAATTACTGTACGGGAAGGATTCCCGAAGAAAACGGTCCCCAAATAATGCATTAAAACGCTAATAGAGCTTTAGCGCACATTTTTCGAGAAAACCCGAAAACTTGACTTGGAGTTGTCAAACGAACCCGTAAAAATTTAATTTCATTAAATACTATAACTAAGCACTTATGGAAGCTTAATAACCAATAAATTTGAATAAACAGAAAATTCCGGAAAACGGGCCCGTTTAGTGAATAGTACCAAAATCGGGGAAATTAACGAGCGTTTTCTGTAAAAGATGAAAAACCTCCAACTAGTAGTAATGTGTGGGGCCGGTTTTTAAGGTCTAAATAACTCCCTCACTCACCACACATAACTAGCTAACAAATAAAGAAGTCAAAAAGTAAAAAGGAAAAAGTGAAAAGGCACCCACATTTTCTCTCACCTCTCATTTCTCTCTTCTCTCTCCCATTTCTTTTCTCCCAGCCGATTTCTCTCTCCTTCTCCCTCTTTTGCTGGTGATTTTGAAGCTTCCAAAGGAAGCAACAATGGCTTTCTCCCTCTCTCTTGCATGCTTTAGTCTCATTTGAACTCCAAATGCAAAAATAAGTACATATTCTTGCTCCTCTCATCAACCTCTACCATTATCTCTTTTCAAAATCCAAAAATGAGGAAGTTCATCTCCATGGGTTTTCCCCATTTGAAGAGAAAATGGCATCAATGTGTAGCTTGGAGTCTCCTTTCTCCATTAAGGTAAAAATTTACATGAAAAACTCAAGTTTCACCCATCCTTATTGTAGCTGATTTTCTTCATTTGTAATGCTCTATTTTTCTCTCTCTTTTGAGCATAATTTCAACCTTGAAATGGTGGTGGTATCACCTTCTTGAACCAAGGCTAAACCCCTCTTGGAATTCCTAAAGGTAAACCCTAACTTATGGTAATTTAAACCTTTCATTGGATTAGTGTTATTCTAATGGGTTAGAAGTTTAATTATATCCTTTTTGTGTATTTTGGGTGTTGGGATGGAGTTTGGCAACTCCATTCCCCATATGACCGATTTGTGCAGAAAGAGAGAAGAAGGAGAATTGGAAAAGAAAGAAGGAATTATAAGCTTAAGGTAAGAGCTCCTTCTTAATGCTAAGTTTTAATGCATTAGAATGATGGGAATGGGTAAAGTAATGAATGAACTCAAAATATTGTACTAGTATTGTAGTTGATGGAAGTTTGAAAGTATTTGTGAATTGATATTTGAATTGAAGGCCTTGGAGCCAAGTAAATTGTGTATGTGTGGTATTGTAGTATGAGGAGTATTGATGAATTGATATTGTTTTGATTGCTGGTAGGACCCTTATATGGTTGTGGCTAGTTTTAGGAATGATTTTGGTGAGAATGGGTGTATGTGGATAAGTGAGATTTGTAGGTAGACTATGGCAGAATTTTAGTAGGAAATGTGCATTTATGGATGACTTGGTGAATGGGAGAACCAGGTGTGTATTGGGTTGAGTAGAGGTGCTTAGTAACCATGGGATGGTAGTTGTAGTATGAGAATATAAGGGGGTAAAATCTGTAGCAAGAAGTGTTAAAATGCAATGGAGAAACTAGGAGGAACTAGTGTACAAGACTTAGGAAAATGAGGGTTGAACTTGTGTATTGTTAGTGCATTTGCTTGGAAATGAATTGGAATGGTAAAATGGAATTAGGACAAGTGCAAAATGCAAAGAGAAGTGTAGGAATGCACAAGTGTGTAAAGTGTGAAAATGAGAATGGAATTTGTAGAAATTGAGCAAGAAGTTGAGTAAGGATTGGACCATGGATTTAAGGAGTTTTAGTGAGTGTTTAAACATGTATAAAACATGTGGAAAGATTATGAATGATTGGAGGTGGATTAAGGGTTGATTTGGGGTTGAAAAATCAACTTAGTAGTTGTTTTTAGCAGGGTTCGGGACCTAGGATATGTACCCAGTCCCGGACTGCACTGAAAACACTTCGAGAGTAAACCTGTAGGTGGTCCGGGACCTAGGTCCAGGACCAAGTCCCGGACCAATAGTTAAAATCAGCCGAGAGTAACTTCTATGAATGGTCCGGGACCTTGGGTCCGGACCAAGTCCCGGACCACCCCCAAATTGTTGCCGAAAGTGATTTTTAGGGTTTAAAACATGGGAGATTGATTGGTAGTGATTTTAGAAGTTGCTAAGGCCTTGTTTGGTGACCTTTAAAGGCCCTAAGAAGTGTAAACAAGTTTGAGAAGTGATTACGAAAGTTGTGAGTATAAGAACATTAAGTTAAACCGAAATAACGGGATAACGGGTAAGTACGGGAGTAGCAATTATGTATATAGCATAATGCTTAGTATTAATAGAACCATTTGGCATGTATTCACTGGTTCGAGAGTAATACTTGAGGAACAAGTGTGAACCAAGGAACAAGGGAAACCCGGTAAAGGAAATCCCGGTGAAAGGTATGATTTCCTCATGCTCTGTATCCTAACCTGGTTACCCCGATTTGTGTGCTTATTTGATCACCTAAAGAAGCTAAATACACGAATCGGACTTTTATGCACTTACTTGTGCTTGTTTATGTTGTTCTTGTTATATTGCCTTGAACATTTTGTTTGTATAATTCATGATATGAATGGATGAGGATAAAGTGTATGTGTATCTTGTTGTGTATTGTGTAATGTGTTATTCCATGGTAGGGATGTGATGACTTCTACTAATTCCTAACAATCTAACTCCTAACTTGAGTATTGAATAAATTGAAAAGAGTAGAAGTCCGACATAGTTTTGGCCATGCGTGAGGATGATGAGACACAAGAGGTTGGATCCGATTCCTGGCCTGAATCCTTTCTATGGACCAAATCCCTTAAATGGTAGTCCTAGATTGGTGAACCACAGGTAAAGCCCGGTGGTGGGACGGTGTAGTCCGTGCCCGGAGGTCACCATGACTTAACTTGAGTAAGTAAGCAAGTAAGTAAAGTATTGTATGAGTAACGGTCTTGGCTAGTGTAAGTCATTGGCCCTGAGTAAAAGAGTAATGTCCACCCGATTAACCCGGGTGGGTAAAAGAGCTAACAGGTGTTGTGTATGTATTGTAGAAGCGTATTCCGTAAATGTAAGTGTGTATGGTTGACTTGTTTCATTCTTGTATGTATTGAAATGTATGTGTACTCGTTGTGATGTGTATTGTAGTACTATGATGAAGCATGTATGTATGTATGAGTAAAATGGACTGCATGTATTCGACACCAAGTGGTCGGTTTACCTCGCTAGTACGCGGAGTATGCGGATTTCATATGCAGCGTAAGTGAGCCCCTAGGGGCACTGTTTTTATTGTACAGGTACCCGAAGCGGTTATAGTCACAGTAAGGAGACCGGCAGCTATGCTTAGATCGCTAGGAATGAATGGTAGATAGTAAAGAATTGTATAAGGCTTGTAGCCTTGAAGTGTCGGTGTACTAAGGGGTACACCATCATGCATTTGCAAAGTATGTAGTTTGTGAGAAATGGGTAGATGCTAGACTCTTAATGAGTATGTATAAACTTGAGAGAATTGTTGTATTTGTATTTGGATTTGGATCTTAGTCAACTCGGTATGTTGTATTGTAATTATGGAGTATTGTATTGAATGGAGAATTATAGTACTTGGTTGGTAATTGGAGTATGGATTGTAATTGTGTAGCACTCGGGTATTTCGGTCCATCAGACCGATGCTGTAAGTAGTAGTAGGCCTTGTTAGTCACGTGGGTGGCAAATGACATTGTATCACCCACCGTTGTGTAAGTATGTATCGCTGCGTGAGTATGGAAGTATGAGGAGATTAGACGGTAATAACGGTATTAGCGGTAGGGGTGTTACAAAAAGTGGTATCAGAGCGAAGTATCGCTCTGATGACTGGAAATACTGAGTTTAGGAAATACTGAGTTAGGAATTAGAAGCTTAGGGCTAAGGGCTGAGTGATAGCGTTAGAGATACACTAATTAGGAACTACCGGTGTGTACCAGATACCTGCAACATCAGACCCACCCACCGCATCCCCATTGTATAACTGGGAAAGAACGCCAGAGAGAAGGAAAGTCCTCTCATACTCGGGAAAACCCAATCTGGCAGTAGTGAGATAAGCCTATAAGAGGAAAGAACCTAACATATAGTAGATTCCTAGAATCGGAAGTCCCAGAGATGGTTCCCGGGGTTGAACAACAATGACCGCACTTAGTAGCGGTAGAATGAGCACTCCAACCATAAGGAGGCTGCAACTTACAACAGCATGGAGCAATGTGCTTAGCAGTCATGAAACCTGGCTTATCAACCAGCAGCAGGAAAAGAAGCACTAAGCATGCAACAGAGCAGAACGAACCCGAGACACAAGTCTACGGGACAGTAATAGCTAAATAACAACACCAACGGTATGCTAGCAGACTAAGGACATAGTCGGGAATGGTTAACTCCAATACTACAACACCTAAAAGGTTACAATACCTGGCCAACATAGCTCAGACAGCTACAAGAACATTCACGAGATATAATCTGACAGGATACAAGAGTAGTGCCTAAACAAGCTAAGGCTCAGTAACCACAGTAAATGTGTGGGAACGAACAACAAGGAAAACACAGAACAAATAAATAACGATCTCCAACAATTGGAGAAGTATCCCGATCAATGACAGTCACATCAAGATCACTAAGAAGTTGCTTAAAAGGTCGAGTATCCCAACGTAAATCAATAGATCAAATAAAGAGTCGACAAGACTACAAAATACGAGTGGAAACCATATCGGGACCGGATAGGTTTACCCAAAACCACCAGTACCACGCACTTGCCACGGCAGTGCAGAGTGCAGTAGGAACAGGAACATGTAGAAGAAGAACCCACACCACAAGTACTTAGTAATGTACCGTGACGGCAATGAAGCGACTACAGGATCACATATTCTAAAAACTGGAAGAATGAAACCTTGGGAGGGCCTGACAGCCTGACCATTGCACTAAAGGACATACTAGTCAGCGAGATGCTGGACTTGGTCAAGACCTCGGACATGGCCATGCCATGAAGAACTTTTAACACCAAACTGTTATTATAAAACCTAAAATTTTCCTTTCAAACCAAAACCCTTTTTTTTAAACCCCCGGATTTTTAAGAACAAACCAACAGAATTACGGTAAGTATCATAGAATGATACAAGGGGAGTTGACAACAGAATACTTCACATAGGCGTGTGACGAGCACTACGAGTGTACCCAATTACGGGATGTGGGACGACCGCACTCCGAAGGAGCTTGTGGCCTAACAGATAGTCGGGTAAGTGGTAACGTACCAATAAGGTACCCCACGTATGTATACATGTAGTGTACGAAACACGGGAAGTAGTCAACTCCGTTCTATGGACCATGAGTAAATTCAAACCAGAATAGCTGGACGCCTCAGACGATCAAGGAGAAGGAACTCAGCTAAGTAATAAGTATAAGGGAACTAAGAGAATCCATCTGAAGATAAGGAATGAGGACTAGGAAGTGCAAAGAGCACAGACTAGTAAGTATAGACATTGGATATGTCTCAAAAACTTCAAGCAAATACATGACAGCTGGAAGGGATACCCAACCTAAGCACGGTAAGGCAAATGCCTAACGTGAACATAATAATGTTCAACAAACGGGACGGAGTTCCCAAGAATAATTACCAAGACTACCAGGGAGCAAAAAAATTCATCATTAGAGAGGATATTAAAGCTAGTCTAAAATACTAGGAGAAAGTATAAACGGTCTACCCAAGAACGGGAGACGTTATAACCCTGAAGGGATAGCTTAAATACAATACCACAAGGCGGTATAGTGGACACAACATATCATAAACATTAGCCGGATGTAACTGTGTAACCAATAACACCCAAGAGAAATCCTTGAAGGGTGTTTGAGTTAACAGCAGTCGAACAAAGCGTCATGATAAGAGCACGGGAACTAGAATGAACACTCAGTTAGGACACCGAAGGGATTTCACTTAACAGGAAATACCCTCAACTACTAAAAGGCACTAATTAGCACCAGATTGCCTAAAGGGCCTCCCATGAACGGAAGCGTGATGCAACAACTTGCCATGGAGCCCAGTTAATACCTCCAACCCTATGATGGCATACAAGGAGGTGGAAACATGTATAAATAGCCTGCAAGGAGCATAGCTCGCAGCAATAAGGCTCAAGAGCCATAAACCAACTACGTTATGTAAACTTAAACGGTTACAATACCCACACTATTTAATAGCAAGACTTGCCGAAAATGGCCCCATAAGGGAAGAGATATTATTTCAGAAGATGAGCAGAGCGACAATCGAATCGCACGATTTGAACCCAATATGATGAGTGGCTTGGAGTAATGGCTACCTTAGTGACACTGTCACTAGAGCATCAGTCTAGTATACTTTTGACGAAGCTTTTAATTGCCTTCATGCCTTCTGTAATAATAGTAGCACAGAGGCATAAGAATCGTGATAATGCCAACACTAGTGTAGTCCACACTTGGACACTACGAGAAACCTGAGGGAAGGTACCCCTCGTTAGCCGGAGACCATCAAGGCGTTGAGGATGCGAACCCTTAGAAAAGGCTTCCACCTACCATAATAACAAAGCTTGCGCATGTAGTTGTTGCCAAGAGGCAATCGAATAAGAAAATGAGATTTCCAAACCACAACGCCTAGAAAGAGGCTCTGTGAGCAACTTTGAAAACTGAAGAAGAGTTGGCCTAGAAGAGAACCTAGAATGTGCATACTGTGGACTGTAGAAGCACATCGCTTAAAGAGCATAGAGACTCGAAGGAATAAGTATACTCGATATGCACCCAAGCATATGGTGAACTATTGTATGAATGGCGGAAGTACATAAGCAGAGACTAACATAGTAAACCTTGTCATGAGACTTATGAGTGGCGACAAGAACCTTCACTTACCAATGATAGAATACTCCTCAATTGGAGAACGGGACCAGAAAACCTTGAAGTTACCTTGGGATGTCCCGGTGATGTACATACGAAAGTAAAACTGCACAACTAGAGCCTATAACCAATGCTCAGCACTGGGGAGACAGTAATTATCAAAAACAATCAATGGGAGTGCACATTGGACACCACGAATGACCAACGCTCAAGTGAGCTTATAACCCGGTAAACCACTTCATCCATGGTGAACAAGATACTTGGTAAATTGTATCATAAATGATGAAGGAATGTGAGGTAAGCTAACCTACACATGAAACCTAAATTGAAATAAAACATCTCCACATTGGGAAGATAGTAACATTGTGGTATGCTACGACAACTGTCATACACACGAACATAGGAAACCCTCAGTGTATTCACACCATAAGGAAATAGTACCAATGACAATGGCAATGAGTAAAGATAAGATACCACAGTAACAGAAATCGTAAAAACGATGTTGTATAATGAGCAAGAATATGGTGCACAACAAGCGATCGCTATGAGGAAGTAGTTAGACAAGGACACGGAGTTGTAAGTACAAGATGACAGGTAGAAATATTAATTCCTATTGCGATCACATAAGAGATTTACTGCCAGGCGTTTACGCCTCTGCACTCTGTAAGACTGAGTGTTTTGGTATTGCACTTGTGCAGCTAATGATCTAGTGGGGTAGCTAGGAATATGGAAAGTGTAAATCGTGGTAAATTCTTCGTTTCACCAACGAACAAGGCAGAAGCTAGTTAAGAAAAAGCTTAGAAACAAACCGTGCGGCCTAAGGCCAAAGAAGCACGAAGAGTGTAAAACACACTAACAATCACAAGATGTGAATTCCAGTGGAATAAAAAGTGAAAGAACACTTAAGATAGTCACTGGGACCGACGCATAGAAAATGCAAGGTCATACAAGTAAAGAACACTTGTACTGAACCAGAGCAACTAGTATAATTCAGAAGCTATTAACAACAGAGGAAGCACTACAACTAAGTAGTGACTTAACCTCGCCCGACAATAAGTCGGAGGAACTTAGTGAATAATCATGGGAGTACGAATAGTATGTATAATAGATTGCCAGAGAGCAGGTTATAAATCTAAAACTCATCGAGTTCCAACACGGTAAAAGAATACCACACTTGTTTAATAGACCTTATTCCCACAATAGAGGGGTAAAAAGGGCGATGAGTAGCACATCTGGAATAACCAAAGAGCGAATTAAACACTAAGGTTATCAGGGTCACGCAGCAGAAGCTAGTGGGCCCTAGCTAAGAGGTTAATACACTTAGTAAGCATGAGAAAATGACTATCAATGCCTTAAAGCCTAATAGGCTAGAACCGAATTGGTTAGGAGTTAATAAACTCCAATAGGAATTCTTGGTGCAAGGATTAAACCATTAGTATGGTTAAGACCCTTTGACCAGAATACATTGAGTAATAGACCGTAGGGAAGCTAAAATGCTTCAGATTGCCCGAATTGAGTAAACCAATGTTCAATAATAACATATGGTAGATTACGTGGGCGTAATCCCTTTTAAGGGGGGTAGAGCGAAAACCGCTTAGTGTAAGTGTCACTTATAAAACATATAAACTATAATGTGCATAGCAAAAATGAGAATTGATTTGATGATTGATGCTTATGTTAAATAAACATACGTATTCATTCATATTGTAATTGTGGTAATTAGGCACGAGAGATGCGAATACCATAGGATGAATATACCTACCTTGTAACTCTAGTGTGAGAGTATTAGTAAAGAGGAGTAGAGAAACTCCTGGGGAATGATAATCTCTATAGTGTATGTCTAGTTGAAGTGAGACATGGCATTACGATGCATGAGTCGGCATAAAACTGATGTAGAACCTAGAGGAAATTGAGTTCCCTAGGTGATTGTTGAGACAATTGAGAATGAGTAGTGGACGGAGCTCCACAAGTATTGTATCCCTTAAAGAAATTGTACGAAATGATTGAGAGTAGTCGGTGAATGGAACCCATAAGTAGTGTATCCCTAGGTAAGTTATTGGAAGTAAATTAAGGACGACTAAATTCCAAAAGTATTGTATTCCTTGTTAGATTATTTGAGATGATGGAGAGTAGAATGGATGAAAGTAGCGAAAGTTGATGAAATGAGCCCTTAGGCATTGAATCCCAAAGTAAGTATTTAGAAGCAGATTGAGGATGATTGATGGACCAAATTCCATCGTTTAGAGATGTATGAATTTGTAATTATGACTAGGAAGAGTAAAAAGATAGAAAATGGAAATAATTGAATTATTTGGTTATTTGAAACTGATGTGGGAAGTCGAACTTGATCCTGATCAGATCAAAGGAAACCGAACATAAATTGGGGTGGAAAGATAGTTCAACACTGATGCTGATCACATTAGGGTCGAATGATTCTTGAAGCTCCCCTCAAGTGGTCATAAGAATCACGCATAGGATAGATGTAATGAACATAAATTGAAGTTTTGGAGTTGTTGTGTTTTAGAGAGATTTCTAATTAGTGGTTGCGAAAGGATTTCCCTTAGACTGGAGAATGAGGATTTGTTGGAAGCTTTTACCGAAGAACAATAGTAGTGTATCATGTTGTATTGTTCCAAGGGCAGCAGGACGTAGAGGAGTCTTGTGTCTAGATGACGTGAGTGCCTGCAGAATTGTAGTGTGTATTACATTGTTTTGGAATAGCTTTGCATGGAATGTATGTATAAACCTTGTAATGTAAAACCAGATGGGTGATTGTAATGCGGATTGGAGTAATTGTAGTAGATTTGCATGGTAATGTACGTAGATACCTTGATTAACGGATTTAGGAATTTGCAAGGAGGAGGAATGTATGACTTTTGGCGTTAGACATGTTTGAATGAGTAAGTATAGTAATCCTACAACCTTGAACAACTTTGAGGGCAAAGTTTCTTAAGAGGGGTAGATTGAAATTCCCCGAACTAAAATATAGTGATTAAAATTATTATAATATGTATTTAAGGGCCTAATAGTGCCTAAGTAATATTGGTAGGGAAAAATAAATCCCAAAGAAAGTAAGAAACACCTAAAAAGTGAAAAACGCTAAATAAGCGTTAAATAACCATAGGAGGTACGAGACCTCGGTTAGAGTATTATGTGGATTCCTAAGGCTTGTTCATGCCTAATTAGTGTACGGGAACGATTCCCGAACAAAACGAATCCAAATAATGCATTAAAACGCTAATAGAGCTTTAGTGCATGTTTTTAAGAAAACCCGAAAACGTGACTTTGAGTGGTCAAACGAACCCGTAAAAATCATAGTTCATTAAATAACTATAATTAAGCACTAATGGAAGCTTAATAACCAATAAAATTAAGTAAACGAGAAAATTCCGGAAAACGGGCCCGGTTAGTGAATAGTACCAAAACCAGGGAAATTAAAGAGCATTTTCTGTAAAAGACAAAAAACGCTCCAACTAGTAGTAATGTGTGGGGCCGGTTTTTAAGGTCTAAATAACTCCCTCACTCACACACATAACTAGCTAACAAATAAAGAAGTCAAAAAGTAAAAAGGGAAAAAGTGAAAAGGCACCCACATTTTCTCTCACCTCTCATTTCTCTTTCTCTCTCCCATTTCTTTTCTCCCAGCCGATTTCTCTCTCCTTCTCCCTCTTGTGCTGGTGATTTTGAAGCTTCCAAAGGAAGCAACAATGGCTTCTCCTCTTCTCTTGCATGCTTTAGTCTCATTTGAACTCCAAATGCAAAAATAAGTACATATTCTTGCTCCTCTCATCAACCTCTACCATTATCTCTTTTCAAAATCCAAAAATGAGGAAGTTCATCTCCATGGGTTTTCCCCATTTGAAGAGAAAATGGCATCAATGTGTAGCTTGGAGTCTCCTTTCTCCATTAAGGTAAAAATTTACATGAAAAACTCAAGTTTCACCCATCCTTATTTGTAGCTGATTTTCTTCATTTGTAATGCTCTATTTTTCTCTCTCTTTTGAGCATAATTTCAACCTTGAAATGGTGGTGGTATCACCTTCTTGAACCAAGGGCTAAAACCCCTCTTGGAAATTCCTAAAGGTAAACCCTAACTTATGGTAATTTAAACCTTTCATTGGATTAGTGTTATTCTAATGGGTTAGAAGTTTAATTATATCCTTTTTGTGTATTTTGGGTGTTGGGATGGAGTTTGGCAACTCCATTCCCCATATGACCGATTGTGCAAGAAGAAAGAGAGAAGAAGGAGAATTGGAAAAGAAAGAAGGAATTATAAGCTTAAGGTAAGAGCTCCTTCTTAATGCTAAGTTTTAATGCATTAGAATGATGGGAATGGGTAAAGTAATGAATGAACTCAAAATATTGTACTAGTATTGTAGTTGATGGAAGTTTGAAAGTATTTGTGAATTGATATTTGAATTGAAGGCCTTGGAGCCAAGTAAATGTGTATGTGTATTGGTATTGTAGTAGAGGAGGTAGTATTGATGAATTGATATTGTTTTGATTGCTGGTAGGACCCTTATGGTTGTGGCTAGTTTAGAATGATTTTGGTGAGAATGGGTGTATGTGGATAAGTGAGAATTGTAGGTAGACTATGGCAAATTTTAGTAGGAAATGTGCATTTATGGATGACTTGGTGAATGGGAGAACCAAGGTGTGTATTGGGTTGAGTAGAGGTGCTTAGTAACCATGGGATGGTAGTTGTAGTATGAGAATATAAGGGGTAAAATCTGTAGCAAGAAGTGTTAAAATGCAATGGAGAAACTAGGAGGAACTAGTGTACAAGACTAGGAAATGAGGGTTGAACTTGTGTATTGTTAGTGCATTTGCTTGGAAATGAATTGGAATGGTAAATTGTAATTAGGACAAGTGAAAAATGCAAAGAGAAGTGTAGGAATGCACAAGTGTGCAAAGTGTGAAAATGAGAATGGAAATTTGTAGAAATTGAGCAAGAAGTTGAGTAAGGATTGGACCATGGAATTAAAGAGTTTAGTGAGTGTTTAAGTGTGTTTAAACATGTGGAAAGATTATGGATGGATTGGAGGTGGATTAAGGTGTTAGGGTTTGGGGTTGAAAAATCAACCTAGTAGCAGTTTTTAGGGTGCGGGACCTAGGATATGTACCAAGTCCCGGACCGCACTGAAAAATACTTCAAGAGTAAAACCTATAGGTGGTCCAGGACCTAGGTCCAGGACCAAGTCCCGGACTAATAGTTAAAATCAGCCGAGAGTAACTTCTATGGATGGTCCGGGACCTTGGGTCCGGACCAAGTCCCGGACCACCCCCAAATTGTTGCCAAAAGTGATTTTTAGGGTTTAAAACATGGGGGATTGACTGGTAATGGTTTTAGAAGTTGCTAAGGCCTTGTTTGGTGACCTTTAAAGGGTATAAGAAGTGTAACAAGGTTGAGAAGTGATTACAAAGTTGTGAGTATAAGAACATTAAGTTAAACCTAAATAACTGGATAATAGGGTAAGTACGGGGAGTAGCAATTATGTATATACCGTAATGCTTAGTATTAATAGAACCATTTGGCATGTAGTCAGTGGTTCTAGAGTAAGACTCGAGGAACAAGTGTGAACCAAGGAACAAGGGAACACCCGGTAAAGTAAATCCTGGTGAAAGGTATGATTTCCTCATGCTTTGTATCCTAACCTGGTTACCCCTATTTGTGTGCTCATTTGATCACCTAAAGAAGATAAATACATGAATCGGACTTTAATGCACTTACTTGTGCTTGTTTATGTTGTTCATGTTATATTGCCTTGAACATTTAGTTTGCATAATTCATGATATGAATGGATGAGGATGAAGTGTATGTGTATCCTGTTGTGTATTGTGTAATGTGTTATTACTTGGTAAGGATGTGATGACTTCTACTAATTCCTAACCATCTAACTCCTAACTTGAGGATTGAATAAATTGGAATGAGTAGAAGTCCAATATAGTTTCGGCCACGCGTGAGGATGAGGAGACACAAGAGGTTGGATCCGATTCCTGGCCTGAATCCTTTCTATGGACCAAATCCCTTAAATGGGTAGCATCCTAGATTGGTGAGCCACAGTAAAGCCTGGTGGTGGGACGGTGTAGTGCCTACCCGGAGGTCACCACGACTTAACTTGAGTAAATAAGTAAGTAAAGTATTGTATGAGTAACGGTCTGGCTAGTGTAAGTCATTGACCTTGAGTAAAAGAGTAATGTCCACCCGATTAACCCTGGTGGGTAAGAGAAGCTAACAAGTGTTGTGTATGTATTGTAGAAGTGTATTCCGTAAAGGTAAGTGTGTATGGTTGACTTGTAATGTCTTCCTTGTATGTATTGAAATGTATGTATGTACTCGTTGTGATGTATTGTAGTACTGTGAATGAAGCATGTATGTATATATGAGTAAAATGGACTGCATGTATTCGACCAAGTGGTCGGCCTACCCTCGCTAGTACGCGGGGTATGCGGATTTCATATGCAGCGTAAGCTGAGCCCCTAGGGGCACTGTTTTTATTGTACAGGTACCCGAAGCGGTTATGGTCACAGTAAGAGACCGGCGGCTATGCTTAGATAGCTAGGAATGAATGGTAGATAGTAAAGAATTGTATAAGGCATGTAGCCTTGAAGTGTCGGTGTACCAAGGGGTACACCATCATGCATTTGCAAAGTATGTAGTTTGAGAGAAATGGGTAGATGCTAGACTCATAATGAGTATGTATAAACTTGAGAGCATTGTTGTATTTGAATTTGGATTTGGATCTTAGTAAACTCGGTATGTTGTATTGTAATTATGGAGTATTGTATTGAATGGAGAGTTGTATTACTTGGTTGGTAATTAGAGTATGATTGTAATTGTGTAGCACTCGGGTATTCCGGTCCATCAGACCGATGCAGTAAGTAGTAATAGGCCTTGTTAGTCACGTGGGTGGCTTACGACATTGTATCACCCACCGTTGTGTAAGTATGTATCCGCTGCGTGAGTATGGAAGTATGAGGAGATTAGACGGTAATGACAGTATTAGCGGTAGGGGTGTTACAATTAATCACAAAAACACTCTATTAAGTGGTGAAATGACCTATGCACCAAGTAAAATAAAGGAGTATAAACGCATTAAAACATCATTATTTCACCATTTATCAGTGTGGTATCAAGATAAATACATTAAGAGAATGTGTTGCCACTGAGTAACTTGGAAAGAAACATAACATGATGTTACAATAATATGAGATGAAAAGTTTGGTTATGATGTTTATGGTATACCATCCTAAGAATGACTTTAAGGAAGAATCTGGAAAGATCATGATAAGGCACTAATACTATGATTTTAATGATCTGTGTTTAATATGTATGACTATTCTAACCAGTACTTGGCAAACAGGGTAGATTGGGGGTAATGAGAGTAGCTTAGGAACAAGAATAGCTACAGGGCACTTAGTTGCGCGTTTTAGTTCACCGAATGGTATTGATAATGGTAATGGTACATGGTGTAATGATACTAGTATTGTTACTAGAACTGGAACTGGTACTGGTACTGGTATAGGTACTAGTACTGGTACTGGAACTGGTACTGGGGGTACTGGTACTGGTACTGGTACTGGTACTGGTACTGGTACTGGTACTTGTACAGGTACTGGTACTGGTACTGGCACTGCACTAGCACTGCATTGGCATTGACATTGGCATTGGCATTATCATTGGCATTGGCATGGCATTGGCATTGGCATTGGCATTGGCATTGGCATTGGCATTGGCATTGGCATTGGCATTGGCATTGGCATTGGCATTGGCATTGGCATTGGCATTGGCATTGGCATTGGCATTGGCATTGGCATTGGCATTGGCATTGGCATTGGCATTGGCATTGGCATTGGCATTGGCATTGGCATGGCATTGGCATTGGCATTGGCATTGGCATTGGCATTGGCATTGGCATTGGCATTGATTGTCATTGGCATTGGCATTGGCATTGGCACTTGGCATTGGCATTGGCATTGGCACTGGCACTGGCATTGGCATTGGCATTGGCATTGGCATTGGCATTGGATTGGCATTGGCATTGGCATTGGCACTGGCATTGGCACTGGCATTGGCACTGGCATTGTTTGCACTGGCATTGGCACTGGCACAGGCATTGGGACTGGCATTGGCATTGGCATTGGCATTGGCATTGGCACATTGGCATGGCATTGGCATTGCTTGGCTGCATTGGCATCACACACTAGTTGGCATTGGCACTGGCACTGGCATGGCATTTGGCATTGGCACATTGGCATTGGCATTGGCATTGGCATTGGCATCATGCATTGGCATTGGCATTGGCATTGGCATTGGCATGGCTGGCACATTGGCAGGCATGGCTGGCATGGCATTGGCATTGGCATGGCATTGGCTTCATTTGGCATTGGCACATTGGCAGGCATTGGCATGCATTGGCACTGGCATTGGCATGGCAGCATTGGCATTGGCATTGCATTGGCATTGGCATTGGCATTGGCATTGGCATTGGCATTGGCATTGGCATTGGCATTGGCATTGGCATTGGCATTGGCTGCATTGGCATTGGCATTGGCATTGGCATTGGCATTGGCATTGGCATTGGCATTGGCATGGCATGCATTGGCATTGGCATTGGCATTGGCATTGGCATTGGCATTGGCATTGGCATTGGCATTGGCATTGGCATTGGCATTGGCATTGGCATTGGCATGGCATTGGCATTGCATTGGCATTGGCATTGGCATTGGCATTGGCATTGGCATTGGCATTGGCATTGGCATTGGCATTGGCATTGGCATGGCATTGGCATTGGCATTGGCATTGGCATTGGCATTGGCATTGGCATTGGCATTGGCATTGGCATTGGCATTGGCATTGGCATTGGCATTGGCATTGGCATGGCATTGGCATTGGCATTGGCATTGGCATTGGCATTGGCATTGGCATTGGCATTGGCATTGGGTGGCATTGGCATTGGCATTGGCATTGGCATGGCATTGGCATTGGCATTGGCATTGGCATTGGCATTGGCATTGGCATGGCATTGGCATTGGCATTGGCATTGGCATTGGCATTGGCATTGGCATTGGCTTGGCATTGGCATTGGCATTGGCATTGGCATTGGCATTGGCATTGGCATTGGCATTGGCATTGGCATTGGCATTGGCATTGGCATTGGCATTGGCATTGGCATTGGCATTGGCATTGGCATTGGCATTGGCATTGGCATTGGCATGGCATTGGCATTGGCATTGGCATGGCATTGGCATTGGCATTGGCATTGGCATTGGCATTGGCATTGGCATTGGCATTGGCATTGGCATTGGCATTGGCTTGGCATTGGCATTGGCATTGGCATTGGCATTGGCATTGGCATTGGCATTGACATTGGCATTGGCACTGGCACTGGCATTGGCACTGGCATTGGCACTGGCACTGGCATGGCCTGGCACGGCACTGGGCATTGGCACTTGGCATTGGCACTGGCATTGGCTGGCATTGGCAGCATTGGCATTGGCATTGGCATGGCATTGGCATTGGCATTGGCATTGCATTGGCACTGGCATTGGCATGGCTGGCATTGGCATTGGCATTGGCATTGGCATTGGCATTGCATTGGCATTGGCATTGGCATTGGCATTGCATTGGCATTGGCATTGGCATTGGCATTGGCATTGGCATTGGCATTGGCATTGCATTGGCATTGGCATTGGCATTGGCATTGGCATTGGCATGGCATTGGCATTGGCATTGGCATTGGATTGGCACATTGGCATTGGCATTGGCTTGGCATTGGCATTGGCATTGGCATTGGCATGGCATTGGCATTGGCATTGGCATGGCATTGGCATTGGCATTGGCATTGGCATTGGCATTGGCATTGGCATTGGCATTGGCATTGGCATTGGCATTGGCATTGGCATTGGCATTGGCATTGGCATTGGCATTGGCATGGCATTGGCATTGGCATTGGCATTGGCATTGCCACTGGCACTGGCATTGGCACTGGCATTGCAATGGCACGGGCATTGGCACTGGCATTGCCACTGGCACGAGCATTGGCATGGCATTGCACTGGCACTGGCACTGGCATGGCATAGCATTGCATTGGCATTGGCATTGGCATTGGCATTGGCATTGGCAATTGCATTGGCATTGGCATTGACATGGCACTGGCAGTGGCATGGCACTGGCATTGGCACCACTGGCATTGGCACTGGCATTGGCATTGGCAATGGCACTGGCAGTGGCACTGGCATTGCCATTGGCATTGTATTGGCATTGGCATTGGCACTGGCATTGGCACTGGCATTGGCATTGGCATTGGCATTGGCATTGGCACTGCATTGGCATTGGCGGCATTGGCATTGGCATTGGCATTGGCATTGGCATTGGCATTGGCATTGGCATGGCATTGGCATTGGCATTGGCATTGGCATTGGCATGGCATTGGCATTGGCATTGGCATTGGCATTGGCATTGGCATTGGCATTGGCATTGGCATTGGCATTGGCATTGGCATTGGCATTGGCATGGCATTGGCATTGGCATTGGCATTGGCATTGGCATTGCAGTGGCATTGGCACTGGCATGGGCATTGGCATTGGCAATGGCATGGCATTGGCATGGCATTGGCATTGGCATTGGCATTGGCATTGGCATTGGCATTGGCATTGGCATTGGCATTGGCATTGGCTGGCATTGGCATTGGCATTGGCATTGGCATTGGCATTGGCATTGGCATTGGCATTGGCATTGCATTGGCATTGGCATGGCATTGGCATTGGCATTGGCATTGGCATTGGCATTGGCATTGGCATTGGCATTGGCATTGGCATGGCATTGGCATTGGCATTGGCATTGGCATTGGCATTGCATTGGCATTGGCATTGGCATTGGCATTTGGCATTGGCATTGGCATTGGCATTGGAATTGGCATTGGCATGGCATTGGCACAAGCATTAGCACTGACACTAGCATTGGCAGTGGCACTGGCACTGGCATTGACACTGGCATTGGCACTGGCATTGGCATTGGTACAGGCAGTGGCACTAGCTGTGGCATTGGCATTGGCACTGGCATTGGCACAAGCATTTGCATTGGCATTGGCACTTGCATTGGCACTGGCACAGCATTGGCACAGGCATTGGCATGGCATTGCACTGGCACTGGCATGGCATTGGCACTGGCATTGGCACTGGCATTGGCATTGGCATTGCATTGGCATTGGCATTGGCATTGGCATTGGCATTGGCACTGGCATTGGCATTGGCATTGGCATTGGCATTGGCATTGGCATTGGCATTGGCATGGCATTGGCATTGGCATTGGCATTGGCACTGGCATTGGCATTGGCATTGGCATTGGCATTGGCATTGGCATTGGCATTGGCATTGGCATTGGCATTATTGGCATTGGCATTGCATTGGCATTGGCATTGGCATTGGCATTGGCATTGGCATTGGCATTGGCATTGGCATTGGCATTGGCATTGGCATTGGCATTGGCATTGGCATTGGCATTGGCATTGGCACTCGCTGACACTGGCATTGGCACTATGCATTGACACTGGCATTGGCACTGGCGTTGGCTCTGGCATTGGCACTAGCATTGGCACTGCATTGGCACTGGCACTGGCATTGGCATGGCACTGGCATTAGCACTGGCATTGGCATGGCATCGGCAGTGGCATTGGCATTGGCATAGCATTGGCATTGGCAGTGGCATGGGCATTGGCACTAGTAGCATCGGCATTGGCGCTGGCATTGGCATTGGCATTGCACTGGCATTGGCATTGGCATTGGCATTGGCATTGGCATTGGCATGGCATTGGCATTGGCATTGGCATTGGCATTGGCATTGGCATTGGCATTGGCATTGGCATTGTCACTGGCATGGCATTGGCATTTCATTGGCATTGGCATTGGCATTGGCATTGGCATTGGCATTGGCATTGGATTGGCATTGGCATTGGCATTGGCATTGGCATTGGCATGGGCTTGGCATTGGCATTGGCATTGGCATGGCATTGGCATTGGCATTGGCATTGGCATTGGCATTGGCATTGGCATTGGCATTGGCATTGGCATTGGCATTGGCATTGGCATTGGCATTGGCATTGGCATTGGGGGGCATTGGCATTGGCATTGGCATTGGCATTGGCATTGGCATTGGCATTGGCATTGCATTGGCATTGGTATGTTATGGCATTGGCACTAGTGGCTTCGGCATTGGCACTGGCATTGGCACTGGCACTGGCATTGGCACTGGCATTGGCACTTGCACTGGCATTGGCACTGGCACTGGCACTGGCATTGGCATGGCATTGGCATTGGCATTGGCATTGGCATTGGCATTGGCATTGGCATGGCATTGGCATGGCATTGGCATTGGCATTGGCATTGGCATTGCATGGCATTGGCATTGGCATTGGCATTGGCATTGGCATTGGCATTGGCATGGCATTGGCATTGGCATTGGCATTGGCATTGGCATGGCATTGGATTGGCATTGGCATTGGCACTGCATTGGCATTGGCATTGGCATTGGCATTGGCACTGGCATTGGCATTGGCACTGGCACTGGCATTGGCATGGTCTGGCATTGGCACTGGCACTGGCATTGGCATTGGCATTGGCATTGGCATTGCATGGCATTGCATTGGCATTGGCATTGGCATTGGCACTGGCATTGGCATTGGCATTGGCATGGCATTGGCATTGGCATTGGCACTGGCATTGGCATTGGCATTGGCACTTGGCATTGGCATTGGCATTGGCACTGGCATTGGCACTGGCACTGGCATTGGCATTGGCATTGGAACTGGCATGGCAGGGCATTGGCATTGGCATTGGCACTGGCTTGGCATTGGCACTGGCACTGGCATGGCATTGGCATTGGCATTGCATGGCATGACATTGGCACTGGCATTGCCACTTGCATTGGCACGGCATTGCCAATGGCATTGACACTGGCATTGCCACTGGCATTGCCACTGGCATTGCACTGGCATGGCCACTAGCATTGGCACTTGGCATTGGCACTAGCCATTAGCATTGGCACTGGCATTGGCATTGGCATTGGCATTGGCATTGCACTTGGCATTGGCACTGGCATTGGCATGACACTGGCATTGGCATTGGCATTGGCACTGGCACTGGCAGTGGCATTGGCATTGGCATTGGCATTGGCATGGCATTGGCATTGGCATTGGCATTGGCATTGGCATTGGCATTGGCATTGGCATTGGTTGGCATTGGCATTGCATGGCATTGGCATTGGCATGGCATTGGCATTGGCAGCATTGGCATTGGCATTGGCATTGGCATGGCATGGCATTGGCATTGGCATTGGCATTGGCACTGGGCATTGGCATTGGCATTGGCATTGGCATTGGCATTGGCATTGGCATTGGCATTGGCATTGGCACATTGGCATTGGCATTGGCATTGGCATTGGCATTGGCATTGGCATGGCATTGGCATGGCATTGCATTGCATTGGCATTGGCATTGGCATTGGCATTGGCATTGGCATTGGCATTGGCATTTGCACATTGGCATTGGCATTGGCATTGCCACTGACATTGGCACTGGCATTGCACTTGCATTGGCACAGGCATTGCCACTGGCATTGACACTAGCATTGCCACTGGCATTGCCACTGGCATTGACACGGCATTGCATTAGCATTGGCACTGGCGTTGCCACTAGCATTAGCACTGGCACTGGCATTGGCAATGGCATTGGAACTGGTAGTGGCAGTGGCAGTGGCACTGGCACTGGCACTGGCACTGGCACAGGCACTAGCATTGGCATTGGCAGTGGCATTGGCACTAGTGGCACTAGTGGCACTGGCATTGGCACTGACATGGCATTGGCATTGGCATGGCATTGGCATTGGCATTGGCATTGGCATTGGCATGGCATGGCATTGGCATTGGCATTGGCATTGGCATTGGCATGGCATTGGCATTGCATTGGCATTGGCATTGCATTGGCATTGGCATGGCATTGGCATTGGCATGGCATTGGCATTGGCATTGGCATTGGCATTGGCATTGGCATTGGCACTGGCACTGGCACTGGCATTGGCACTAGCATTGGCACTGGCACTGGCATTGGCATTGGCACTGGCATTGGCATTGGCGTTGCATTGGCACTGGCATTAGCACTCGCATTGGCATTGGCATTGGCATCGGCATCGGCATTGGCATTGGCATTGGCATTGGCATTGGCATTGGCATTGGCATTGGCACATTGGCACTGGCACTGGCACTGTTGGCATAGCATTGGCATTGGCAAGTGGCATTGGCATGGCATTGGCATTGGCACTAGTGACATTGGCAATGGCATTGCCACTTGCATTGGCACTAGCACTGCCACTGGCATTGGCACTGGCATTGCCACTGGCATTGTCACTGGCATTGCCACTGGCATTGCCACTGGCATTGACACTGGCATTGCCACTGGCTTTGGCACTGGCGTTGCCACTAGCATTAGCACTGGCACTGGCATTGGCAATGGCATTGGAACTAGTAGTGGCAGTGGCACTGGCACTGGCACTGGCACTAGCATTGGCACTAGCATTGGCATTGGCATTGGCAGTGGCATTGGCACTAGTGGCACTAGTGGCACTGGCATTGGCACTGACATTGGCATTGGCATTGCATTGGCATGGCATTGGCATTGGCATTGCATTGGCATTGGCATTGGCATTGGCACTGGCATTGGCACTGGCAGTGGCAGGGCATTGGCATTGCATGGCACTGGCATTGGCATTGGCATTGGCATTGGCATTGGCATTGGCATTGGCACTGGCATTGGCACTGGCATTGGCACTGGCACTGGAATTGGCACTGGCACTGCCAGTGGCACTAGCACTGGCACTGGCACTGGCACTAACACTGGCACTAGCACTGACATTGACACTAGCTCTGGCACTGGCACTGGCACTGGCATTGGCGTTGGCATTGGCATTGGCACTGGCACTGGCAGTGGCATTAGCATTGGCATTGGCATTGCATTGGCATTGCCACTGACATTGGCACTGGCATTGCCACTTGCATTGGCACAGGCATTGCCACTGGCATTGACACTAGCATTGCACCACTGGCATTGCCATGGCATTGACACTGGCATTGCACTAGCATTGGCACTGGCGTTGCCACTAGCATTAGCACTGGCACTGGCATTGGCAATGGCATGGAACTGGTAGTGGCAGTGGCAGTGGCATTGGCACTGGCACTGGCACTGGCACAGGCACTAGCCATTGGCATTGGCAGTGGCATTGGCACTAGTGGCACTAGTGGCACTGGCATTGGCACTGGCATTGGCATTGGCATTGGCATTGGCATTGGCATTGGCATGGCATTGGCATTGGCATTGGCATTGGCATTGGGCATTGGCATTGGCATTGGCATTGGCATTGGCATTGGCATTGGCATTGGCATTGGCATGGCATTTGGCATTGGCATTGGCATTGGCACTGGCACTGGCACTGGCATTGGCACTAGCATTGGCACTGGCACTGGCATTGGCATTTGCACTGGCATTGGCATTGGCGTTGGCGTTGGCATTGGCACTGGCATTAGCACTCGCATTGGCATTGCATTGGCATCGGCACGCATTGGCATTGGCATTGGCATTGGCATTGGCATTGGCATTGGCATTGGCATTGACATTGGCATTGGCACTGGCACTAGCACTGGCAATAGCATTGGCATTGGCACTAGTGGCATTGGCATTGGCATTGGCACTAGTGACATTGGCAATGGCATTGCCACTTGCATTGGCACTAGCACTGCCACTGGCATTGGCACTGGCATTGCCACAGGCATTGTCCACTGGCATTGCACTGGCATTGCCACTGGCATTGCCACTGGCATTGACACTGGCATTGCCACTGGCTTTGGCACTGGCGTTGCCACTAGCATTAGCACTGGCACTGGCATTGGCAATGGCATTGGAACTAGTAGTGGCAGTGGCAGGGCACTGGCACTGGCACTGGCACTAGCATTGGCACTAGCATTGGCATTGGCATTGGCAGTGGCATTGGCACTAGTGGCACTAGTGGCACTGGGATTGGCACTGACATTGGCATTGGCATTGGCATTGGCATTGGCATTGGCATTGGCATTGGCACTGGCAGTGGCACTGGCATTGGCACTGGCATGGCACTGGCATTGGCACTGGCATTGGCATTGGCATTGGCATTGGCATTGGCATTGGCATTGGCATTGGCATTGGCATTGGCATTGGCACTGGCATGGCACTGGCATTGGCATGGCACTGGAATTGGCACTGGCACTGCCAGTGGCACTAGCACTGGCACTGGCTGGCACTAACACTGGCACTGGCACTGACACTGACACTAGCTCTGGCACTGGCACTGGCACTGGCATTGGCGTTGGCATTGGCATTGGCACTGGCACTGGCATTGGCATTGGCATTGGCATTGGCATTGGCATTGGCATTGGCATTGCACTGACATTGGCACTGGCATTGCCACTTGCATTGGCACAGGCATTGCCACTGGCATTGACACTAGCATGCCACTGGCATTGGCACTGGCATTGACACTTGCATTGCCACTAGCATTGGCACTGGCTTGCCACTAGCATTAGCACTGGCACTGGCATTGGCAATGGCATTGGAACTGGTAGTGGCAGTGGCATGGCACTGGCACTGGCACTGGCACTGGCACTGGCATGGCACAGGCACTAGCATTGGCATTGGCAGTGGCATGGCACTAGTGCACTAGTGGCACTGGCATTGGCACTGCATTGGCATTGGCATTGGCATTGGCATTGGCATTGGCATTGGCATTGGCATTGGCATTGGCATTGGCATTGGCATTGGCATTGGCATTGGCATTGGCATTGGCATTGGCATTGGCATGGCATTGGCATTGGCATTGGCATTGGCATTGGCACTGGCACTGGCACTGGCATTGGCACTAGCATTGGCACTGGCACGGCATTGGCATTTGCACTGGCATTGGCATTGGCGTTGGCATTGGCACTGGCATTAGCACTCGCTTGGCATTGGCATTGGCATCGGCATCGGCATTGGCATTGGCATTGGCATGGCATGGCATTGGCATTCATTGGCATTGACATTGGCATTGGCATTGGCACTGGCACTGGCACTGGCAATAGCATTGGCATTGGCACTAGTGGCATTGGCATGGCATTGGCACTAGTGACATTGGCAATGGCATTGCCACTGCATTGGCACTAGCACTGCCACTGGCATTGGCACTGGCATTGCCACTGGCATTGTCACTGGCATTGCCACTGGCATTGCCACTGGCATTGACACTGGCATTGCCACTGGCTTTGGCCTGGCGTTGCCACTAGCATTAGCACTGGCACTGGCATTGGCAATGGCATTGGAACTAGTAGTGGCAGTGCAGTGGCACTGGCACTGGCACTGTCACTAGCATTGGCACTAGCATTGGCATTGGCATTGGCAGTGGCATTGGCACTAGTGGCACTAGTGGCACTGGCATTGGCACTGACATTGACATGGCATTGGCATTGGCATTGGCATTGGCATTGGCATTGGCATTGGCTTGGCAGTGGCACTGGGCATTGGCACTGGCATTGGCACTGGCATTGGCATTGGCATTGGCATGGCATTGGCACTGGCATTGGCACTGGCATTGGCACTGGCACTGGCACTGGAATTGGCACTGGCACTGCCAGTGGCACTAGCACTGGCACTGGCACTGGCACTAACACTGGCACTGGCACTGACACTAGCTCTTGGCACTGGCACTGGCACTGGCATTGGCGTTGGCATTGGCATTGGCGTTGGCATTGGCACTGCATTAGCACTCGCATTTGCATTGGCATTGGCATCGGCATTGGCATTGGCATTGGCATTGCATTGGCATTAGCATTGACATTGGCAGTGGCATGGGCATTGGCACTAGTAGCATCGGCATTGGCGCTGACATGGCATTGGCATTGGCACTGGCATTGGCATTGGCATTGGCATTGGCATGGCATGGCATTGGAAGGTGGTGGGTAGTGGCACTGGCACTGGCACTAGCATTGGCATTGGCATTGGCAGTGGCATTGGCACTAGTGGCACTGGCATTGGCAATGACATTGGCATTGGCATTTGGCATTGGCATTGGCATTGGCATTGGCATTGGCATTGGCATGGCATTGGCATTGCATTGGCATTGGCATTGGCATTGGCATTGGCATGCATTGGCATGGCATGGCATTGATGGCTTGGCCATTGGCATTGGCATTGGCGTTGGCATTGGCATGGGCATTGGCATTATGGCACTGGCACTGGCATGGCACTGGCATTGGCACTGTCATTGGCATTGGCATGGCATTGGCATTGGCGTTGGCATTGGCACTGGCATTAGCACTCGCATTGGCATCGGCATTGGTATCGGCATTGGCATTGGCAATGGCATTGGCACTACCATTGGCATTGGCAGTGGCATGGGCATTGGCACTAGAGCATCGGCATTGGCGCTGACATGCATTGGCATGGCACTGGCATTTGGCATTGGCATTGGCATTGGCATTGAGGCAATGGCATTGGCATTGGCACTGGGGATTGCCACTTGCATTGACACTGGCATTGCCACTGGCACATTGCCACTGGCATTGACACTGGCATTGCCACGGCATTGGCACTGGCTGCATAGCCATTGCTAGCATGGCACTGGCATTGGCAATTGCATTGGAACTGGTAGTGGCAGTGGCACTGGCACTGGCCCTAGCATTGGCACTAGCATTGGCATTGGCATGGCAGGGCATGGGCACTAGTGGCACTATTGGCACTATTGGCACTGGCATTGGCACTGGCATTGGCATTGGCATTGCAATTGGCATTGGCATTGGATTGGCATTGGCATTGCATGGCAATTGGCATTGGCATTGGCATTGGCATTGGCATTGGCATTGGCATTGGCATTGGCATTGGCATTGGCATTGGCATTGGCATTGGCATTGGCTGGCATTGGCATTGGATGGCATTGGCATTGGCATTGGCATTGGCATTGGCATGGTTGGCATTGGCATGGCATTGGCATTGGCATTGGCATTGGCATTGGCATTGGCATTGGCATTGGCTTGGCATTGGCATTGGCATGGCATTGGCATTGGCATTGGCATTGGCATTGGCATGGCACTGGCACTGGCACTGGCATGGCATTGGCACTTGGCATTGGCACTGGCATTGGCATTGGCACTGGCACTGGCATTGGCATTGGCGTTGGCATTGGCACTGGCAGTAGCACTAGCATTGGCATTGGTATTGGCATTGGCATTGGCATTGGCATTGGCATTGGCATTGGCATTGGCATTGGCATTGGCAATGGCATTGGCATTGCATGGCATTGGCATTGGCATTGGCATTGGCATTGGCATTGGCATTGGCATTGGCATTGGCATTGGCATTGGCATTGGCATTGGCATTGGCATTGGCATTGCATTGGCATTGGCATTGGCATTGGCATTGGCATTGGCATTGGCATTTGGCATTGGCATGGCATTGGCATTGGCATGGCATTAGCATTGGCATTGGCATTGGTATTGGCATTGACATTGGCATTGACATTGGCACTGTAGACACCAAAAATTCTCACCCATCTCATATTGAAATAAAAAAAAATTCTCACCCATCTCATATTGGATTCTGCACGTTGGCTTCGAACAAACACCAAACCCTCATCATAGGTTTGGTTTTGTAATCCTCTTTTTTTTTTATACAAGCCGAACACTCTACGAATTTTTGTCGTCTTGATTTGCCAATGGGCTCGATGAATACCAGACCTCAAACAATGAGTTCATGGGTTCGAAAGTTGCAGGAGATGGTGTACCTTTCCTTTTTTTGTTTGCCTAAACCCTTTCTGAAACACCGGGTGTTGTTCTACTTCCTTCGTGAAGAATCAGCCGTGAACTTCAGTTCGGCATGATACCAGTTCCATCGTCTTTTCCTTGTTAATCTCGGCAGAACCCGAGCTGGGTTTAATCTGTTACCACCATTGCATGTTGATATTAGAGAAGTAAAGTTATTCTCTGGCTACGGTGATATTGCTCTTGAATCATGTTGGTCTAAGGCTCTGGTTATTAGTGAAGAATTGTCGGTTGTCTATCTGTTCTCGATCTAAGCAGACAAGATTGATACCACCTTTTATAATCGCTCATTTGTAACACCTTCTCCTTGGTAAATCTACTCCTCTGCTATTAAGTGTTCCTGGATGAGGTTGGTTTGTAAGTTTACGACCCAGGAAAAACGTACTCAAAGTTCATGCGGTTCCGATCTACCTAAAGTGAAGTCTGTATCTCTAAACCTTCCTTTGTGCCAATCAGAATTTTATTCAAAACCGTGTGGACTAACTTTCTGTTGTTGCTGTTCTGCTTCTGTTTCAATTTTATGTTTATTGTCTTGCAGGGAGTCCGTATCTCCATTCCTGGTATTTCACCCTAAACTGAAAATCTATCAGATATGATGATTGATGCATGTTGTATGTTGAAACCCATGTCTGCTCTCTGTTAAATTTGTTCTCTGTTTCTTATTTGAGAATAAGCTACACTGCATTCCTAGTTTGGTTACACCAGATCCATGCGAGCCTGTTTACTTATTTCAGATTAGCATAGACTAAGTGGAGTTCAGTTGATTGTTCATTTCAGAGCCCGTTCCAGTTTTTGTGTGCTATGATTCGTGTTCTGCATACTCACCTTTTCATGTTGGTTTAGCTCTCTTGCTTGTGAACCCTTACATGGCCACTGAAAGATACACAATAGAGAGAAGTAACAATGAATTAGAAACCCACAGTTAGGATCCTCATTTTCTGTCGGTTTGTAGGATCTGTTTAGCCTGGACTAGGTAATTTTGGTGTTAATCTGATAACCTTTTCCTAGTTTAATTTGTTATTTCTGTTGTATATACCCCACCCTCTATATTTTACACCTCTCGGACTTTTTTCTCTTATTTTCGGCTATGCTTGACCATTGAAAGATAAGAATAGTGTGAGGATAACAATTGACTAGCAACCCACACATTAGGATTCATTTTGTTGGTGCGCTATTGAGAGTCTAGGGTTAAATAAATCTGACTTGGCACTCAGCAGCTTTGAGGATTTGTTTCTGCGTGTATTAGCTTCTGAACCGCCTTTTATGTGTACATAATTTGCTTAGGTGACTTTCGAAATTCATGCATAGGGTCCCACCTTGATCGCTTTTAAACTCCATGTTATATATGTGTTATTTGCACACGGTCCTTAGCTTTTGGAATTCATGTCTACATTGCTGTTTCATCTTGATGGGCTGGACCTGTTTGGGCCCGGTAACCCGTGGCCCAAATTTAATTTCGTTTCAGGCCCAGTTCATAAACAGCCAAACGGGCTGGGGCAGGTGACCATAGAAAGCCCATTAGGTTGTCCCTCTTATTGGGCCCTTGAGGCCCACTTAGAAAAGCTTAGGTTTGGGGTATCCTCGATGCATACGGGTCCTAGACACGGTCCATTCGAGGAATACCCGGTTTCCTTAAAACTTTCCAAATCATCCTCTAATTTCAGAATAAAATGTACAATCAACAAAATCCAATCCATTTGTGAATCCAAATATTTTTTCATTTAGACATAGCTTAAGCCCAATTTCAAACTTCTTATTAGAAATCTATTTTCAAAGCCCAATTCCATTTCAGTCCGGCCCACTTCTAAGTCCGGCCCACTTCTCAGTCCGGCCCACTTCTCAGTCCGGTCCACTTCTCAGTCCGACCCACTTCTCAGTCCGGCCCACATCTCAGTCCGGCCCACATCTCAGTCAGGCCCAACCGACCCAAAGTCCAAACCGACCCAAGGCCCAAGCCGGCCCATCACCCATTTTGGCCCGAGCCCAAAAACCCAAACATAAAGCCCAAGGCCAAAAACCCAAACACAAAGCCCAAGGCCAAAAACCGAAACCCAAGCCAAAGCCCAAATTCGGCCCAATCTGGCCCGAGCCCAAAACCCAAACCCGAAGCCTGCCCCACTACTCCTCAAAACCGGCCCATCACCCAATTTGGCCCAAATGCCCACACTTGACCCAAACACACCTCGGCCCACAAACCAAGTCCAATCCTTGGCCCAAAACAATCTCGGCCCATTACCTAGCCCAGGCCCATCCGGCCCGTTATCTAGCCAAGGCCCATTCGGCCCATTATCTAGCCAAGGTCCCATTCGGCCATTACCTAGCCCAGGCCCATTCGGCCCATTAGGCACGCCAATGGGTTATCTAGCCAGGCCACCAAAGCCGGCCCGTTATCTAGCCAAGGCCCATTCGGCCCATTACCTAGCCCAGGCCCATTCGGCCCATTACCTAGCCCAGGCCCATTCGGCCCATTACCTAGCCCAGGCCCTTTCGGCCCATTACCTAGCCCAGGCCCAGTCGGCCCGTTACCTAGCCCAAGCTATTCGGCCCATTACCAAACACAATCCTGCCCACAGAAACCAAACCAAACCCACAAAATCTAACAAGGTCCACAAGAATCCAACCTTGACCGGAATGTTTACTTTTGACCCGAACTTTGACCTTTGACCCGAACTTTGACCTTTGACCCAATCCAAACTTTGACCAATCTGAACTTTGACCTTGACTTAGCTTTGACCCAGTCCAACTTTGACCAACCAAATCTTGACGAATGACCAAAAATGTTGACCTTGACCAAAAAACGTTGATCTTGACCAAAAAAAACGTTGACCTTGACCAAAAAGCGTTGACCTTCACCCGACTTTGACCCAACCTGAACCTCAATCTAATTCAAACCCGATTCCAAACCCAATTCAAATTCATTCCAAGCCTAATTCAAACCAAATTCAATTCAAACCCAATTCATTCAAACCATCGAACCCAATTTCCACTTCAAACTCAACTTGTAAATTCCGTTTGAACTCCAAATCCAAAAAATCTCCTTTCTCGAATTTCAAACAATCATTTTATTCAAACTTCATCAAGTTTTCAAAAGAAACCATTTTGTGGAATTTAAAAAGGAAAAACTCTTCTCACATCACAGAAAACTCTTCTCAAATGCAGGAAGTTCTTCTCACATATACAGAAAGTTTTCTCCTAAAAACATTTCTCAAAATCAGTGTTTCTTCGTCGAGAATTCCGAACAACTTCAAATTTTTCTAACTTAGTTTTCAACTCAAATAAACCGTTTTCGGGGAGCAAGTAATGTCTAACCCCTTCAAAACATTTCCTCCATGGTTAGAACACCACTTGTCTTCCTTCCCAAAAATAAAAATCTGAGGCGGGGCACTGGGGTCATAACCTCCTTTGTCGCAGTCTGGATCTCTTTAGGCGGGGCATTAGGCTGACAAACCTCCCTAATTGCAGCCTAGATTTTTACAAGGCGGGGTGCTAGGGGAGTAACGACCTTCCTAGTTGCAGCCGGGATTTTAGAATCGTCTAACTCCCTTCTACTCGACTTCAATATTTTGGTTTTTAACATTTTAAAACCCGGGAGTTAGAGACGTTATTAGGGTTTGACCGAGAACATCTCATTCATTGGTGTTTCTCTCTAAATCCTATTTTTCGACATAATTCATTGCCCCATCTTTCGAGCCTCGGCACTTACCATTAATTAAGTGTCGTGTTCGAGGGGGTACATAGGGTAATCCCTCGGGATTATCCGCCCTTTTACAACAAAACTGATTTTTTTCGATTTTAAAAAACTTTAAGAGAGACAATTTTGACAATCATTCCTCCAAACAATTCAGTCCACCATCATCTCACTCTAAATTCAAAACATCCCAAAACATCAACCCTTTCATAACCTCAAATCCGAAATGCCCGGGATTTCTACTCAAACTTCAATTGCCTCACATACTCACTCAAATCATTCCAAACTCGAAACATCTCCTGAATCCCGACCTCTTCCAAACTTCTATAGTCTCATAGGCCCAAGTGCCCCACAGACTCGAACATCTCAGTCTCTTCACCATTTTCAGATTCGAATGTCTCACAGACCGAGCGTCGCACAGACTAACCTCTCAAACACCTCAAAAATCCTCAAAACTCAACCATCCTAAAGGCCTGAACTACGTAAGGTCTGATCTCAACAGGAGTTGAGTACGTAGGCAACCCACCAGGGTGCGACCCCGTTCCAAACAAAAAGCCATTTTCCCCTTTCTAAGGTGGTTCTCATATCTCTCAAAACACACAAACCTCCTTAGGTTCCCACAAACTTCAAACCATCATACTCCAAGTCTTGTCTATTCACTCAACCTCGGGCTCTTCCCAATCTTCATTCTATACTCATCCGAGTTCACCAACTCCTCCCCTTGGCGCTAGCTCGGCAGAAAAGCTCGCCTCATCCATTCTCTTTCTCTCTTCCTGTCCTAATCATATCCTTTGGCTTTAACTGAATCTCTCTAATAAGGTTTTGAAGGAAGGCAATCCCGACAATTGGAGACCGAGGTTTCCTCGGGCACCAATCCGAAGTCGTGGTCGTTGCCACTTCTGAGGGGTGTAACCCAGTGCGAACCCACAACAGAATCTCTGCAAATGACCAGATAGTCCCTATCCATAGGCAATAAATCATCAGAGTCAATTAACGGTTCTTAGAACCCTTCTCCTCCCTTCCTAGTTCCTTAGGTCAAACTAGGTGGCGACTCTAGTCAATTCCGCCTTATAGAGGCATAAGTCCGCGTGGAGCCCATTGAGAGCGGGTGTAGTGTTCACTAACACTCCCCCTTTATGCTTTCTGGGAAAGACGGACGATAGAGTAGGTATTTGAGGGCTGCCATGAATAACGGGTTTTCACCCTCCACAGAATGGCATTTCATAGGCTCTAGGCTTCTTAGTCAGATCATATTTGCATAGACCCCCCTCATACCGAAAAATCACCCTCCACAGAATGGCGACTCTGCTGGGGAAAACTTGAGTAAGTTTTTCTCAAACTTGGTCCAGGAAGACTGAACTCCATTCAAAATTGTCGGGACTTCTCCACTCCTTTCAAAACCTTCAAGAGATTCATTCACAAGCCATTAGGACTACTCTACTCCACACTTAGAGTGTGTTTGAGAGGATAGTTAGGATGAGAGTTCAGAGATTGAGAGTGGCTTTGAGTGCCATATGTGTGCTTCACCATTTGCATGCTTCACTTTTATGTGTTTATTGTTGTGTGTTTACTTGTCTTATGTTTACTGCTCTTCATGCATGACATAATATTTATTGCTTTTGTAAATGGGGCCTTCCTAGAAGGAGTCAACCCATTGTTGCATCGGATAGCATAGGACATGCATTCCTCTGTGTCACCCGATTTGTCCACGAGTCACGGGATCCCAACCGGTCCACGGTTGATTCCCCATGAGTTGGGTCCTTCCTAGAAGGAGTTAACCCACGAGGTAACATGGTCCAAGACCTACGCCTTGAAGCTCATGATCCAAACATATCCTCCATTACCCGAGTCTAAGCCAGCATATAGTGAGCCATGAGCCTTCAGTGTCCAGCTGCCTGGTCCAGTGTCTAGGACGGGTTTTATGGGTAGTCACCCCCTTGTATGCCGTCTGTCTGACCACCCTTTGCCTTACCCTGAAGATTGCATGGGCTCAGTTCTCCATGATTTCGTTGCACCACGGGTGTCTCTAAAGCCCAATGTCACGCTACACGTCCATAGAGGATCTCGTATTTACCGGATACCCATACATGGCACAACGTAGTCAGTGAATAATTTGGACTTTAGACACACCTGACCGTGCAGATGATGGGAGACCTGTTCCCATGCAGTGCTTCCCCAAGTTTTCCAAAAGTGAGTATGTTGTGATAATCACCGGCCGTGACTCGTGTGGCTAGTCTGGAAGGTGATTATCCCAATCATTCGCACTCAGCTCCACATCAAAACATAGCCACGATTTACTATACGCAGTACATGTGTGCAAACCTTTTTCTCGAACCAGTCTGTTTTTAAAACGTTCGGAATTCTCACTTGTGTCAAAACTGTTTTACTCGCTACCATTCAAGAGTTTTGAAACCGAAACTCCTTTACTTCAAAATCAAAACCGATATTCAAAACCTTTTCGAAAACCGATTTTAGCAAAACCACTTTCAAAATGACTTTTCAAACCCTCTCTCAAAATTACTTCTCAAAACTAATTTCCATTTCCAAGGATAAACGGGTCGTACTAGTAATTGCTTAATCGTTCCCCCGACTCTTACTTATCATATTCTCTCCCTTTTCTTTTCCATTTTATTTCCTCTTTTTTGCAGGACAAAATGATGAACAGACTAGTGCCAGTGCCTGGAGAGAAGAAGTGCCCTAGGAAAGTGAACAGAAGCAGGGCAGAGGAAAGACCCAGTGAAGGACAAGCTCCAATGACCCCCTACCAAGTGGAGCGTCACCAGGAGTCGACCTTTGCCAAGGAACTCAGGGACTACTGCGCTCAGATGAAAGGCCCTGACGAGCCGCTGCTGGCTGGACTTGCCAGAATGTGTAGAGTGGCCGTTGACTATGAAGCCTTGTTCGAGTCAGTCACTTATTGGGATTCGACGGACCATCTGTATCGCTTCAACCTCCAAGAGTTGATTATCTTGCCTGCTGAGATGGATGCACTGCTTAAGATCAAGCCCCATCAAAAGATGCCCACCATCCCCGTTGAGCGATCGCATACTCCGAAGTTTGCAGCTGATTTTCTGGGGGTAAGGATCGAGGAGGTTGAAAGTTTTGGTAGCATGAGTATACGCCTGCGAGATCTCCTACAACAATTCTACCAACCATACTATCCCAAAAGCACCAAAAGGCGAGTGCTTGACCTCTGCATCATGGGGCTTTATCTGTTTCGACAAAGAGACTTGAGGATCAACCCACGAGTAATCTACCTGCTGAAGGCCTTAGAAGAAGGAAAAAGTATCGGGACGGTGGTCGTGGCCGAGATGGTGAGAGCTTTGGACCGCTGGAAGGAGTCCAGAGCCTTGGAAACCTTTTTCTTAGGAAGTCCGCTCCTTCTCCAAATATGGTTGTTTGATCACCTTGGGCTGATGAAGAAGGTGGAGGTGTATAAAGTGGTGAAATAGATACTTTCCCGACTGCCCGGAAGCGAGCACAAAAGCCTGAAGCAGGATGGAGAGCTTACTTTATGGACCGTTGTTATGATTGGCAGATTAATTGGATTTTGCGTGACTGGGATGTTCAAGGGGGAACTGTTCAATCAGCTCATCAGGAGGATGGGCTGACATTGCTAGGCCTAGAAAGGTTTATCACTATCTTTCCCTTCAGAGCGATGCGCCAATTCGGTCGAGAGCAGACCGTACCCGGAGCCAGAAGCAATGTCTCGGTAGATCGTCGGTACACAGATAGTAGCATCAACTACATTGCTGGGGTTTATAACTCCGGAATGAAGTGGGCCATCTTCAAGATTAAGTACTTTGCTTTGAGCACAGAGTATCAAACATGGTTGACTATGCGCGTCAATCGGATGATAAAAAGTGCTTATGACCCGCACCACACTCAGCAGTCACCCAAGATCCACGACTGCCGATTGTGGAGGACCTGCAACCGATTCCCACTACCCGTCAGGAAAGAAAGAAGGAGAAAGAGGAGGGCAAGCGGCAGAAGACTATCGGTTGATCTCCTATGCTATCACCCGTTACTAGTAGAAGTTCCCCTCTTTTAAATTTGGATGTAACTCCCCTTCCCCCTTATTATGGAGTTCGGCTATGTAATCAAAATTTGACTATTCGGATGTAATTTTCCCCTCTTTTGAATTTGGATGTAACTCCCCTTCCCTCTTATCGTGGAGTTCGGCTATGTAATATTATCTAACATTATGTTTCCCCCTATGAACTCGGATGTAACCCCTATTTTCCCCAATGTATGCAATTACGATTGCGCAATGAAATAGTACGGCGTTTATTCTTGTAATGGAAACCGGCTTGTGCTCCTTTTCCGCTTTATCATTTTACAAAAGGTTTTAATCGAGGGAATACGCCGTTTCATAAAAATCAGGGACGACCTCCTTTTCTGCTTTATCTTTTTATGAAAAAGATTTACGCTCATACTGACATCGTCCACGCATTCCATATTCCCTGGTATCGCAGAAACCAACCAGAGCAGAACAGAGTTTTACCAACATTACTCGACTGTGTAAAAGAGACTCCCGAGGCAGACTGGCCAGTGACACTACAACTGAAACCTCATCAGAAACAATGGATCAAACTATGATGAATCCCACTGCTCCAGAAAACACCACAGTCGCCTCAGCTGCCGAGGCAAGTGCAAGCGCAGCCATAGGGCCAGTAGCAGTGCTAGAGACATTCCTGATCCAAATGTCCTGTATCGCATGCTAGAGACGTTGCTCAAAAATGAAAAATCGATGAGGCAGACAATTGAACGATTAGAGGAACATTTGCGCAGAGAAAGAATGAGTAAGGGGAAGGATCCGTACTTTACGGACGCTGAAGAGGATTACGTTGACGAAACACCCAAGCTCACATTTACCCAACACCCCATGTTCAATACCACGTCACAACCAAACAATGAACACACCACCATTCCCCCCACAACCTTTCAAATGGCTGACTTACTTTCTGGGGTACCCATGCCACCACCAATCCTGACCACAACCACAACTGTTCCAACCACTTTCCCAAATTACCACCATTTCTACCAACTGGGACTGTCCCTCAAATTGCTAACATGAACCGGTCTAGACCACCTGAGATTTTCTACCCGAATTCACCTATCCCTGATCCGATCCAGATGAGACAATATCAGTACACCGCTCCAAGACATGCTGTCCGTTTCGAAGAAGCTATTCCCCACACTCAGCTACTGCCACACCCCCATCAAGTCACCTAATCCATGGGTATCAACAACCTCAAACTCAACCCCTTCCTACTGAAAACCCCCCATCTAACATGGAGGACTGGAAGAAGTCTGTGAAAGAAGAGCTGCTGGCTGAAGTGCGGCTAGGGGAACGAGCCAAGATGCTTGGCTTTCGCTATTTTAGCATGAAGCCGAGCTCTAAGCTTCCGGAAAATTTAAAACTCCCTGAAATCTCGAAATATGCTGGGAAAGGAGACCCAAGACATCACCTTTCTCAGTTTGATCGGGTAATGACAATGCATGGGTTGAACGATGAGATGAAAATTATATGCTTCCCTAGCTATCTAGAAGGATCTGCACAAGTATGGGTTTCAAGGCTAGATCTCTCTGGGAAAAAATTGGAGGAAGTTTATCAGGCCTTCGTCGAGCAGTACAGCTACAATGCCCATCTAGGGGTCACCCGCAGAGACCTCGAGACCATGAGGCAGAGAAATAATGAGACAGTCATGGAATTCATCAATCGCTGGAGGGAGGTGGCCGGCCAAATGCTTGATCGCCCTACCGAAGATGAGCAGATAAGAATAATCATCTCATGTCTGGAGGGTCCATACTCAGATCATCTAAAATCCCTCAGGATTTGTGACTTCAAACATCTGAAAGCTGCTGCTTCGGCTGCCGAAGAGTTAGCACTGGCAGGAAGATTAAAAGGGTTGAATCTCCCTGGATCAGGACCCAGAACTTCATACCATCAGAACCGCCAGAACCGTGATAGCAGCAACAATCACAACAACAATGGTAATAACAATGACAACAACAAGACTGTCTCAACACCTTCAGTGAATCAGGTGCAACCTAGAACCCTCACCGACTACCAACCCCCACACCTCCAGTGTATCAGGCACAATCCTCCGGAACAACTCAGAACTATCGGGCGATGCCTCCTCCCCGTGATTTTCAAACCCGACCCCAGCGACAATACTCAACATTGGGGATGCCGTTGAATAAGGCGTACAAAAAGTTGAAAGAGAGTGGTTTCCTTCTGAAGCACCCAAATCCCAAACCAGGAATCACCCAACTTGGGCCCGATACGAAAAGCTTCTGTGAATACCATCTGATGAAGGGGCACAATACGGAAAACTGTAAAGCGTTGCGTCATGCTGTACAAGATCTAATTGATGCAGGGGAGGTACAATTCCCCAACGCCAATCCAAGTACCCAAAATAAATCAATCCCCCAGCATGTAAATATGATAAAGTTCAGAGAAAGAGAAGGAAGTCTGCCAACCTTCACAAGATTGTGAAAGTTGACAACATTGCGAGTCCAACAGAGGTGACCCAACGGAATCCCTCCCCATTTGTCATACCCGCACCGCTATTAGAAACCTTCAAGGTTCCCCGTCCGGAGATTCAATTCGATATACCCTCCTTGATGAGGGAGTATTTGAATGAGAAAACAGGGCTCAAAACACTGTCAACAAATTAAAGTATCAAAGGAAAGTGCCAATCTTCTTCCGATATTGCATGGGTCGACCGATAGAAAGGAATTTGGAAACTTTGCTGGTATTAACTTCTGAGGCAGAGGGCCTCTACAAAAAAATGAAGGCACTAGAAGTTGTTGAGGCTTGGTGCCGCCAAAGGGTCCTTGAGAAGCAAAGAAAGAGAAACACCGTCATGTGCAACGTGATTATGATCACCGATGAAGATGAAAATCCACCAGCTATGACCTCCGTTAAAGTACCATTTCTGATAGCAGATAAGGAACCACACAATGATGACCTTGAAAAGATCAATCACCTCACCCGCTCAGGAAAACACTATAAGCCGGCCGAGCTTGCTGAAGAGATCGTATCACTACCACCCCAGAAAGTCCATGATCCCACTTTAAGTGAACCGGAAAATAAATTGGCTGGAGAAGAGGAACACAAGAATGCGGTGGCCCGACATCTTAAAATGGATAACAAGCAAACGGTCAGTGTAGACACCATTGTAGCCCACTTGACCCAAACCCCCACTGTGGCCATCACCTTCACGGACGAAGAAATCTCATGCCAGTCTGGACGAGCCCTCTACATATCTGTGAAGGCTGAGGGTTTCAATGTTCCCAGGAACTCATCGATGACGGTGCTGAAGTGAATGTTTGCCCGCTGCGTGTTGCTCGACACATGGGGTATAATGATCTCAAACTTGTGGAGATGACTTTAAGCGCATACGATAATAGCCACAGAAAAGTTTGGGGATGATCACCCTGCCGATCCAAATCGAGGATGTCTCCTTCTCTGTCGAAGTGATGGTCATTGATATCTCTTCCACCTTCAACTTGTTGTTGGGTGAATTTCATTGACCAAATTAAGGGTGTGCCCTCAGTGATCCACCAAAAACTCAAATTTAAGCATGGAGGACGGATTGTGGAAGTGATAGGAGAGGCAAAGACTGAATCTCAACTGTTTGAGATCAAAACACCAGGTCGACAAGAGCTAACCCTTGGCGGGTTCACAGTGGCAAAACCGGCGCAACAGGGGAATGGGTTAGGAAAGGAGCTGCAGGGCGTGGTAGAGCCACTAGTGCCACATGCTGGAGGTCGAGGAACAGGCTAAGGATTCGCAGAGGCGCCAGGAGTGGTTCAGCCTCGAGAGCATCTAGAGACAATGGAGTGGAGAGCTGGTGGACCACCTTATTCTCCCTCAACTCATGCCTTAAGGACCATGACGGCAAGGAATGCGACCAAGGAATGCCCGAAGGAGTAGCGGAGAGCAGAGTCACGATCGAATCAGTCATCAAGGACCCCGCACCCTCGGTGGATGGTCATGGAGCATGTCTTGTCGTCTACCACAAGAAAGAGGAGCCGATTCTGCAGGAGCCTTACATAGTTAGTCTAGCTAGCAGTAGTGATGATAGTAATGGTGGTAGCAATAGCGATAGTATCAGTGATGGTAGCAATGGCAGTTGTATGGAAGACATCGACAATATAAACAGAATCGAAATAGGAGAAGGATCGTCACCATCTATTTTCACTTGTAAAGATGGTGGCAATTTTCTGTCAATCACCGACTTATCCAACTCCTCGTATAATAATGAAATTTCAGTTTATTCAGAAAATTCGTCTCCTTTGTCGCTTGATTCATTGCGAACTTATGAGGCCGAAGAAGAGGAATATGATGAAGAAAACATGCTTCCTACAGAACAATACTCCAACCACACCCGGATATCCAAGTAGGGGATTTCGTTCTGAAAGAGTTGAGAAAAGATATGCCAGACCCACGAGGGAAATTCAGGCCGAACTGGGTGGGCCCTTATCTGGTGAAAGAGATAACCCTTCATGGTGTAGTATTACTGACAAATTTGGACGAAGAATAATTCCAAAGCCTTGTCAATCTTGACCGGCTGAAACGACATTATGTCTGAACCGTCATAGAAATCAAAAAAAAAAAAGAAACCACACGCATCCACTCAAAAATCCAAAAATGCATCCACAAAAATGCATCAAAAAAAAAAACGCATCCATACAAAATATCCAAAAAAAAAAACGCATCCACACAAAACTTATCATTATCATCGGCATTAGGTTTAGTTTAATTGCATTTGCACTTGCATATCCCTAGTGTCGAGGCGTATCCCGATCTGTTAATTCTAGGAAAGTCACATAAGTCATCAAAGGCCGCGGAACTCTTGTATCATTTTCCCTGAAGAGGTCTTGAAAGGATCCCTAACCTCCCGTGAGAGTTGAGTGCATGAGAGAAACACAGAGCGTGCAAAACCCAGAGCGCTTGATGCATTTAAATTTCAAAACACCATGTGAGGATCTCCCTTCACGGAACTAAATATTGATGAGAAAAGCACGTTACCATTCATGTCAAAATTTGGGAATAGTAGAGCAAGCAATTATTTGTCGATAGGGATGACGAGGCATCTAGGATCAAAAAAAAAAAAACCTCCACTTGGCCAGAAGCCCTTTTTGACCCTAAAAAAAAATGATCCCTTAGGTGAGCTTTCCGCTGAGCTTTCATTGAAAATCTTTTCGGAATAGCTCCACAACATGCCACCCCACATCACACAATGACACCGCCCCTGCAAAAGAGGATAAAAAGAGCCGGAGCCATGCTCTCCCCCACAACTCAAAGCAGACAAGAAAGCTTTAAAGGAAATACCACCCAAAGAAATGAAAATGAAAGAAATGAAACACACAAAAACTCAAAAGGTAAAGAGAGGAAGCGAAAGCCTTATGTCACGCGAAACAGTCACTCTCGAGGAATAGAGAAGAATGAAGGTGTCAAAACACAAAAGTGCAAATAAACTACTCAAGGAGAGTAGTAAATCAAAATGGGAACACACATCATGATCCGCACAAATACGAAAGAAGTCCGAAACCATTCCACCCATGGCAAAGGCAAAGCACATCCTAATTTGCACAAAAGCTCCACAACTACCAAACAAGTCCTCCTGTCCCGTGCGACATACTTAAAGCCCTGCAGCCCTGTTATAACCCAATGAAAGACCTCTGACCTAGAGACGAGGATTGATTGATTCGAAGAGTACCAAATTTGAAATATGAACGGCAGCAACACGTCATTTCTTGACAATGCAATCGTGCACAAACGAGTGTCAGAGAATCAGGAAGAAAGAGAAAAACGAGTGCTATCATCTCGATCAAAGAAAGCCTAACTGACCTTAAGAAAGGAAACGGAAAGGTATAGAGATCCGAGAGACCTCTTTCGGGAAGATTTTCAAGAAAGAAGTGGCTTAGAAATGACTAATCTGACTTAACTAGAATTCTTGTTGAGCTCACCTTGACCCTGACACGACATCCTCTTTGCATACAATCATACCCAATTCAAAAAAAATGCATGTAGAATAGATTTGCATCCATCGGTTCGGACATAATATCCTACACCACAGCAAGGGAGAAGATGAGTATGCTCTTTTAGAAAAGGAAGCCACAGTACAGAGCATGTCTCCTTCACCAACTGGCACAACAACCACTCTCAGAACTGCGCAGCCATCAAAAAAGGATTAAAAGTCTTCGGGCGCTGTTCAAAGAAAATGCCCCGCAAGACATCCCTCACCATCAAACTCCTCGCTCACTAAAATACATGAACTACGTAAGGTCTGATCTCAACAGGGAGTTGAGTACGTGGCAACCCTCTCAAGGTGCGACCCCGTCCAAACAAAAACCCTCATCCCCTTGAGCCACAATGCCATTGCCATCACTCTATGAAGAAACCCACCTCAATCGAGAGGATCATCTCAGGGCTAAATCGGAGCCATCTCAGAGCCATATCGGATCCACCCGACCACAATGTAGCCATCCGGTTATTCCGTAGCCCTCAGATCATATCAAATCCAAACCCATCTACCATCCCAGAGTCGTTGCTCACAAGGGAGTCCGTATATCAAACTGGAGCCATCCGATCATACCGGAGCCCTCAGATCATATCAAACCCGAATTCATCAACCTTCCCAGAGTCGTTGCTCACAAGGGAGTCACAGATCAACTGGAGCCATCCGATCATACCGGAGCCCTCAGATCATATCAAACCCGAACCCATCAACCATCCCAGAGTCGTCGCTCACAAGGGAGTCACAGATCAAACTGGAGCCATCCGATCATACCGGAGCCCCCAGATCATATCAAACCCGAATTCATCAACCTTCCCAGAGTCGTTGCTCACAAGGAGTCATAGATCAAACCGAGCCATCTCAGTGCTATACCGGAGCCATCTCAGTGCTATACTGGAGGCATCTCAGCGTTATACCGGAGTCATCCCAGAACCTCCCAGGATCATTCCAAAGCTCTTCTCTGGATTCATTGTCGGAGCCATTGACCGAAACCCTCTCTCGACCTCAAAACCACACTTGACCTTTGCAGTCAAACCACAAATCTACTATTCCCACCAAGGCTACCCTCCGTGTTGGAGCCATCCGATCATCTCGGAATCACCCGATCCCGTCAAACCCTGCACTCATACAGTCGAATACGACAACACCTAAGGTAGATTTCCAACCCTCAAATCCCTCACGAGGGATCAGAGATGGTCCACAGAGAGCGCCCGACCTCGAATCAACCTACAGCCAGAAACAACTTCAGATTAACCACTTACTGCAGTGAGTTTCGCACAACTCCTTCAATGCATTCTAGGCCCGTCATCAGTCCTAGAGCTAGACACCGTGACAATCTAGTTGAGGCCCGTTGTTAGCCTCAGCATAACTCATATACTGGTTGTATTCTAGGCCCGTCTTTAGTCCTAGAGCTAGACATCGAGATCTAGTTGAGGCCCGTCGTCAGTCCTCATACAATTCGAAGATGCATTCTAGGCCGTCATCAGTCCTAGAGCTAGACACCGAGATCTAGTTGAGGGCCCGTCGTTAGCCCTCATGCATAACTTATATACCGGTTTGTATTCTAGGCTCGTCTTTAGTCCTAGAGCTAGACATCGAGATCTAGTTGAGGCCCGTCGTTAGTCCTCATACAATTCGAAGATGCATTCTAGGCCCGTCATCAGTCCTAGAGCTAGACACCGAGATCTAGTTGAGGCCCGTCGTTAGCCCTCATGCATAACTTATATACCGGTTGTATTCTAGGCCCGTCTTTAGTCCTAGAGCTAGACATTGAGATCTAGTTGAGGCCCGTCGTTAGTCCTCATACAATTCGAAGATGCATTCTAGGCCCGTCATCAGTCCTAGAGCTAGACACCGAGATCTAGTTGAGGCCCGTCGTTAGCCCTCATGCATAACTTTATATACGGTTGTATTCTAGGCCCGTCTTTAGTCCTAGAGCTAGACATCGAGATCTAGTTGAGGCCCGTCGTTAGTCCTCATACAATTCGAAGATGCATTCTAGGCCCGTCATCAGTCCTAGAGCTAGACACCCAGATCTAGTTGAGGCCCGTCATTAGTCCTCATGCATAGGTAGATTGGTCGTATTCTAGTCTTTAGACCTAGAGCTAGACACCGAGATCTAGTTAAGGCCCGTCGTTAGTCCTCATACCACCGACTATCACATTCTAGGCCCGTCATAAGTCCTAGCGCTAGACGCCGAAGTCTAGTCGGGGCCCGTCATAAGTCCCCACTCGTATGGTACTCATATCTCACACTTGGGAATGCCCCAAGCCACAGTGAAAATTTTTGGCGTCCCGTCAACCTTGATCCAATTCTGCAAGCCTTCTATTGCAGAATTGAATCTAGGGGAGCCATCTGTAGACACCAAAAATTCTCACCCATCTCATATTGAAATAAAAAAAACATGCTTCTAGAAACAAGGCGGTCGTCCCGTTTTCGACCAAATGAATTTCTTTTTACCGACATTTAAACCTCACATTCCTATGGAAGAGGAGCACGAGCTTTTTGTCGTAATCTGTTTTGACTGACTTGATTTCGTATACTTATTTTGCTGCTCTCGTTTAAAAATTTTTCACAGTTTTGTTATTACCTTATATTATTTTTATGTACTCGATCGATTTATACTTTTTTGTTATTTATCATTTCCTTTTGATTTCCCCGCTTTATCATCGTTATTTTTATTATTTCATGTGTCCTTTTTAATACTATTATTTTCCATTTTTTTAAGTGTTTTATCTTCATTACGAGCATTAATTTTCATTATTTCATGTACATGTGCTATTCTTTTATTTTATATCTCATTACTTTTTGAATCTTATTTTAATTGTATTTCATACTTTCGTGTCATTAGATAATCTTCTCACCTTTAGTGCGCATTTCTTTGGAATTGGTAGCTTTTCTTTTTTTAGAAGAGTTACCCAGTCGAAATCAGGACTCTTGTATCTTTCTTCTCATGAGTACACTGAAATCTAATCTAGCATAACTGGTTAGAACACTCTCGGATATAACCCATGGGTCTCAGGTTCGATTCTTGGCATGAGCGAAGGTTTGCTCTTTTATTTTGCCTTAACTCGCGATATGGCTCTTCTTTTATTTCGTCGCTCCACTTACTGAATATTGTCCTAGCTCATCGGTAGAGAGCGTGAGAGGAGGTCACTAGGTGCCGAGTTCGAAATTCGGTGGAAGCTTTTTGTTTGAAAATCTCAAATTTTGTAAATGTTGGACTCTCCCAGTTTGGGTCCATTTTAATTCCTTAAAAAGGCCCACATTCATCTAGTGAAACCCTAGTGTGCCACATGTTCACCCACCCCATTCTCACATTATAAAAACATTCTCAAAACCCTACAGTAGACTCACGTTTTAAAAAAGCCGGCATTGATCCCGATTTTTATTCTCATTGTCTCATTCTCTGTTTGCTCTGGATATTCCCAGTTCAAGCGTGAAGAACGAAGAAAAAACCCAGAACCCTTTTCTCCTTCGATCTGCGATTCCCCTTTCGTTCTCCCGTCGTGAATCACCCCAAAAAAACTCCTCAATCGACACTCCACACATTGTCGTCCATCAGAAATCTCGCCCTAACCCTCCTTCGGATTCGACTTAACGAGTAAGCAGGTAAGCTTCGGTTCTGAAGAGAAGGCATCTTCTGGGTTTCATCTCCCCCTTGGATATGGGTCTCTCTGTCTCTGTTTTTTTTGTTTTCCACTTGTTCATCGGACTTGTCATTTGAGCCATTCTGGCACTGGCTAAGAGGAACTGGCGAGGCATGGGTTTTCCGGAAACGAGTTTCCGATGTCGATACCAGCCCCCATATTCCTAGCCCCATTCCCCTTTCGATTTTTTTTAATAACTCGTGTTCATAATTTTGGATTCTGCACGTTGGCTTCGAACAAACACCAAACCTCCATCATAGGTTTGGTTTTTGTAATCCTCTTTTTTTTTTATACAAGCCGAACACTCTTCGAATTTTTGTCGTCTTGATTTGCCAATGGGCTCGATGAATACCAGACCTCAAACAATGAGTTCATGGGTTCGAAAGTTGCAGGAGATGGTGTTACCTTTCCTTTTTCTGTTTGCCTAAACCCTTTCTGAAACACCGGGTGTTCTACTTCCTTCGTGAAGAATCAGCCGTGAACTTCAGTTCGGCGTGATACCAGTTCCATCGTCTTTTTCCTTGTTAATCTCGGCGGAACCCGAGCTGGTTTTAATCTGTTACCACATTGCATGTTGATATTAGAGAAGTAAAAGTTATTCTCTGGCTACGGTTTTCTTCCCCTTCTGCCTCATACGTATTATTCGAGTACCGAGCCCGTTGTTGCATTACTGTCACTCGCTGAAACCAATCTTCTTCTGCTATGGTGATATTGCTCTTGAATCATGTTGGTCTAAGGCTCTGGTTATTAGTGAAGAATCTGTCCGGTTGTCTATCTGTTCTCGATCTGAGCAGAAAGATTGATAACCTACCTTTTATATCGCTCATTTGTACACCTTCTCCTTGGTAAATCTACTCCTCTGCTATTAAGTGTTCCTGGATGAGGTTGGTGTGTAAGTTTACGACCCAGGGAAAAACGTACTCAAAGTTCATGCGGTTCCGATCTACATAAGTGAAGTCTGTATCTCTAAACCTTCCTTTGTGCCAATCAGAATTTTATTCAAAACCGTGTGGACTAACTTTCTGTTGTTGCTGCTCTGCTTCTGTTTCAATTTTATGTTTATTGTCTTGCAGGGAGTCCGTATCTCCATTCCTGGTATTTCACCCTAAGCTGAAAATCTATCAGATATGATGATTGATGCATGTTTGTATGTTGAAACCCATGTCTGCTCTCTATTAAATTTGTTCTCTGTTTCTTATTTGAGAATAAGCTACACTGCATTCCTAGTTTGGTTACACCAGATCCATGCGAGCCTGTTTACTTATTTCAGATTAGCATAGACTAAGTGGAGTTCAGTTGATTGTTCATTTCAGAGCCCGTTCCAGTTTTTGTGTGCTATGATTCATGTTCTGCATACTCACCTTTTCATGTTGGTTTAGCTCTCTTGCTTGTGAACCCTTACATGGCCACTGAAAGATACACAATAGAGAGAAGTAACAATGAATTAGAAACCCACAGTTAGGATCCTCATTTTCTGTCGGTTTGTAGGATCTGTTTAGCCTGGACTAGGTAATGTTTGGTGTTAATCTGATAACCTTTTCCTAGTTTAATTTGTTATTTCTGTTGTATATACCCCACCCTCTATATTTTACACCTCTCGGACTTTTTTCTCTTATTTTCGGCCTATGCTTGACCATTGAAAGATAAGAATAGTGTGAGGATAACAATTGACTAGCAACCCACACATTATGATTCATTTTGTTGGTGCGCTATTGAGAGTCTAGGGTTAAATAAATCTGACTTGGCACTCAGCAGTTTTGAGGATTTGTTTCTGCGTGTATTAGCTTCTGAACCGCCTTTATGTGTACATAATTTGCTTAGGTGACTTTCGAAATTCATGCATAGGGTCCCACCTTGATCGCTTTTAAACTCCATGTTATATATGTGTTATTTGCACGGTCCTTTAGCTTTTGGAATTCATGTCTACATTGCTGTTTCATCTTGATGGGCTGGACCTGTTGGGCCCGGTAACCCGTGGCCCAAATTTAATTTCGTTTCAAGCCCAGTTCATAAACAGCCAAACGGGCTAGGGCAGGTGACCATAGAAAGCCCATTAGGTTGTTCCTCTTATTGGGCCCTTGAGGCCCACTTTAGAAAAGCTTTAGGTTTGGGGTATCCTCGATGCATACGGGTCCTAGACACGGTCCATTCGAGGAATACCCGTTTCCTTAAAACTTTCCAAATCATCCTCTAATTTCAGAATAAAATGTACAATCAACAAAATCCAATCCATTTGTGAATCCAAATATTTTTTCATTTAGACATAGCTTAAGCCCAATTTCAAACTTCTTATTAGAAATCTATTTTCAAAGCCCAATTCCATTTCAGTCCGGCCCACTTCTCAGTCCGGCCCACTTCTCAGTCCGGCCCACTTCTCAGTCCGGTCCACTTCTCAGTCCGGCCCACTTCTCAGTCCGGCCCACATCTCAGTCCGGCCCACATCTCAGTCAGGCCCAACCGACCCAAAGTCCAAACCGACCCAAGGCCCAAGCCGGCCCATCACCCAGTTTGCCCCGAGCCCAAAAACCCAAACATAAAGCCCAAGGCCAAAAACCCAAACACAAAGCCCAAGGCCAAAAACCGAAACCCAAGCCCAAAGCCCAAATTCAGCCCAATCTGGCCCGAGCCCAAAAACCCAAACCCGAAGCCTGGCCCACTACTCCTCAAAACCGGCCCATCACCCAATTTGGCCCAAATGCCCACACTTGACCCAAACACAACCTCGGCCCACAAACCAAGTCCAATCCTTGGCCCAAAACAATCTCGGCCCATTACCTAGCCCCAGGCCCGTCCGGCCCGTTATCTAGCCAAGGCCCATTCGGCCCATTAACTAGCCAAGGCCCATTCGGCCCATTACCTAGCCCAGGCCCATTCGGCCCATTACCTAGCCCAGGCCCATTCGGCCCATTACCTAGCCCAGGCCAATCCGGCCCGTTATCTAGCCAAGGCCCATTCGGCCCATTATCTAGCCAAGGCCCATTCGGCCCATTACCTAACCCAGGCCCATTCGGCCCATTACCTAGCCCAGGCCCATTTGGCCCATTACCTTGCCCAGGCCCATTCGGCCCATTACCTAGCCCAGGCCCTTTCGGCCCATTACCTAGCCCAGGCCCTTTCGGCCAATGACCTAGCCCAGGCCCAGTCGGCCCGTTACCTAGCCCAAGCTATTCGACCCATTACCAAACACAATCCTGCCCACAGAAACCAAACCAAACCCACAAAAATCTAACAAGGTCCACAAGAATCCAACCTTGACCGGAATGATGACTTTTGACCCGAACTTTGACCTTTGACCCGAACTTTGACCTTTGACCCAATCCAAACTTTGACCAATCTGAACTTTGACCTTGACTTAGCTTTGACCCAGTCCAACTTTGGCCAACCAAATCTTGACGGATGACCAAAAATGTTGACCTTGACCAAAAAACGTTGATCTTGACCAAAAAAAAATGTTGACCTTGACCAAAAAAGCGTTGACCTTCACCCGACTTTGACCCAACCTGAACCTCAATCTAATTCAAACCCGATTCCAAACCCAATTCAAATTCATTCCAAGCCTAATTCAAACCAAATTCAATTCAAACCCAATTCATTCAAACCATCGAACCCAATTTCCACTTCAAACTCAACTTGTAAATTCCGTTTGAACTCCAAATCCAAAAAATCTCCTTTCTCGAATTTCAAACAATCATTTTATTCAAACTTCATCAAGTTTTCAAAAGAAACCATTTTGTGGAATTTAAAAAGGAAAAACTCTTCTCACATCACAGAAAACTCTTCTCAAATGCAGGAAGTTCTTCTCACATATACAGAAAGTTTTCTCCTAAAAACATTTCTCAAAATCAGTTTTCTTCGTCAAGAATTCCGAACAACTTCAAAAGTTTTCTAACTTAGTTTTCAACTCAAATAAACCGTTTTCGGGGAGCAAGTAATGTCTAACCCCTTCAAAACATTTCCTCCATGGTTAGAACACCACTTGTCTTCCTTCTCAAAAATAAAAATCTGAGGCGGGGCACTGGGGTCATAACCTCCTTTGTCGCAGTCTGGATCTCTTTAGGCGGGGCATTAGGCTGACAAACCTCCCCTAATTGCAGCCTAGATTTTTACAAGGCGGGGTGCTAGGGAAGTAACGACCTTCCTAGTTGCAGCCGGGATTTTAGAATCGTCTAACTCCCTTCTACTCGACTTCAATATTTTTGGTTTTTAACGTTTTAAAACCCGGGAGTTAGAGACGTTATTAGGGTTTGACCGAGAACATCTCATTCATGGTGTTTCTCTCTAAATCCTATTTTTCGACATAAATTCATTGCCCCATCTTTCGAGCCTCGGCACTTACCATTAATTAAGTGTCATGTTCGAGGGGGTACATAGGGTAATCCCTCGGGATTATCCGCCCTTTTACAACAAAAACTGATTTTTTTCGATTTTAAAAAACTTTAAGAGAGACAATTTTGACAATCATTCCTCCAAACAATTCAGTCCACCATCATCTCACTCTAAATTCAAAACATCCCAAAACATCAACCCTTTCATAACCGCAAATCCGAAAAGCCCGGGATTTCTACTCAAACTTCAATTGCCTCACATACTCACTCAAATCATTCCAAACTCGAAACATCTCCTGAATCCCGACCTCTTCCAAACTTCTATAGTCTCATAGGCCCAAGTGCCCCACAGACTCGAACATCTCAGTCTCTTCACCATTTTCAGATTCGAATGTCTCACAGACCCGAGCGTCGCACAGACTAACCTCTCAAACACCTCAAAAATCCTCAAAACTCAACCATCCTAAAGGCCTGAACTACGTAAGGTCTGATCTCAACAGGGAGTTGAGTACGTAGGCAACCCACACAGGGTGCGACCCCATTCCAAACAAAAAGCCATTTTCCCCTTCTAAGGTGGTTCTCATATCTCTCAAAACACACAAACCTCCTTAGGTTCCCACAAACTTCAAACCATCATACTCCAAGTCTTGTCTATTCACTCAACCTCGGGCTCTTCCCAATCTTCATTCTATACTCATCCGAGTTCACCAACTCCTCCCCTTGGCGCTAGCTCGGCAGAAAAGCTCGCCTCATCCATTCTCTTTCTCTCTTCCTGTCCTAATCCTATCCTTTGGCTTTAACTGAATCTCTCTAATAAGGTTTTGAAGGAAGGCAATCCCGACAATTCGGAGACCGAGGTTCCCTCCTCCTCGGGACCAATCCGAAGTCGTGTCGTTGCCACTTCTGAGGGGTAACCCAGTGCGAACCCACAACAGAATCTCTGCAAATGACCAGATAGTCCCTATCCCCTAGGCAATAAATCATCAGAGTCAATTAACGGTTCTAGAACCCTTCTCCTCCCTTCCTAGTTCCTTAGGTCAAACTAGGTGGCGACTCTAGTCAATCCGCCTATAGAGGCATAAGTCCGCGTGGAGCCCATTGAGAGCGGGTGTAGTGTTCACTACACTCCCCCTTTATGCTTTCTGGGAAAGACAACGATAGAGTAGGTATTTGAGGGCTGCCATGAATAACGGGTTTTCACCCTCCACATAATGGCATTTCATAGGCTCTAGGCTTCTTAGTCAATCATATTTGCATAGACCCCCACCCCCCTCATACCGAAAATCACCCTCCACAGGCACTAGTGGCTTCGGCAATTGGCACTAGTGGCATTGGCACTGGCACTGGCACTGGCATTGGCACTGGCACTGGCATTTGCCACTGCCTGGCACTGGCACTGGCATTGGCATTGGCACTCTGGAGTGGCATTGGCATTGGCATGGCATTGGCATTGGGCAGTGGCATTGGCATTGGCATTGGCATTGGCATTGGCATTGGCATTGGGCATTGGCATTGGCATTGGCATTGTCATTGGCATTGGCATTGGCAATTGGCATTGGCATTGGCATTGGATTGGGCATTGGCATTTGCATTGGCATGGCATTGGCATTGGCATTGGCATTGGCACTACATTGGCATTGGCATTGGCATTGGCATTGGCATTAGCATTGACATTGGCATTGGCATTGGCATTGGCATGGGCATTGGCAATTGGCTTGGTAGTGGCATTGGCATTGGCAGTGGCATTGGCACTGGCATTGGCATTGGCATTGGCATTGGCACTGGCACTGGCATTGGCATTGGCACACAGGCATTGGCATTGGTAGTGGCACTGGCACTGGATTTGGCACTGGCATTGGCATTGGCATTGGCACACTGGCATTGGCATTGGCATTGGCATTGGCATTGGCATTAGCACTGGCATTGGCACTAGCAGTGCACTGGCACTGGCATTGGCACTGGCATTGGCATTGCATTGGCATTGGCATTGGCATTGGCATTTGGCATTGGCATTGGCATTGGCATTGGCATTGGGGCATTGGCATTGGCATTGGCATTTGGCTTGGCACTGGCATTGGCACTGGCACTGGCACTGGCACTGGCACTGGCATTGCACTGGCATTGGCACTGGCATTGGTTTGGCATTGGCACTAGCATTGGCACTAGCATTGGTATTGGCATTGGCATTGGCACTAGCATTGGCATTGGCATTGGCATTGGCACTAGCATTGGCATTGACATGGCATTGGCTGAAATACCCCTAAATTAATTTAAATTAATTTAGGGGATTTCTTTTATTAAACCATAAATAATACTATAAAATTAATATTAATTATGGTATGGAATTATGAATATTAAATTATTATATGGAGTTGTGAAATTTATTTAGGGGTTTTCTCCTATTTAACCCCATTTATTATACATTTTATATATTAGTATTATGAATTTAATAATTAGATTTATAAGTCAATAAATCTTGGATAAATTTCTAAACACTTTAAATATATTATAAAGATTTTAGGAAGTGTTGGAACATTGTTTTGAAACATAAAAGTCAATATAAATTCTAGAAACCTTAAAGACTATTAAGCCTTGCTAGAGTTGACTTTTTGAGAATGGTCAAACCAGGCCATGAAACCTATACCAATAAATAGGTTATGAAAAACCATGAAGATCGATAAAAAGAACGTTAAAAACGGATCATCCTAGCCAAAGTTATGATAAATTGAAGTTTAGAGCCAAAATTTAGGAGGTTGCTGACGTGTCCAAGACTGGCTGACTCAGCCGCGCCCCAGTCAGCCCCGATTTAACTTAGCCTTTTCAGATTTCCTTCAGTTATGGCATGCCATGGGTCGATCTTTAGACACCTATATCTTTTTCTCTACTCCACCATTTGGTATGCCGTTTGTTTCATTCGATTCTCCTATCTTTCTTCTTTCCAACCATTACTCACACACCATCTAAATCCTTCTACAATGATCGGAAAGTTGATCCAAATTTACCTCCTCGCGGGTTCGTAACCCAGAACTGCAGTTTTTTCCTGAAATCGGGTAAACTTCGTCACGCCATAACTTCTTCATTTCTCATCCAAATTTCGTGTTCTTTAGCTTGTTTTGAAGATCTCTAATCCCTCTATAACTTTTATGTTGATGGTCAAGGCTGATTCGCACTAGTTTGGGAGATAAATCTGTCTAAAGATGCCTACTCGATCACGGCGGTAATTTTGCCCAGTTCATCCCGAAACCAACTAGGTAAACACGATCTTGTGAGATCTGTAACTTTCTCCCTAGTTCATCAAAATCAATGATTCTTCACTAACATCTAGAGTTACAAGTCTAGTTTGGATTGTGATAGGTTACATGAATCAAATCTCTCTCAGTTGGTGCGAGTTGATTCGAGAAGTGGCATACCTGAACCGCACATGAAATAACGATTTCCAGTTTCCCGATTTGGTTTCGCCCCGTTAATGCAATTCTGGTGAGTTTCCGATCAAATTTCTCCATGGTTTCTATTCGAAATTTCATCATCGATCAACCCACATGCCAATTTAGTCTATTATGCATTACAATGAGAGAATTTGTCGAAATTGAATTCGAACTCAACCGTGAACCCTAACTTCGAACCCAGATTCAAACTACTCAATTCTGCATGAAAATTGGGGAAATAGGTACCATTAGATCCGGAATTAGATTACGAATCACTAGGAACAAGAATCATCGAATTTCGTCTGTAGATTGGGAGATATAGAGTGATTAGTACTCGGGTGAGAAGGGGGGTTGCCTGATGAACTCGCGAGTTCTAGGCCGTTGGATCGCAGTTAATAAACATGGACGGCCGAGATTAGATCGTGGGTATTTAAGTTATAATAAGTTAATATACTTTCCAGAATAAGTCCTAACTTGCTAGATTTATTTAATGGCCTTCCTGAATGCATTTCGACTTGAAATTTAACCATAGATTCCTTATAAAATCTAGTTTATTTTGATGTAAATTAATATGGGTTTTGAGTTTTTAAACATACTTATGATTTTTTGCAAGTTACGAGTATTATGGAATTATTTGGATAATTTAAAAAGATATTTTTATGAAATAAAATTTATAATATGTCTAAAATGTTTATAGTTACTATATACTTAATTGGGAATTTTTGGACAAGGAATAGGTTTTAAAAATTGTATTGCTAAGGTTTTTCATAAGTATCTTATAATATAAGGTTTTTAATGTAACCAAAAATTAAAGTATAGTGTTTAATGAACTTTATAGGTTGGGGAAAATATAATAAGACTAAACTAACATTAATACAGATGTTAATAAAATTTTTAGGTATAAACTTTTAAGGAAGTAAATACGTATATACAAAAGAAATGAAATGGTAACTTAGATTAAATCAAGGAACTAACTAATCTACATTTATATTAATTATATAATATGGTAGTTAATATACTTATTGAAACTAAGAATACTTTATTTTTATAAACCATATATTGGATGTAGCTATTGTAAAAGTTAATATAAATAATTAAATGCAATAAAACTGCACAAGGAATGTCTTGAATAAATCCTAAATAATATACAAAGAAACTACATAAATAAAAGAAAAAAGTACCTTATAGAGAATAAAATATAAGGAATTTATAAGTTAAACTAATGTAACACCCCATCCAAAGCCTATCGTGGTTATCGCAAACTGAACACTTAATCGCAATACGTCGCAGCGGAAATAAACAACACCTGGACCTTGCCACGGTCTGATCGTTAGAATATACCGGCTTAAATGCTTACAATACTTATTATCCAGCTTAAACATCAACATTCATACACCACAACCAACCGAGTACTAGTATCTTAAACATAATCTCAACTTACATCAGTTTAAATATAAACAGTCGGGTGCACAGGCGCAACCCGAACTCAAAATAAATGTCCCACCCTAAGACTAACCGCTCCTACTCTCGTAGTGCGTCCTCATGGGCCTCTTACCTGCAAGTGTAAAAAATAGCCCCCGAGGGGGTCAGCACGAATGCTGGTACACCCTCTCATGGCCCCCAAGCTAACGGGGCTACGACGACTAATTGTCGATAGCATGGAAATTGATTACATACACAAGCATAATATGAAGTGCAATAACAATAACCACAGAACAGATAACATATATAGTTCACAACCATGAACGACTCAAGCGTTCCCTTAACAAGTGGGTTAGTAACCCCCTCCTTAGTCCTCATTTCCTTAATCTCAGTTCCTTACCTTACCTAATCTTAATCTTAACCTCAGTATACAAACCTTTCCTGGAAGGGATTGGTTGTAGCTTAATTCGAACCTGGGATTTAGGTGATCCCACCGCACCATCTTAATGCCACCTACTCTGGACGGGAGTCCAGCGTAGCTGAGCCGGCCGGCACCGGCCCTAGGCTACAAGTCCGAAGACAAGTCCTTAAGCGGAGGGCGGATCTGATTCAGATATCGTCCCCTTTTTCCTTAGCATGCATGACCGGAGATCGGTCCCGGGTTTCCTCACTCGAGTTCCAGTTAGTAGAAATCTTAATCACCATGTAGCTAAGCCTTGACGGGCATTAACCAACAATCACCAAACTTAACTCTTATTCTTAACTCAGTAAGTACTAAACTTGGTTAGTAACAATCTAAAGTCTCTCGGGTTAGTGTAAATACAACACAATCACAACGAGAACAATATAATCCGGTTGCATGCTTTATCTTGTTTTAGTCATAGCAATTAAACAGATAGCACACAAGCCGAGGGACACCTCGTTAGCAAGCAGGTCACAAGAAGGATTGTACCGTTCACCGTCGACGATCGTTTGGTTTATCTCCTTCCAAGTCCCAATTCACAAAGCCTAGAACATTGATTCAGTTTTAGGTTATTATCAATCCAACTCAATAAAATTACTTAACTTTCCTAGACATCAACTTTTACCCATTGTTTTTCACTAAGCCTTATGGTTTTTAACTCGACTCCTAAGTGCATCATTTCCTCATTATTTATTACACACTCACTCTCCCACTTAATGACCATCACACCCACCCACCAACAAGTCCTTAACAATCTCATAACATCCATACTTAATTATCCCCATCATTTCCTAACTTAAACAAGGTTTTTGGTCCATACAGTGGCCTGTCCGAACTTGTGTCCGGACTTCCCAAGTTCGGACACAAGTCGAGACTCAAAACTGAAAACAGACGCATGTCCGAACATGTGTCCGGACTTCGGAAGTTCGGACATGGGTCGAGGAAAACTCAAAGTAGAAGCAGACACGTCCGAACTTGTGTCCGGACTTCCAAAGGTCGGACACAAGTCGAGACTCTGAAAATTTTCACGCAACAGGGCCTGTCCGAACGTCCATGTCCGGACGGATGTTCGGACAAGGCAAAACACTCATTTTCTAAGCCTTCAAACACTTAACCAATTTTCACCAAAACTTCTCCTAAACCCTCATAAGTCTCCTAACATCATTTGGTACACTTATACCCTCATACAACATCCACAAAACTCATTTTCTATCTCCTTAAACACATTAAATCATTCACCAAGATCCACCTTAATCATTATACATTTTCCTGTAATAATGCTAACACTTGTAATGCTTTCCTCTAGGTTTCTAGGTGGTGGTTCATACCTAATGTAACCACTATGCCAAATGTTTTCTTCACCACTATAACATCATCTCCCAAGCATCTCTCACTATCTAAAACTCTTTTAAGCATTTACTTAATGTTTCCTTTCTCAGTTTAAACTTCCATCATCAAGACATTATCTCCCTCTTAGTTGTGCACCAACATTTACCTAAGTCCTAAATCAAATACATTCTCTTGATTCCTAAATCCTCCATGGTGATACCTAAGTCATTATAAGTCATTAGAACACCTCAACTTCACCCTCTTTCATCATCAAGACAACCTATAGAACATTTCTAGTACTTCCTTAGTCATTAAATTCCCTTAGAATGTCTTAAACACCTAAGCTCTCCTTTAAATTTTGCCATGGGTTCTCTAGTACATAGTACCTCCTAACACATGGTTTTTCTCCATCAAACAACCAATACCACACAAATTCTCACCACAACACCTTAACACCCAATTTACACCAAACACACCACATCATCATATAGTGCTTAAACTTAAAATGCTTGGCACCTTAGGCCCTAAAATGACATAATCTTAACCACTGAATTTCCACATATGCCTTCCTAACCTGCGAATACACTCAACAAGGCTCCCATTGAAATAAAATGCTTCTTGTACTTCACCTTGATATTCTTAAACTATCTCTTTTTCTCATTTGCTCCTTAGTCACAAGTTCACAAGTATAGTCATTGTTTCTCCTAGGTTTTATATAACCCTTTCTAATGTAAACTCAACACTAAACTCATCATATACCTAAATCTCATTCCCTTAAACAACAAAACACCTTAAGGTAAGTAATTTACCTTGTTTTCTCACAAGCTTAAAAGCTTTCTTCCTTAGGTTTTTCTTGTTCAATCTCGGTCACCAATGTGTATCTCCTTGCCAATGTTCTAACCAATATCCAATGACTCCAATGAGTACTAGATAACACATTAACCCTAAGGGACAAACCCTAGGTTAAAAATATGCTTTAAGGTATTAATGTGATTGTTTTACCTTGGTTTCTCAAGACAAACTTGGATATGAAGCAAGAAGGACCTCCTCTCTCCTTTGAAGAGTAGAAACAAGCTAGAACAAGGCATAAACATGGAGTCCCATGAGTATATATTTTCGGTCATGTGAAGAAAATGGTGGAAACCTAGATTTTCTTACACTTTCTTTACCTTAAGAGAATGGAGATGCCAATGGAGTCTCCAAACTTGAATTTCCTCCTCTAATGGTGGTTTGACTTGGCACCAAAATGAAGCTCTTGAAGTTTTGAAAAGATAGAAAGGAGGAGCTTGAGCTAACTAAGAAGAGTATGTATTTTGTTTTGGATTTGGAGCTAAATGAGCAAGATGTAGCCAAGGGAAGATGGAGCTTTCATGGAGGTGAGCTCTACGTGAATGGAGAAGAGAAAGAGAGCAAGAAAACCGTGTGAACAAGGGAGAATGAAGAAGTGAGGAGAGAGGTAAGTAAATGTGATATTTATCTTAAAAGGTGAATAGTACTTTATGCTTTATAAGACTTATTTGCTTTCTCTTTACTTAGCTAGATAAGTGTGGTGAGTCACACTAAAAAACTGGCCCCCTTTAATGAATGAGGGTAGTTTAGTCTTTTTGACCAAATGTCTCACTTATATAGACTTATGTTATAAACTAGCTTAATTAATTCACTATTCATCAAAAACAAGGCACATTGTTGTGAAATTTTTGATTTCCCATTGATATAGACCTCCAAATGTGATACTATATAGTACACATATTAATTAAAGAGTAATGATGGACATTTAGCCATTCAAAACTCATTTACAAGACAATTTTTCAAAAACGTGCTTTAAGACTCCTTAAAGCACATTTTGTGTTTTAACTTGTTTTCAAGCTTGGTTTTCTTTGGTAATTGATTTAAAATGACCATTAGGATATTACTAAGGTCTTAGAACAATATCTTTTGGGTACTCTCCCAAGTCTCTCCAAGCTTAGAGCACGTTTTGTTAAAACTGCTCTTTCGGTGTTTCCTTATATTTCTTTGATTAGAAATGTTTCTTGATGTTTCTAAGGCATTATTTAGCCTCCTTCTATCTTAGTTTATCATTTAAACACCATATCTAAGTTTGGGGTATTTCAATCTACCCCCTTAAAAGAACTTTGTCCTCAAAGTTCACACATGGCTTAACCATTCACGGTACACATTTCTCTAATCTCAATACCACATCTATATTCACATTCATACATCTCAAGACTCAAGGTCAATCTCAAATACAATACATAAGTATCATACATAACTCAAACTTACACCGAAGTGTAGCAACTTACACAAACTCACATCTTAAACAACCAAACAAACGACAAACATGATCATTCTTAACTCAAAAGCGAGGAAGCTCTACCCCCCTTAAAAAGGGGTACGCCCCGTACCCTATACAGACGATCTAGTCAGTAAATAAAGAAGGGTACTTCGCCCTCATCTTATCCTCTAATTCCCACGTGGCCTCTTCGACATCCTGGTTAGACCAGAGAACCTTCACCAGTCGCACTGACTTATGGCGAGTGTCCCTAGTCTTACTGTCCAAGATTCTCTGAGGAGTCTCCACGGATCTCATATTTGGTTCTAAAGTCAACCTCTCAGGTTCTAACACATGGGAGGGGTGGTGCATGTATTTCTTTAGCTGTGAAACATGAAAAACATCATGCACTTTACCCAGCTCAGCAGGTAAATTCAACCTGTAAGCAACCGGGCCCACCCGCTCCGTAATCTCATAAGGACCAACAAATTTCGGGCTTAACTTGCCCTTCTGCCCAAACCTGAATACACCCTTCATCGGTGATACTCGCAGAAATACCTGGTCGCCCACTGCGAACTCCAGGTCCCGTCGTCGAACATCAGCATACGACTTCTGCCTATCTTGAGCAGCTTTCATGTTCTCCCTGATTTGCTGAACTTCAGCCTTAACTTGTTCTAAGTACTCTGGTCCTATAATGACCGTCTCACTCGACTCATCCCAGCAGAGCGGTGTACGACATGGTCTACCGTACAACGCTTGAAAAGGTGCCATCTTGATCGAAGCGTGATAGCTGTTGTTGTATGAAAACTCGATCAGATGCAATCTGTCAATCCAACTGCCCTGGAAGTCTAAGGCACATGCCCTCAGCATGTCCTCGAGTGTCTGAATAGTACGCTCAGTCTGACCATCTGTCTGAGGATGGAACGCGGTACTCAGCTTGAGTTCTGTACCAACGCTTCTCTGGTAGCTCTCCAGTACCTCGAAAGGAATCTGGTATCTCTATCTGACACTATGGTCTTTGGTATGCCGTGATGTCTCATGATTTCTTTCTCAAATAACTCAGCTAATTTGGTCACCTTCCAAGTATCCTTCATCGGTATGAATCGGGCTACTTTGGTAAGGCGATCCACCACCACCCATATCATGTTGAGACCTCCCCTAGCAGGTGGAAGCCCAACTACGAAGTCCATGGAGATATCATGGAACTTCCACTCCGGAACTGGCATCGACTGTACCATTCCGCCCGGTCGTCGGTGCTCGAATTTCACCTTCTGGCATGTGAGACACCTCAAGACGAACTCGGTAACATCTGTCTTCATCCCCGACCACCAGAAGTATCTCTTCATGTCTTTATACATTTTAGAGGCTCCCGGATGGATGGAAACTGAAGAACAGTGTGATTCTCTAAGTATACGGTCTTTCAGATCCGTGTTACCTCGTGGTATGCATAATCGGCCCTTAAGTCTGATCAGATCATCATCATGAAGTCTGAAGTCGTATTTCTGACTCTCAAAGGTACCATCTGTCAGCTTCTGTCTGACCTCTCTCATATACTCATCTGTCCTCTGAGCCTCTCGCACCTCATCAACCAAGCTGGAGAAAGAAACTAGCGAATGGAGTGAGTGTGCTCGACGGCTCAGGGCATCTGCTACAACATTGGCCTTCCCTTCTTTGTATTGGAGGTCAATGTCATAGTCTTTCAGAAACTCTAACCATCTCCTCTGTCGAAGATTTAACTCCTTCTGAGTGAATATGTATTTCAAACTTTTGTGATCGGTGTAGATCGTGACACTAACCCCATATAAGTAGTGGCGCCATATCTTCAAAGCGAAGACTACAGCTCCCAGCTCTAAATCATGTGTGGGGTAGTTCTCCTCATGTTTCTTCAACTGGCGTGAGGCATATGCCACCACCTTGCCATGTTGCATGAGCACGCAACCCAGCCCTCTGCCGGATGCATCACAATAAACCTCAAAGCCCTCTGTACCGTCTGGAATGGTCAGTACCGGTGCAGTGGTCAGTGAGTCCTTCAAGCGCTGAAATGATCTCTCACAGTCAACTGTCCACAGAAATGGTGCGTCTTTCTTCATCAGACTGGTCATCGGCTTCGCGACCTTGCTGAAATCTCTAACAAACCTCCTGTAGTAACCTGCCAGACCGAGAAAGCTCCGGATGTCGGTAACAGTCTTCGGCCTTGGCCAGGTACGTACGGCATCAATCTTTGCTGGATCCACTGCGATCCCAGCATCTGAGATGACATGACCTAGGAAAGAGACCTGGTCAAGCCAAAACTCACACTTGGAGAACTTAGCATATAGCTGGTTCTCCCTCAATATTTCAACACCCTCTCAGATGTTCCTCATGCTCAACCTTAGACTTTGAATATATCAGAATGTCATCAATAAAAACACACAACCGACTTGTCCAGCTGCTCCCGGAACAAGCGGTTCATCAGATCCATAAACTTCGCCGGTGCGTTCGACAAACCGAACGGCATCACTGTAAACTCATAGTGGCCGTATCGTGTCCGGAATGCCGTCTTCTCAATATCTCCCTCCTTAATGGCTATCTGATGATACCCCGATCTGAGATCAATCTTGGAAAACACAGATGCTCCCTTCAACTGATCGAACAGATCGTCAATGCGGGGTAGTGGGTACTTATTCTTCACTGTCACTGCATTCAGCTCTCTGTAGTCGATGCAGAGGCGGAGACTACCATCCTTCTTCTTCACGAAGAGGACTGGCGCTCCCCATGGTGACACACTTGGTCTAATGAATCCCTTATCCAACAAATCTTTCATTGTTCCTTTAACTCAGTCATTTCTGCCGGAGCCATACGGTATGGTGCTTTGGCTATCGGTCCGGTACCAGGTAGCAGCTCAATGGTGAACTCTACCTCCCGAGTGGGTGGCATGCCGGGCAGTTCCCGTGGAAATAAGTCGGGGAACTCCGACACTACCGGTAAGTCGGGGTCGAACTCAGGGTCTCTCTCTATGTCCTGTACATAGCAGAGGTATACTTCTTCCTTTCTCCTTAATTCTCTATGATTGCCATGGCGGTGATGATCTTAGTCGAAGGCTCTCTGGGCCTCTGGCGGTATGATATTGTTACCCCAGACGGACTCCTGAGCAGCAATCTATGCTCGGCGCAGAGGATACGTCCCTTGTGCCGCTCCAACCAGTTCATCCCGAAGATAACATCAAATCCTAGCTTACTGAACTCAATGAAACTGACTGGGAAGTCTTCCCCCTTAATTCTGATGGTGGCTCCTCGGTAGTAACGAGTGCAACGAACCTTCTCCTTAGACGGGAGCGTAACCGTGAAGTCGGGTAGCTCATCAGCGTCTAGCCCCAACCTGCTCGCAAATGATGCTGAGACAAAGGTATGCGAGGCCCCTGAGTCGAAGAGAACTGATGCCTCAATCCCATTGATCGGAAAGGTGCCGGTGAGGATAGTACCGCTGGCGTCGGCCTGTGCCTCTGTAAGTATGCTTAGTGCACCTTCCGTACCGAGTCCATAACCTAATTGTGTTCACAAGCTTCATGAGTATTGATGGTATAACAAGAGTCGTAACAATTTATATGAACAACACTGTTATTTTATTCATGACCATCCTGTTTACAACATGTGCTTCAATCTTACATCTCATTTCTCATCTCATTCTAACATTACATGGCTAATATTGTCTAAAGGTTAGGTTTAATCTTCCTGGTCTCATATGCGTCGCATTGATTACTGCTGACGGTGCTGTATTCAGCTTGATTCTCTTAATCCCATGGTATAACATCCTTGATTCTCCTCCCAAAATTAATACATCACCTGACTTAAGTACTATCTTATCTGCACGGTCCGCACGCTTCTGCTCGCCGTATAAAAACTCCGCATCATCTCCAATGGACCAAGACACTACGGGTATCCCTCTTTCGAGAGACTCCGTTGTCTCGTCCTTATCCTGGTGTAGTCCCAGTTTCCCATCCTTTTCGTAGAAGTTTACAATGCAAATGTCTGCTTGTATGTCTGGAATCGGTTCAGCCTCCAACTGCTGAGCGATTTCCACGACTTGTGTAATAACTGGATGGAAACTTCGGGTATTCCCGGTGGTGAGACTCCATCTTGCTCCCTTGTGGTTTGGTAAATCTTGGCATACGGATTCCAATCCTTGCCCAAGCTCATCATCTTTAATTTCATCCTTGCTCCCCCTGGGTACTCCGGTGTATAAAAACCTCCCGGTCCCATTCCTAGTTGATTGCACCTCCTGATGATGGCTATTTGTGCTTCGGGTGTCAGGTATCCCCTTAATAAAATCATACCTGGGCGGATAACCTGACATTGTTCGGTTGGAAAGTCTATGGTTTCGATGTCGGTGTGCTCCGGGTTAGGTGTAGATGGTATTGGGTAGCAGATGTTGAATCTTCCTAAAGTGGTAGTTAGGCTTATGTTCAATCACATCAGTTTCACTTAAGTCTAATCTTATCTTATTTTTACTTAACTCATATATTCACCAAACATGCATGATAATGCGGTAAGCAGGTAGTTTTACTACTAAATGGTTATAGTGGTACCTGGCCTCGATGAGGGCTCAGGCTCATCGTCCCGGTCCACCATGTGTAGAGTGGGCCCGTCTTCTGGGTCACCCGTGGGTTCTTGTCCGCCGGCTGCTGCACTTTCCTCTGACCGTCAGATCCAGCTCCCTGATCGGTCTTGCCCTTGCCCCTAGGTCGGGCCTATAGGCTCTGCTAGCAGGATTCCGGTAACACTCGTATGCCCGGTGTCCATATACTCCACAGAAGTTGCACTCCACCTTGTTTCCCTTACAGTCGAGCCCGGGGTGGTCCTTGTGACACCACCTACAATGAAGCGTCGCTGGTAGCCACCACCGGCTCCCCTCTCAGTCTCAGATCCTGATGATTCATATAGTCAATCCTCATATCTCAAACGGTTACTAATTTATTTCTTAACTCATTCAATATCAATTTCCTTACCCTTTGGCGCCTTAGAGCGCAGTGGTGTAGCTGCAATAGCATAGGTCAGCTTCAATGGCTCTTCCGAAGCCTTCTCCTTTTCCTCCCTCCCTTTGGGTTCTGATTCCCCTTTGGGTTCGATTTTCTGGGCCTGAGGCTGGTACTTTTGTTTCTTGTACCCTCCTTGCCCTTGACTTTCTGAGCTCTTCCCAGCACTCTTCCTTTTTGCATTCTCCTCGTCCCTCAGCTGGACGGTAATCTCAACCTTAGCAGCGTCATGATAGCACTCCTGCTTTTCCATAGTATTAGTCTCACTTATTTCTCATAATCTAAATCTTATTCACCACTTACTCAAATTCAATCATTCTTATACCTGCAAGGTAGTGTAACTCGTCGGCCCCATGCCGTAGCGGAGTCGATGGCTAAGCCCGCCATAGAAGCGGTCCACCAAGATCTGGTCAGAATACCCTAGACCCGGCAGAAGACGGAGCAAGGCGGTGAACTCTGAGTAATACTCGTCCACTGTCATCTTGTCCGACTGCTTAAGCGCATCCAACTGCAAGCGCTTCTTCGTCTGGACATGGGCGGGGTAGTACTTTGCTCGTAGCAAGGCGGTGTATGTACTGCTCCCAGCCGAACTTTGGATTGCCACATGCTCGGCCCTCACCAGCTTCCACCAATCGCCTGCCGCCCCCTTCAGATAGAAAGCAGCTAAGCGCACCTTGATCCCAGCAGGGACATCAAGGGTCTCGAAGGCGGTCTCCAGCTCGGAGATGTACGCCTCAAGCTTGGCGGGATCGGTCTCCCCCTTAAAATGAGCGGGTCGAAGGTCTGCAAGACTCTTCACCCAGTTTGGTTCCCTAGGTTGTGGCGGTGGAGGTGGTGCACCCACACCAGGCTGATAGCCCATGTGCCCCAAAGCGGCAGCTACGATCTCTGCGATCGTCTGCCTCCAGGTATCCCTGAAGTATCCTCACCCCGGCCGCGACCTCGGCCTCCTCTAGGGCGTCCTGCCATCTGAACAAGCATAACTTACATTAGATTCACATTCACCACTGTTTTGGTTAGTAAATTTATAACGTCCGTAGACGGTAAAGACAATCCACACTTATTAGTGGTCATCTGACTCTACTCACTCTAACTTCTCACACCCTTAACCCAACACTTATTCCTTACTTATATCCTAACTCGGTGGTTACTCATGTCCGGTATTTCTTGATCAGAGCGTAACTACGCTCTGATACCACTTTCTGTAACACCCCATCCAAAGCCTATCGTGGTTATCGCAACTGAACACTTAATCGCATACGTCGCAACGGAAATAAACAACACCTGGACCTTGCCACGGTCTGATCGTTAGAATATACCGGCTTAAATGCTTACAATACTTATCCAGCTTAAACATCAACATTCATAACACCACAACCAACCGAGTACTAGTATCTTAAACATAATCTCAACTTGCATCAGTTTAATATAGACAGTCGGGTGCACAGGCGCAACCCGAACTCAAAATAAATGTCCCACCCTAAGACTAACCGCTCCTACTCTCGTAGTGCGTCCTCATGGGCCTCTTACCTGCAAGTGTAAAAAAAATAGCCCCGAGGGGGTCAGCACGAATGCTGGTACACCCTCTCATGGCCCCCAAGCTAACGGGGCTACGACGACTAATTGTCGATAGCATGGAAATTGATTACATACACAAGCATAATATGAAGTGCAATAACAATAACCACAGATGACCCATATATAGTTCACAACCAATGACGACTCAAGCGTTCCCTTAACAAGTGGGTTAGTAACCCCTCCTTAGTCCTCATTTCCTTAATCTCAGTTCCTTACCTTACCTTAATCTTAATCTCAATCTAATCTTAACCTCAGTATACAAAACTTCCTTGGAAGGGATTGGTTGTAGCTTAATTCGAACCTGGGATTTAGGTGATCCCACCGCACCATCTTAATGCCACCTACTCTGGACGGGAGTCCAGCGTAGCTGAGCCGGCAACCGGCCCTAGGCTACAAGTCCGAAGACAAGTCCTTAAGCGGAGGGCGGATCTGATTCAGATACCGTCCCCCTTTTTCTTAGCATGCATGACCGGAGATCGGTCCCGGGTTTCCTCACTCGAGTTCCAGTTAGTAGAAATCTTAATCACCATGTGCTAGCTAAGCCTTGACGGGCATTAACCAACAATCACCAAACTTAACTCTTATTCTTAACTCAGTAAGTACTAAACTTGGTTAGTAACAATCTAAAGTCTCGCGGGTTAGTGTAAATACAACACAATCACAACGAGAACAATAATCCGGTTGCATGCTTTATCTTGTTTTAGTCATAGCAATTAAACAGATAGCACACAAGCCGAGGGACACCTCGTTAGCAAGCAGGTCACAAGAAGGATTGTACCGTTCACCGTCGACGATCGTTTGGTTTATCTCCTTCCAAGTCCCAATTCACAAAGCCTAGAACATTGATTCAGTTTTAGGTTATTATCAATCCAACTCAATAAAATACTTAACATTCCTAGACATCAACTTTTACCCATTGTTTTTCACTAAGCCTTATGGTTTTTAACTCGACTCCTAAGTGCATCATTTCCTCATTATTTATTACACTTACTCTCCCACTTAATGACCATCACACCCACCAAACAAGTCCTTAACAATCTCATAACATCCATACTTAATTATCCCCATCATTTCCTAACCTTAAACAAGGTTTTTGGTCCATACAGTGGCCTGTCCGAACTTGTGTCCGGACTTCCCAAGTTCGGACACAAGTCGAGACTCAAAACTGAAAACAGACGCATGTCCGAACATGTGTCCGGACTTCGGAAGTTCGGACATGGGTCGAGGAAAACTCAAAGTAGAAGCAGACCCGTCCGAACTTGTGTCCGGACTTCCAAAGGTCGGACACAAGTCGAGACTCTGAAAATTTTCACGCAACAGGGCCTGTCCGAACGTCCATGTCCGGACGGATGTTCGGACAAGGCAAAACACTCATTTCTAAGCCTTCAAACACTTAACCAATTTTCACCAAACTTCTCCTAAACCCTCATAATGTCTCCTAACATCATTTGGTACACTTATACCCTCATACAACATCCACAAAACTCATTTTCTATCTCCTTAAACACATTAAATCATTCACCAAGATCCACCTTAATCATTATACATTTTCCTTGTAATAATGCTAACACTTGTAATGCTTTCCTCTAGGTTTCTAGGTGGTGGTTCATACCTAATGTAACCACTATGCCAAATGTTTTCTTCACCACTACAACATCATCTCCCAAGCATCTCTCACTATCTAAAACTCTTTTAAGCATTTACTTAATGTTCCTTCTCAAGTTTAAACTTCCATCATCAAGACATTATCTCCCTCTTAGTTGTGCACCAACATTTACCTAAGTCCTAAATACTCAAATACATTCTCTTGATTTCCTAAATCCTCCATGGTGATACCTAAGTCATTATAAGTCATTAGAACACTCAACTTCACCCTCTTTCATCAAGACAACCTATAGAACATTTCTAGTACTTCCTTAGTCATTAAATTCCCTTAGAATGTCTTAAACACCTAAGCTCTCCTTTAATTTTGCCATGGGTTCTCTAGTACATAGTACCTCCTAACACATGGTTTTTCTCCATCAAACAACCAATACCACACAAATTCTCACCACAAACACCTTAACACCCAATTTACACCAAAGCCACACCACATCATCATATAGTGCTTAAACTTAAATGCTTGGCACCTAGGCCCTTAAATGACAATAATCTTAACCACTGAATTTCCACATATATATGCCTTAAACCTGCGAATACACTCAACAAGGCTCCCATTGAAATAAAATGCTTCTTGTACTTCACCTTGATATTCTTAAACTATCTCTTTTTCTCATTTGCTCCTTAGTCACAAGTTCACAAGTATAGTCATTGTTTCTCCTAGGTCTTATATAACCCTTTTCTAATGTAAACTCAACACTAAACTCATCATATACCTAAATCTCATTTCCTTAAACAACAAAACACCTTAAGGTAAGTAATTTACCTTGTTTTCTCACAAGCTTAAAAGCTTTCTTCCTTAGGTTTTTCTTTATTCAATCTCGGTCACCAATGTGTATCTCCTTGCCAATGTTCTAACCAATATCCAATGACTCCAATGAGTACTAGATAACACATTAACCCTAAGGGACAAACCCTAGGTTAAAAAATATGCTTTAAGGTATTAATGTGATTGTTTTACCTTGGTTTCTCAAGACAAACTTGGATATGAAGCAAGAAGGACCTCCTCTCTCCTTTGAAGAGTAGAAACAAGCTAGAACAAGGCATAAACATGGAGTCCCATGAGTATATATTTTCGGTCATGAGAAGAAAAATGGTGGAAACCTAGATTTTCTTACACTTTCTTACGTTAAGAGAATGGAGATGCCAATGGAGTCTCCAAACTTGAATTTCCTCCTCTAATGGTGGTTTGACTTGGCACCAAAATGAAGCTCTTGAAGTTTTGAAAAGATAGAAAGGAGGAGCTTGAGCTAACTAAGAAGAGTATGTTTGTTTTGGATTTGGAGCTAAAATGAGCAAGATGTAGCCAAGGGAAGATGGAGCTTTCATGGAGGTGAGCTCTACGTGAATGGAGAAGAGAAAGAGAGCAAGAAGAAACCGTGTGAACAAGGGAGAATAGAAGAAGTGAGGAGAGAGGTAAGTAAATGTGATATTTATCTTAAAAGGTGAATAGTGTACTTTATGCTTTATAAGACTTATTTGCTTTCTCTTTACTTAGCTAGATAAGTGTGGTGAGTCACACTTAAAAAACCGGCCCCCTTTAATGAATGAGGGTAGTTTAGTCTTTGTCTTTTGACCAAATGTCTCACTTATATAGACTTATGTTATAAACTAGCTTAATTAATTCACTATTCATCAAAAACAAGGCACATTGTTGTGAAATTTTTGATTTCCCATTGATATAGACCTCCAAATGTGATACTATATAGTACACATATTAATTAAAGAGTAATGATGGACATTTAGCCATTCAAAACTCATTTACAAGACAATTTTCAAAAACGTGCTTTAAGACTCCTTAAAGCACATTTTGTGTTTTAACTTGTTTTCAAGCTTGGTTTTCTTTGGTAATTGATTTAAAATGACCATTAGGATATTACTAAGGTCTTAGAACAATATTTGGGTACTCTCCCATGTCTCTCCAAGCTTAGAGCACGTTTTTTTGTTAAAACTGCTCTTTCGGTGTTTCCTTATATTTTCTTTGATTAGAAATGTTTCTTGATGTTTCTAAGGCATTATTTAGCCTCCTTCTATCTTAGTTTATCATTTAAACACCATATCTAAGTTTGGGGTATTTCACTAAACCTATACATTATACTATTAAAAGAGTATTATTGTGGTGGTATTAAATTATGATTGTGAAATTTAGTCAAAAGAGTTACCTTTGGATTTCTAAGATTTATATAAACCATATTAGAATGCATGTATAATATTATTTGTCAATGACCAAAATGTAAATCTATAATTTGGATTAAGTAATTAATAAGTTGAGACTTAGGAAATATTTGTAAATAGATTACATAAAATGTTACACAAATAGATCTTATTATAATTAATAATAAAATAAATGAAATACTTTTACATTTAAATGTTCTTATTTAAAACAATAATAAAAATAAATGAGATACTTTACATCTAAATGTGAAGTGGATTAGTAAGTCTAGATTTAATCATTTCATAACATTTATAGAATTGAGCGATAACTTAATATTTTAAGATTAAATCATTAAAAGGATTATGATATAAAACCATACTAAGCTATGATTAGGAAATTAATCCAAATAAATAATCCTTAAGTTTCTTAGAATTAGTTAAGCCATAAAAATACATTTATTACCAATATTCAGGATGTGTGTTTATAAATAAGTGATGTACATAAAAGTTAAAGATTATAAAAAGGTTTGTAAATAGAAATTAGATACTTAAAAACCTTTAAACCTTTAATTAGATGAAACTAGGTTACATAGGAGATTATATTGATCTACTTTACGACACTGAGAATATTAATATGTCATTTGGATATAAGGTATGAGTATTTTTCAGGATAGATGATTTTATTAAGTAATTGACAATTTCACTTATGAACGGGAATTTAATTCTTAGATAAATTCTACCTTATGTTAAGATATAATGCTTACCCTAAAACATAATAAAGGGAATTAATTTATTAAGTTATTCCTTTGAAACTTTAGTTTTAATTTAAAATGTATTAAGACTTAAGTTTTATTTTATTTTAGTGTAAAAGGATTATACATAGTCTATGGAGGGAATGTGTATAAGAATAAAACATTTAGGGAATTAAATGCAAGCAAGGATACATAAAAGGGTTACCTTAAAACACCTTATCATATAGTTAATGACAAAACAAATAATATACTTTGCGAATACTAAATGTAAGAGTTCGATAGTCTAAGTTAACTATAACATAATTATTTCAAGTTGAAGGGTAATTTAACATCTTATGACAAGATTAATAGGTGGGTTATCTAGTAGATATTGATAAAATACATAATCATACATTGTGAAATAATAGTATAGTATTCTGAGATGAATCCATCATAGGTCATAATACAATGTTTATTAGGAATAGAAGTATTGAGCTTAAGATTATTATCGAAATTCTAAGATTGAATATATAGTATATAAAACACATTTATGATATAAAGATCTCAAAAGTCTTGAATGTGAGGACTATGGTCGATAGTAAGTAATTGAAGTAAAATTAAATGTACCCTTGGGACAAACAAACTCACTGGCGTAGATGGTCAAGTTAAACCTGGAAATAGTTCGAGGTTGCACGTTCGAAACCTCGCAGGAATCTTTTTAGGGGATTTAATCAAACAGCGTAAACGTAACATGGTCTTGGGCTAACCTACTGGGCCCAAGTCTATGAACTCCAAAAGCCCACTTAAACAGTTCAAAGAGGATTGGGCCACTCTCAAGATTAAACCCTAAATCACTCCAGATTAAATGAAACGGGCCTAATGGAAGATTTAACAAACGGGGTCTAGCCCAAATTCTTGAGGGAGAGTAATTGTAACCAGAAATTATAAACCAACAAGAATGGAGGTTATTTAGCATTATAGTTCCTTAACTAATCAATACTTGGAACACCTTAAATATAGGTGATTAGTGGAGGTTCGCATTATCAAGTTTGGTTACTGCTTCTACACATACCAGGTACGATTTCTCGTACTCAGCTTGTTGGGTTTTGGCCTTTATGGGATGTTTTGTATGATTTCTCGTACTCAGCTTGTTGTGTCTTGGACTCTATGGAATGTTTTGTACGATTTCTCGTACTCAGATACTTTTGGTGATGAACTTTATGGAATTTTTTGAGAAACGCTAACTGAGCTTGAATGAATTTCGAAAGGAAACTATTTGTGTGGCTAACTCAGCTTGATGTGACTAACTGAGCCTTGAATGTACAACTCACATGATCATTGGTTCCTCCTATCTGGTTGTCTCATTAGATATTAACTGCTGAGGGTTTACGCCTCTGCACTCTGTAGGACTGAGTGTTTTGGTATTGCACTTGTGCAGTTATTAGTCTATTGGGAATATGAGAAATGTCAATCTTGGGTAAACTCTTCTTTTGACTATGGATATTGTTTCATCCATGAGCTGAGTCTTTGTTGTGATGTGCGCACACCTTCACCGGTAAACAGTGAGGGCTGTATATCCCCTGTCCAATCGGACGTTGTAAACAGCGAGGGGCTGTATATCCCCTGTCCTATCGGACGTAGTTAACAGCGAGGGGTTGTATATCCCCTGTCCCAAAAGGGACGCAGTTGGCAGCAGGGCCATCTCTTCCAATTGGTTTTATTCCACTCTTGAGTTATGGTTCTTGGATATCTTCATTCATTCCCAGTCCTTGTGACTACTTGGGTCTTTCTAATCCTAATTGGAACTGAATCTAACTTAAGCAATGGATGTTCACTAACTTCTGGCGTGGTTTCTTTTATGTTGGCTCACTCTACCTTCACGTTATTTATCTCTATCCTTGACTTGTTATCTTTGACTTGTGTTTTGGTGTGCCTTGTTCTTCTGATTTGTTTTGAGCATTGACTTCATGTTATTGTTATTTTAAGTGTTATGTTTTCTTTTAATACTGTTGTTTTGGAGAGTTGTGCCAGTTCCATTCCAGGGAACTGACTCACCCCTCCTGGGGTGGGCTGCTTGGTTTCATCTTGCAGGTATGAATTGTTATACAGGTGGCCACGAAGAGTATGAGTGTATGGGATGGGAATTAGGATTTTGGAGAGCTACAGTATTTTGTTATCATTACTTTTATACCATGTTTTCTCGAGTTCAGACTGTAGCATTTGTAATATCATAGGTTGTAATTGGTGAGGTTTGGTGCCGGGTGTTTGGAACCCGATGATCTGTAATCGCCTTAGTATTTTATTTCGCTGCATTTATGATAAGTAGGGGTGTTACAGAAAGTGGTATCAGAGCGTAGTTACGCTCTGAACCCGAGAAAACAAGCCGAGTGAAATAGTTAGAAATAGGTGCCCTTAAAACTAGGGAATTGGGGTAGAATTGGGAAGTGAGGATTCCAGTAAGGCACGAATCCTAACCCTTCTTGGATTAGTGAATGATTTCTTTATACACTTTTTGTATGAATGTCTGTTAGGAATAGTGTGTTGTCATACCGTTTGATCATTAAACTATAGAAAAAAAAAATATAATAATAATATTAAGTCTGGAACATTATCGATTGGGTATGATAGTATACAAGTGGAGCTTTGAATAACTAAGTGATATATACTTCAACTCCTTTAAAGCTTGAAATAAATCTCAAGAACTACTTGGTACAAATTATTACCTAAAGATAATGTTTAAGATAAATCTTAAGTCTAGAAAATTATTAAACTAACAAGAACTAGTAACTCATCAGAAAAGATCAACATCCAAAACCTGTAATCCACACTAAAACTCTATGTTAACTTCAGAAAGAAAATACATAAACCTAACACCCTACGGGAAGTGCTGGTGCGACGAACTCCTAGGCTGAAAGTAGTGGGGGTGCACACTCACTTCTGGAAGTTTAGGGGCTAGACAAGCCTTGTCATCTAACCGTAAATAATCTTCTACGCAAGTGATGGATTGTGTTGAACTTGAGGAGGATTGGTGGTAAGACGTTACCATCATGAAATCTTGAGCTAGGCATATTTCATTACTAGCCACAATGAACAATTCAAAATTTGTATCTTAAGATTCAGTATTAAAATTCATACATGTAAAGGGTTTATTGAGTTAAATATTTGGTGAAAAATACCTATACATGGAGGAAGGGGATTTAAATTTGGGTACTCCAAGGTACAACATCTACCCCTTATTAAATATAAAAAAATATATATTAAAGGAAGTGACTTAAAGATTGAGTGAAGGGAAGAGTAATACTAAACTAAATATCACTGATTCTTAAATACTTGGAGTAATGAGCATCTAGTAAAAAAAATGAGAGTTACTTAATTATTGGAAATTCTCATGTTTATTTGGAAGTTTAACATTATACATATGCAAAATTTTAGAAGTCACAGAAGGTGTATTTTTTATAAAGGAATATAACAAAAATTTTAATGTATGGTTGGCTAATAAAGCTTTGAATATAATTTTGAAAGACTATCTAGACTTATTATATGATCTAAAATATTATTTAAACTACTCAAACATGTTACACCGGATTTATAGCTTGTTAATATATTGATATATGAAAATAACATAAATGGCACATTTACGTATTTTAGGTTATAAATTCGGTACAAGGTTTCATGAAAGATTTAATTGCATTAAAAAAAAAAGTTTTAATATATAGTATGATACTATTTTAAATAAGTTCATGAATTTTTAAGCCATGACAATTAAGAAACTTTAGGCTATAAAATGCTTCTAGAGAAATGTTGTAGTAAGGATGGCATTTAAATAATTACATTACATTATAATGGAATTTTCTTTTATGAATTAATAGTTTCCAAATCACATGATTAAGATTTTGATACCTACTACATCCAATACTTGAATAAAGAAAGAGTGAACTAAAATGTTATTATAGTAATATCTAAGTATAACCTATATGTTCCGTTTTCAAAACTTAACCTACTATATGAATGATGAATTCTAAACTTTGTTCTTGCCAATGACCGTAAGAGAGGCGAAATGAGTTAGGAAAGCATGTGGGAACACTAAAAGATTTAATTATAAGCAAGCCAGAATAACAACGAGTGATATTGTGCGTCAAAAATGAACTACATCCTTGAAGGAGGAATCTCCATAGGAGATGTAAAATATAGTGCTCCTTAAAACTGAGTTTAAATTCCACTTCATTATTACGAGACGGATATGGGTCGTACCCTATTTTAAGGGGGGGTACGACATCTTCATAAAATAAACATATATATAAATGAACATATAATGGACATATCATTCGTACTGGTCATAAAATGAATAGGTAAGGATCATAAAATAAAATTTTATAATAATCAAGAAAATACAAATACATAACAATCAGGGGGTACAAATAAATATCGATCATAGATAAATTCAACAGTGCCATAAAATTTACAACAAAGCTTGATAATAAGGTGTTGAATTCTTTGAATGTAGTGTTAGATAACGGAAACAAATGTTTGGGAATTGTTATTGGACGAATACCCTTGAGTGGTTGATTGTTTGGTATACATTTTAAAGCTTGTAGTACAACTTGATATTTAGTTTACCCACACACCGGAAGCGGGTGTGAGTAGTTGGTAGATAAATCTTAAACTTCGGGACGAAGTTCTCTTTTAAGGGGGGTAGAGCATAATCTTTCTTCGCTACCTCATCCAGATTATGCCCTGTGTGCGTGATTAGCAGAGTAAGAGGTGTATGTGTGTACTTGGTTTTTTACATTATGACACCGCATGTGACTTTTTATTTTTATCATGAAATATCTCGGTATATCTTGGTTCAGTTTGAGTTTGAGTAATCTCGAGTGGAATGTGGAATGGGAATGGATGGAAATAAAGGATTGGATTGGTATGGAATTTCGTTGGAATTATTATTGTTTTAGCACACCCGAAGTGGTGTGAGTGCTTATTAGTTGATTTTTAAACTTCGAGGCGAAGTTTCTGTTAAGGGGGATATACTGAAATACCCCTAAATTAATTTAAATTAATTTAGGGGATTTCTTTTATTAAACCATAAATAATACTATTAATATTAAATTATGGTATGGAATTATGAATATTAAATATTATATGGAGTTGTGAAATTTATTTAGGGGTTTTCTCCTATTTAACCCCATTTATTATACATTATTATATAGTATTATGAATTTAATAATTAGATTTATAAGTCAATAAATCTTGGATAAATTTCTAAACGCTTTAAATATATTATAAAGATTTTAGGAAGTGTTGGAACATTGTTTTGAAACATAAAAGTCAATATACAATTCTAGAAACCTTAAAGACTATTAAGCCTTGCTAGAGTTGACTTTTTGAGAATGGTCAAACCAGGCCATGAAACCTATACCAATAAATAGGTTATGAAAAACCATGAAGATCGATAAAAAGAACGTTAAAAACGGATCATCCTAGCCAAAGTTATGATAAATTGAAGTTTAGAGCCAAAATTTAGGAGGTTGCTGACGTGTCCAAGACTGGCTGACTCAGCCGCGCCCAGTCAGCCCCGATTTAACTTAGCCTTTTCAGATTTCCTTCAGTTATGGCATGCCATGGGTCGATCTTTAGACACCTATATCTTTTTCTCTACTCCACCATTTGGTATGCCGTTTGTTTCATTCGATTCTCCTATCTTTCCTCTTTCCAACCATTACTCACACACCATCTAAATCCTTCTACAATGATCGGAAAGTTGATCCAAAGTTACCTCCTCGCGGGTTCGTAACCCAGAACTGCAGTTTTTCCTGAAATCGGGTAAACTTCGTCACGCCATAACTTCTTCATTTCTCATCCAAATTTCGTGTTCTTTAGCGTGTTTTGAAGATCTCTAATCCCTCTATAAATTTTATGTTGATGGTCAAGGCTGATTCGCACTAGTTTGGGATATAAATCTGTCTAAAGATGCCTACTCGATCACGGCGGTAATTTTGCCCAGTTCATCCCGAAACCAACTAGGTAAACACGAATCTTGTGAGATCTGTAACTTTCTCCCTAGTTCATCAAAATCAATGATTCTTCCACTAACAACTAGAGTTACAAGTCTAGTTTGGATTGTGATAGGTTACATGAATCAAATCTCTCTCAGTTGGTGCGAGTTGATTCGAGAAGTGGCATACCTGAACCGCACATGAAATAACGATTTCCAGTTTTTCCGATTTGGTTTTGCCCCGTTAATGCAATTCCGGTGAGTTTCCGATCAAATTTCTCCATGGTTTCTATTCGAAATTTCATCATCGATCAAACCCACATGCCAATTTAGTCTATTATGCATTACAATGAGAGAATTTGTCGAAATTGAATTCGAACTCAAACCGTGAACCCTAACTTCGAACCCAGATTCGAAACTACTCAATTCTGCATGAAAATTGGGGAAATAGGTACCATTAGAACCGGAATTAGATTACGAATCGCTAGGAACAAGAATCATCGAATTTAGTTCTGTAGATTGGGAGATATAGAGTGATTAGTACTCGGGTGAGAAGGGGGGTTGCCTGATGAACTCGCGAGTTCTAGGCCGTTGGATCGCAGTTAATAAACATGGACGGCCGAGATTAGATCGTGGGTATTTAAGTTATAATAAGTTAATATACTTTCCAGAATAAAGTCCTAACTTGCTAGATTTATTTAATGGCCTTCCCGAATGCATTTTGACTTGAAATTTTAACCATAGATTCCTTATAAAATCTAGTTTATTTTGATGTAAATTAATATGGGTTTTGAGTTTTTAAACATAACTTATGATTTTTGCAAGTTACGAGTATTATGGAATTATTTGGATAATTTAAAAAGATATTTTTATGAAATAAAAATTTATAATATGTCTAAAATGTTATAGTTACTATATACTTAATTTGGGAATTTTTGGACAAGGGGAAATAGGTTTAAAAATTGTATTGCTAAGGTTTTTCATAAGTTATCTTATAATATAAGGTTTTTAATGTAACAAAAAATTAAAGTATAGTTGTTTAATGAACTTTATAGGTTGGGGAAAATATAATAAGAAACTAACATTTAATACAGAATGTTAATAAATATTTTTGGGTATAAACTTTTAAGTGAAGTAAATACGTATATACAAAAGAAATGAAATGGTAACTTAGATTAAATCAAGGAACTAACTAATCTACATTTATATTAATTATATAATATGGTAGTTAATATACTTAATTGAAACTAAGGAAAATACTTTATTTTATAAACCATATATTGGATGTAGCTATGTGTAAAAGTTAATATAAATAATTAAATGCAAAAAACTGCACAAGGAATGTCTTGAATAAATCCTAATATATATATACAAAGAAAACTACATAAATAAAAGAAATAAAGTACCTTATAGAGAATAAAATATGAAGGAATTTATAAGTTAAACTAAACCTATACATTATACTATTAAAAGAGTATTTTATGTGGTGGTATTAAATTATGATTGTGAAATTTAGTCAAAAGAGTTACCTTTGGATTTCTAAGATTTATATAAACCATATTAGAATGCATGTATAATATTATTTGTCAATGACCAAAATGTAAATCTATAATTTGGATTAAGTAATTAATAAGTTGAGACTTAGGAAATATTGTAAATAGATTACATAAAATGTTACACAAATAGATATTATATAATTAATAATAAAATAAATGAAATACTTTTACATTTAAATGTTCTTAATATAAACAATAACAAAATAAATGAGATACTTTTACATCTAAATGTGAAGTGGATTAGTAAGTTTAGATTTAATCATTTCATAACATTTATAGAATTGAGCGATAACTTAATATTTTAAGATTAAATCATTAAAAGGATTATGATATAAAACCATACTAAGCTATGATTAGGAAATTAATCCAAATAATAATCCTTAAGTTTCTTAGAATTAGTTAAGCCATATAAAATACATTTATTACCAATATTCAGGATGTGAATTTATAAATAAGTGATGTACATAAAAGTTAAAGATTTATAAAAAGGTTTGTAAATAGAAATTAGATACTTAAAAACCTTTAAACCTTTAATTAGATGAAACTAGGTTACATAGGAGATATTGATCTACTTTACGACACTGAGAATATTAATATGTCATTTGGATATAAGGTATGAGTATTTTTCAGGATAGATGATTTTATTAAGTAATTGACAATTTCACTTATGAACGGGAATTTAATTCTTAGATAAATTCTACCTTATGTTAAGATATAATGCTTACCCTAAAACATAATAAAGGGAATTAATTTATTAAGTTATTCCTTTGAAACTTTAGTTTTTAATTTAAAATGTATTTAAGACTTAAGTTTATTGAAGTTTAGTGTAAAAGGATTATACATAGTCTATGGAGGGAATGTGTATAAGAATAAAACATTTAGGGAATTAAATGCAAGCAAGGATACATAAAAGGGTTACCTTAAAACACTTATCATATAGTTAATGACAAAACGAATAATATACTTTGTGAATACTAAATGTAAGAGTTCGATAGTCTAAGTTAACTATAACATAATTATTTCAAGTTGAAGGGTAATTTAACATCTTATGACAAGATTAATAGGTGGGTTATCTAGTAGATATTGATAAAATACATAATCATACATTGTGAAATAATAGTATAGTATTCTGAGATGAATCCATCATAGGTCATAATACAATGTTTATTAGGAATAGAAATATTGAGCTTAAGATTATTATCGAAATTCTAAGATTGAATATATAGTATAAAAACACATTTATGATACAAAGGTCTCAAAAGTCTTGAATGTGAGGACTATGGTCGATGGTAAGTAATTGAAGTAAAATTAAATGTACCCTTGGGACAAACAAACTCACTGGCGTAGATGGTCAAGTTAAACTGGAAATAGTTCGAGGTTGCACATTCGAAACCTCGCAGGAATATTTTTAGGGGATTTAATCAAACAGCGTAAACGTAACATGGTCTTGGGCTAACCTACTGGGCCCAAGTCTATGAACTCCAAAAGCCCACTTAAACAGTTCAAAGAGGATTGGGCCACTCTCAAGATTAAACCCTAAATCACTCCAGATTAAATGAAACGGGCCTAATGGAAGATTTAACTAACGGGGTCTAGCCCAAATTCTTGAGGGAGAGTAATTGTAACCAGAAATTATAAGCCAACAAGAATGGAGGTTATTTAGCATTATAGTTCCTTAACTAATCAATACTTGGAACACCTTAAATATAGGTGATTAGTGGAGGTTCGCATTATCAAGTTTGGTTACTGCTTCTACACATACTGTACGATTTCTCGTACTCAGCTTGTTGGGTTTTGGCCTTTATGGGATGTTTTGTACGATTTCTCGTACTCAGCTTGTTGTGTCTTGGACTCTATGGAATGTTTTGTACGATTTCTCGTACTCAGATACTTTTGGTGATGAACTTTATGGAATTTTTGAGAAACGCTAAATGAGCTTGAATGAATTTCGAAAGGAAACTGTTTGTGTGGCTAACTTAGCTTGATGTGACTAACTGAGCCTTGAATGTACAACTCACATGATCATTGGTTCCTCCTATCTGGTTGTCTCATTAGATATTAACTGCTGAGGGTTTACGCCTCTGCACTCTGTAGGACTGAGTGTTTTGGTATTGCACTTGTGCAGTTATTAGTCTATTGGGAATATGGGAAATGTCAATCTTGGTAAACTCTTCTTTTGACTATGGATATTGTTTCATCCATGAGCTGAGTCTTTGTGTGTGTGCGCACATCTTCACCGGTAAACAACGAGGGGTTGTATATCCCCTGTCCAATCGGACGTTGTAAACAACGAGGGGCTGTATATCCCCTGTCCTATCGGACGTAGTTAACAGCGAGGGGCTGTATATCCCCTGTCCCAAAAGGGACGCAGTTGGCAGCAGGGCCATCTCTTCCAATTGGTTTTATTCCACTCTTGAGTTATGGTTCTTGGATATCTTCTTTCATTCCCAGTCCTTGTGACTATTTGGGTCTTTCTAATCCTAATTGGAACTGAATCTAACTTAAGCAATGGATGTTCACTAACTTCTGGCGTGGTTTCTTTTATGTTGGCTCACTCTACCTTCACGTTATTTATCTCTATCCTTGACTTGTTATCTTTGACTTGGTGTTTTGGTGTGCCTTGTTCTTCTGATTTATTCGAGCATTGACTTCATGTTATTGTTATTTTAAGAGTTATGTTTTTCTTTTAATACTGTTGTTTTGGAGAGTTGTACCAGCTCCATTCCAGGGAACTGACTCACCCCTCCTGGGGTGGGCTGCTTGGTTTCATCTTGCAGGTACGAATTGTTATATAGGTGGCCACGAAGAGTATGAGTGTATGGGATGGGAATTAGATTTTGGAGAGCTACAGTATTTTGTTATCATTACTTTTATACCATGTTTTCTCGAGTTCAGACTGTAGCATTTGTAATATCATAGTTGTAATTGGTGAGGTTTGGTGCCGGGTGTTTGGAACCCGATGATCTGTAATCGCCTTAGTATTTTATTTCCGCTGCATTTATGATAAGTAGGGGCGTTACATTGGCATTGGCATTGGCATTGACATTGGCATTGACATTGGCACTAGTGGCTTCGGCATTGGCACTAGTGGCATTGGCACTGGCACTGGCATTGGCACTGGCACACTGGCACTGGCATTGGCACTGGCACTGGCACTGGCACTGGCATTGGCATTGGCACTGGTGTTATACCCAAAATTTTGACCCCTGGCTGGTAGGGTCTACGAGGTACTGGTGTTGTGAGAGGCATTTAATCAAGCAGTGAGGAATCCCGGCTCGATCGGCGCGTTTCATGGCATGGGGAGCAGCTTCGTCACTTTCAGGGGGCGTTTTGGTAATCTTAAAGGCTCCTAAGACCTCATATGAGCTTTCTCTCTCCTCCAAAGGATGCCCAAATCAACTTGAAATGCTTTGATATTTTAACCCATGATAGAGGATGACATTCTAAGCATAATGGCGTTGGAATTTTGATTTTTCGAATTTCCAATAATTTTCTAGCAATTTCTGACTGAATCTGACGAGAAATTCAATTTAAAATATTCCAACATTAAAAAATTCGGTTCCACCTCAGAAAATTCGTAATATCCATCCTTGACATGTGGTTAAAATTTCACAGCAAAATTCATTTGGGAAGTCACTTAACTAAAATATCAAAAAATCTTACTTTTACTAGATTTTCTTTCTTTTAGAAAGTCTATATAAGGGGATAGTTTTTGGTTTTGGATAAAAAGAGAACCTCATATGCTGAAGAACCCTAGAGTCAGAAAGAAAACACAGCCTCCTCTCTCTCTCTCACGTTTTCCAACACCCGGCCACCCAAATCATACCGAAAATCCCCGAAATCACCATCTGAACACGTTTTCCAATTCCCAAAGCACCAATAATCATCAAAACCCCACAAAAACACCTCCAAAACGTGAAGAACAGCAAGAACAACCAACAACCAGAAGCTTGGGTCGAAATCCTCTCGGGTCTGCCATCAACGGAGCACTCGACGAATCCCGGTGTGATGAAACGTTGTGAATCCGAAGGTAAAACAGGTAGAAACTCCACTTCCCTAATTCACCACGGTATTATCTATCTTGCCTCAAAATTTGGGCTCAAACTAACCTTCGTACGCTTCTGTATTGCTGTTTATTCAAGCTTCTGTCCAATAACTTGTTACCAAGTTTCGTGCATAATTCGAATTCAAATTGAGAACTTTCGACCACTAACGTATTGTCCATCTTTTAGGCTACGCACCCATAAAATTTGAGCCGAAAACACCTTCGGGAACAGCCTCAAAGCCGCCGTCCGAGGGCTGTCCGCACCCACGGACGTCGTGTCCGGGGTCCCGGACTCCCTGTCCGTAAGCTCGGACACCCACAGACGGCGGCGGGATTTTTAAAATTTAAAAATTAGGTTTTTTTTAATAGTGTCCGGGCCCACGCAATTTAGTTTTCTAAAATGTCCGGGCCAAGGACAGCCTGTCCGTGGCCCCGGACTTTACAATTTTCTGTTTTTTATTTTTAATTTGACTTTTATTGTTATGTAGGTTAACTGGGGTCTGTGGCTTCGGACATTAGGTCCGTGGCTACGGACGGAAACAAAATTTGACCTAATTCTGCCTCCGAAACCCTAGTTTAGGTATTTTTAATTTCCACTTTAATTTTCTGTCAAAAAATGCTAAAAAAACAAAAAACAGAAGCGCGCACCTAGGTTAAAAACAACTTTGTAGAAAGCCGTAATTAAACCAAGTAGAGGAAAAACGACCTAGGAGGGGTAATGAAAGTAATTGAACCCTAATTAAGTCGAATATCGAGCCCCCGAACCCGAACTCTCCTTTCCTAATTTGATCTAGGTTAAAATTAGGTGGCGACTCATAATAGGTTCCAGTGAGCTAGCTTAGGTTTTAATAATTATTGTTATGACATAGTTATTAATCTTAGGCTATAAGTGGACCTAAAACCCGGTTAGATCCTAATCAACTTTAATCAACATAGGATAGGGTTTAAATCGAGGCTCACAGACTGGCGACTCTGATGGGGATAAACTTCTTAATTTTAACTTGTTTAATTTTAAGAAAGAGGCTTAACTTGAAAACGTTTATTTATGGCTTTTACTATGTTTTATTTATGTGTGCGCACTTTAATTTTTGCACCCTTGCATCATATGAGAGCGAGGGTCCACGCAAACCGTTTCACCCCGGGACCCGTTTAAGGGTCCCCTGTCAGGGACTCACACCTTTTAGGTGATGTGAATAAGTGGGGGAAAAGAGGAGGGTGTCGTCTAACCACACCCCTTAATACCTGGGCCTTAGCCCCAAGCATTTTCCTGGCAGTACCCTTACCTAGCCCATTGTTTGGTCAGTCAAAGACCCGACCGTAGACGCACACCTTTAGGTGATGTGAAAAAGTGGGGTAGCCCAAAGAGAATAGCGTGCAAGCCCTATTCCTTTGTGGTGACCTGGGCCCGCGCCCCAAGCACCTCTCCGGATCGATCTGTACCCATTGGACTGAGTTATTTTGTGAGGACATTTGCATCACCCCCTTGTGTAGGACTTCTGTGCATCAGGCCCAATATCTGAATCGATCCATCAATCTCTTCTGGCCTAAATGAAACATTTAAGGGGTTTTCATAGTCCAAATACTTCGATCACCCCAAGACAAGAAAAAATCCCTTAAGCTGATTCTTGTTGCAAGCCTGATTCTTGCAAAACCCACTCGTAAGACCAACGAATCTTGTAACCCGAAAGCGTGGTCCTGAGCAGACCCTCCCAAAATTTTGGAGCCTGACATTCATTGCGGCGCACTAGCCTTCGGCCTGAGTTCCTAAGTTTAGTTCCAGTCTCACTCCCGCAATGCTGACCTATCTTTTTGCTTAAAACAGCAGCAGCACCCCTTACAGCTAGGATGTCGTCTGGAGTTAACGATCGAAGTGCTTTGCTCGTGGATTTGATAGGGAAACTAGCTGAGTTAGAATTTGTCCACAGGAGTGCTTTGGAAGAGCTAAGCTCAGGATTTGTGTCGGCTGCAAGGGAAGCGAGAGCTTTCATTCATGCTCTCGGGGAGATCATCCCTTTAGATCTGGTCCCCGATGAGGACGGGATCGAGTCGCCGGAGAACCAGGGACCACAACAAGAGCAGGCCGCACAGGCGCCCGTTGTAGATCTGCAGCAACCGCAGAGTCAGATTCTGAGAGTACTTCTAGGGCAGGGGTTAGTCCAACTTAAAGCCCCGTGGTTTCGCGGGCGGCGTCTGGGGGCATATCCCGAACAGTTCTGCCGTTTCCACCTACTCACAGGCCACTCCACAGATAATTGTCGTAATTTGAGGTCTAAAATTTTGTTATTGGCCCAAGAGGGAAAAATCCAGATTGCAGCCCCGGTACCGGAGCTTCCCCAGAAAGCCGAAAGGGAATTCACACCCATTGGTTGTCCTTTAAGCCAGGCCTTTGAGGAGCTGCAGGACGAGGGGCTAATACGGCCGCTCATTCCTCGCCATGGAGAGACGCGAAAGGGGAGTAGACTCAGTCGATTTTGCAAGTACCATCAGCTAGCAGGACATGATACCAATGATTGCAAAGTGCTGAGACATCGGATCCAGGACCTCATCGATCAGGGATATCAGCGTTTGGATGACCTCGAGACCTCAGAATCCGAGGTTCAGTGTGCTGCCTTTACTGTTTTCTGGGATGACAAAAAGCCAGCACGAGGGGCAGGACGGAAGCCCACACTCATAGTCAGCTTCGTCCCAGCGAATGCTCATATTACTCGGTCAGGCAAGCATTACGGGTCGCTTGAAAAGCCATCAGAAGGGAAGAGCGAGTGTCGTCTTCCCGGTGGCTGAAGAAATTCCAGGTGAACGAGAGCTGCTTTAGAAGCTGAAGGCAACAACTATCCCCATGGCCATCTGGTCCTTGCTTACGATCTCGCCAGAGCACCGACGGGCCATCGCCAAACATTTGGGTGGGCCAGAGGAGAGTTTAGCCCCGGAAAGGATGGTCGCGGCACTTTGGCAGAAGCAGGAAGAGGAGATCGGCTTTCACGATAATGAGATCTCCGAGCACTCGGGAAAGGCATTGTATATTACTGATTGGTGCGGGGCCTTCAAAGTGCCAAAGGTCCTCATTGACACAGGAGCAGACGTTAGCATTTGCCCTCTGAAAGTGGCAGAGAGTATGGGGTATGACAAATTTGAGTCTTGCCAAATAGTGTTACGAGGGTATGATGATAACCCAAGACATGTATTCGGCCTATTGGATCTTCCGCTCAAGTTTGGGACGGTTGTTCATCCAGTAAAGTTCCTGGTTCTGCAGATTCCCCATTCTTTCAACCTGATTCTGGGATGGGATTTCCTTCAAGATTTGAAGGCCGTCCCTTCTACGGTGCATCAATGTTTGAAGTTCAAAAGAGACGGGAAGGTCCACATCGTTAGGGGTGAACCACATCAAAGGGAGTTGCCTGTTTGCATGGTTGAAGAGGAGGGTTCGTCCCATCTGAGCAGGTTCAGTGTTGTCCCAGAGCAGTCCGACCCAACTTCTCTTCAGAAACTTAAGGTTGGGCCAGGGAAGGCTATCATGGAAAAGTATGGTTATCAAGAGGGTAAGGGCCTTGGCAAGGATCTCCAAGGAATCCCAGACGTTCTATCTCCAGCAGCGAATCCTGGTCGTCAGGGACTTGGTGCGTTAGCGGACCCATCTTTCATTTCAGCAATTGAACTATCATCTTTATTCATGTGCTCATGTTCCCCATGGTTACAGGGTACGGTAAAAGCAGCGGAGGAGAAAGCGATGCCTGATTGGATGTTCCCTGAAGAATAGATCACGGATTAGGGGTAGTTAGTCATTTACTTCCGCTTTGGTTCATTCGGGGTCATTATTATTTTCCTTTGGCTGTTTTAGGTAGCTTCTGTCTTCGTAGCTAGCTAGTTGGCTGTTTCTCCCATTTAGTTGGTACTCAATGTCGTTGTTACTTCTTTTGGTTATCAATAAAATTTCTTCTTTGTTCATGTTTCAACGCTTATACTTCCGTTCATGCGCTGAAAAAAGAAGAGAAGGAAGAAAAGGAAAGGAAAAAAAGAAAAAAAGAGGGAAAAAAAAACTCTCATAAGGCATGTCTGCAGACATATAAAAGAAAGGCCTTCGTTCTTTTACGAAACCCCCTGTACAAAACCACCTTTCCATCCATGCATTCACCATCTCCATTACAGCCACCAACATGTCGCAGCACTCCATCACTTCTACCATTTCATCAGACACTTAGAAAACAAAACCGCGGCCGCCACCAGAGGAACGAAAAAAAATCACTCAGCAATCACTCCATCACCACTCACCACCATTGTTTACCACCACACATGCAATCACCCTCCATAAATAACTTGGGCATTCTAAGGTTCGTCAAGTACACCCCACAGCAATGCTGGGGGCAATCCGAGTTAAGGAGTGGTAATGTTTATTTCTTTTGTTTAAATGTGCAAACAAGTCTCTGAGTGAATGTTTCGCGAGAGTGCCTTGAGCGGTAAAACCAAGAGCGAACGAGAGCGTGTCATTTTACACGACTCCAGAGAGGCCACATTTAAAGGTAAGGTAAACGGCATGACTCCGATCGAAGGAGATATTTGTAAATTTACGCTTAAACCTATGAAAAGTAACAAAGAATGGATACACAACTATTAGGGATGACGAAGCACCTAGGAAACAGCACCACACAGCCAAAAGCTTGTGAACCCTGACATTAAACCCTAGGCACCCCCCGCTGAGCTTTTCATATATAACTTTTTCACAACACTACAAGCTCCACAATAAGCTAGCCAATGATGAATAACCGACCCGGTGACCAAAGGAAGCAAGGAGCCCGACTTTTGGACAGCAACTTCATAAGTCCAAAGAAGCAAAATTGCTACCAGCATGACGAAACGATCCGCAAATGGTCCCAAGGGACACAGGATCCAAATGAGCTCACAACTCTCAAAGTTCAAAACCGGAAACACAAGAACCCCGAAGGAAGGAAGTTCAAAGAAAGGCAAACTGAAAAGCCTCGAAGAAATCCAAAATTGGAAGAAAGAGAGAAGGTGCAAGAAACAACCCAAAAAGTTCCAAGTCCCAAGTTCACAAGCTAAGTCATCATGAAATAGCCAAACGACTTCAAGGCAAAGAAGACAAGTCCAAGGGACGGTGCAAGTTGCAGCTTTGGTCATCTTTAAAGCTCCACATATCCTAAACATTCCTCCATTATCCTGTTGTCATTCATCACACCCCATAGCCACGTTATAAGCTCAAAAGACTTCCGACTTAGTAGTTGTGTATCTAATCACGTGAAAGTAACAGGTTGAACGCGTAAATCTAACAAATGTCAAATTCAATGGTTGAGAGTTGTGACCGTAAGTGAGAAACGAGTGCAAACACCAAACACGTCGAGCGTAGGTTAGGAAGCACCACATCAAAACATAAGCCTTGACCCTATGAGGACGAGACTTGTTCGCGCGCTTAGCCAAAGAAAATACTGGGGGCAATCGATCGTTCCGATCGATTGCCATGAACTCTAACTCAGATTGCCTTAAGAAAGAATACTGGGGGCAATTGTTGGTTCCAACAATTGCGACAACAACACCGATGGAGGCCCAAAAGTCCAAAACCCAAAGGTTCAAACCATTCTCACAGGCCCGTCTTAAGCCCCACCTCCGCATCCAAACACCCACAGGCCCGTCCTAAGCCCTTCCTCCACATCAAATCCCCGCAGGCCCGTCTTAAGCCCCACCTCCGCATCCAAACACCCACAGGCCCGTCCTAAGCCCTTCCTCCACATCAAATCCCCGCAGGCCCGTCTTAAGCCCTACCTCCGCATCCAAACACCCACAGGCCCGTCCTAAGCCCTTCCTCCACATCAAATCCCCGCAGGCCCGTCTTAAACCCTACCTCCGCATCCAAACATCACAGGCCCGTCCTAAGCCCTTCCTCCACATAATTCCCGCAGGCCGTCTAAGCCCTACCTCCGCATCCAAACATTCACAGGCCCGTCCTAAGCCCTTCCTCCACATCAAATTCCCACAGGCCCGTCTTAGCCCTACCTCCACGTCAAACATCCGCAGGCCCATCTTGAGCACTACCATCTCCAGATTTGGCATGAACCTTAATTCTTCTACATCCACTTATACATTTTACCCACTTTCACTTAGAACAACCTTTAGGCTCGTCATAAGACCTAGATCCATTCTTAGGCTCGTCATAAGACCTAGATCCATCCTTAGGCTCGTAGTTAGACCTAGTCGTATTCCCTTAGGCTCGTCATAAGACCTAGATCCATTCTTAGGCTCGTCATAAGACCTAGATCCATCCTTAGGCTCGTAGTAAGACCTAGTCGTATTCCTTAGGCTCGTCATAAGACCTAGAACCATCCTTTAGGCTCGTCATAAGACCTAGATCCATCCTTAGGCTCGTAGTAAGACCTAGTCGTATTCCCTTAGGCTCGTCATAAGACCTAGAACCATCCTTTAGGCTCGTCATAAGACCTAGATCCATCCTTAGGCTCGTAGTAAGACCTAGTCGTATTCCCTTAGGCTCGTAGTAAGACCTAGAGTTACCCTCTAGCTTACCCACTCTCATCAAACACATTGCATTCATCTCATTCATATAGGCACGTCATAAGACCTAGTTGCATTATCCAGGCGCGTCACAAGACCTGGCGACAGAAAAGTTGCGAGGGAGGTGATGGCAATAAATCCTCCTTTTGCGATGTCAACTTATTTTCGGGATCAACGAATGGTGGGTGAAGGCAATAAGTCCCCAAGGTTTTTACCAGGAGTTATCCCTGCACACCGGCTTGGGGGGCGATGGCAATAAGTCCACATTGGGTCCAGCCAGGAGCATTAGCACGGGTTTCGGTCCCCAGAAGCATCCGAGCATCATCAGCATTATCATCAGCATCATCAGCATTATCATCAGCATCATCAGCATTATCATCAGCATCATCAGCATTATCACCAGCATTATCATCAACATCATCAACATCATTAGCATCATTAGCATTTCAGCATTCTTGCATTTGCATACCACCCAGTTATCATCATTATAGGTAGTCAACGCTCGCTTGACATCATCTCATAGGTAGTCAACGCCTTAGAATCGCTTGACATTACTTCATTTCACTTTACTTATAGGTAGTCAACACCTTAGAATAGCTTGACATCATCTCATTCGTCATAGGTAGTCAACGCCTTAGAACAGTTTGACATCATATCATCATTGTAGGTAGTCGGCGCCTTAGAATAGCCCGACACAATTTATCAGTTTTTGATAACATGCATGGTCTTGGAAATATTTGAAATTTTGGGGTATCACTCAGGCATCAACTAGCCTTCTCACTTTCATTACAAAGTCTAGTTGACGGGGGGCAATCTGTTATACCCAAAATTTTGACCCCCCTGGCTAGGGTCTACGAGGTACTGGTGTTGTGAGAGGCATTTTAATCAAGCAGTGAGGAATCCCGGCTCGATCGGCGCGTTCCATGGCATGGGGAGCAGCTTCGTCACTTTCAGGGGTGTTTTGGTAATCTTTAAAGGCTCCTAAGACCTCCTGTAAGCTTTCTCTCTCCTCCAAAGGATGCCTAAATCAGCTTGAAATTCTTTGATATTTTAATCCATGATAGGGATGACATTCTAAGCATAATGGCGTTGGAATTTCGATTTTTCGAATTTCCAATAATTTTCTAGCAATTTCTGACTGAATCTGACGAGAAATTCAATTAAAAAATATCCAACATTCAAAAAATCCGATTCCACTTCAGAAAATTCATAATTCCCATCCTTGACACGTGGTTAAAATTTCACAGCAAAATTCATTTGGGAACTCACTTAATTAAAATATCAAAAAATCTTACTTTTACTAGATTTTCTTTATCTTTAAGAAAGTCTATATAAGGGGATAGTTTTTGGATAAAAGGAGAACTTCATATGCTCAAGAACCCTAGAGAGTCAGAAAACACAGCCTCCTCTCTCTCTCTCACGTTTTCCAACACCCGGCCACCCAAATCATACCGAAAATCCCCCGAAATCACCATCTAAACACGTTTTCCAATTCCCAAAGCACCAATAATCATCAAAACCCCCACAAAAACACCACCAAAACGTGAAGAACAGCAAGAACAACCAACAACCAGAAGCTTGGTCGAAATCCTCTCGGGTCTGCCATCAACGGAGCACTCGACGAATCCCGGTGTGAAGAAACGTTGTGAATCCGAAGGTAAAACAGGTAGAAACTCCACTTCCCTAATTCTCCACGGTATTATCTGTCTTGCCTCAAAATTTGGGCTCAAACTAACCTTCGTACGCTTCTGTATTGCTGTTTATTCAAGCTTCTGTCCAATAACTTGTTTACCAAGTTTCGTGCATAATTCGAATTGAAATTGAGAACTTTCGATCACTAACGCATTGTACATCTTTCTGGCTACACACCCATAAAATTTGAGCCAAAAACACCTTCGGGAACAGCCTCAACGCCGCCGTCCGAGGGCTGTCCGCACCCACGGACGTCGTGTCGGGGTCCCGGACTCCCTGTCCGAAAGCCCGGACGCCCACGGACGGCGGCGCGAGATTTTTAAATTTTTTAAAATTTAGGTTTTCTAATAATGTCCGGGCCCATGGACAGCCTGTCCGTGGCCCCGGACTTTACAATTTTCTGTTCTTGTTTAATTCGACTTTTATTGTTATGTAGGTTAACTGGGGTCCGTGGCTTCGGACATTAGGTCCGTGGCTACGGACGGAAACAAAATTTGACCTAATTCTGCCTCCGAAACCCTAGTTTAGGTATTTTAATTTCCACTTTAATTTTCTGTCAAAAAATGCTAAAAAAAACACAAAAAAAAACAGAAGCGCGCACCTAGGTTAAAAACAACTTTGTAGAAAGCCGTAATTAAACCAAGTAGAGGAAAAACGACCTAGGAGGGGTAATGAAAGTAATTGAACCCTAATTAAGTCGAATATCGAGCCCCCGAACCCGAACTCTCCTTTCCTAATTTGATCTAGGTTAAAATTAGGTGGCGACTCATAATAGGTTCCAGTGAGCTAGCTTAGGTTTTAATAATTATTGTTATATGACATAGTTATTAATCTTAGGCTATAAGTGGACCTAAAACCCGGTTAGATCCTAATCAACTTTAATCAACATAGGATAGGGTTTAAAATCGAGGCTCACAATAACAAATTAAAGTGTTGAATTAAAATGCTGAATTAAAGTGCTAAATTAAAAGAGCTGCTATGGGGGGTCGCATCGACGCCGCCTCACTCGAGCTGAAGAGGATCCGAAGAGATACACCAACCGTTTTTCGTGTTTGAAGGGAGAGCCCCGATAGTCCTAGCCAAGGTCCGTCTCTTAATCTCCGAGCAGTTCCGTTCCTCAAGCAATACATACATGCCAAGGAACACATACAAGGAGACACGAGATTAATTAGCAATGAAATGTAAGATGGTTGGGGTGTGTGCAATGGGATCATACGGCCCCTCTCAATGGGAGGAAAGGGGGCAATCTAATCATCTCCCACACCCCAACTGAGAACATAGGAAAGAGTTTCAAACTGCCAACAAAATGCTAAAATTATAAGATAAATCAGGCATTGGGGCTGCTACTCGGATTAATTCAACATCTTAGATTATGACTCAAACCAAAGTGTAGTATCAAAAAGATGGGTTGTGAGTCATGTGGGATCATACCGAAAAGGGGTTTATATCATTTCCCTCTAAAATGATGGAATTAATAAGGACATCCAACCGATGAATGAATCATCTAAACAATTATAGCACTCGGGCAACTATCACTCAAACCAAGTTCTTATCTAAGCGCAAGGGTCATATAATGCTAGTTTCAAACAAATTTTCAAACCAAATCTGAGCGCAAGGAGCAATTAATTATCAAAGGACGTTGAATTATAGTAAAAGTTACAAGATAGAATTTCCAAACCCATGGAAGGTAGGCCCAAACGCATGGGTATAGTCCATTCGCATGATCCAGACAAAGCTGCAACCGCCACTCAAGCCAAGCAAATCCAGCCATGTCCAACCAATGGTAGGGGTGCCTCGGTCAATACACAAAGTCAAAGATGTAAGGAATAAATCAACTTATGCACATAGTGCCACGGGCAAAATCAAATATTAAACCACCGAGGTCATACTTCTGAACCATAACAGAGAGCAAATTGAATCGTTACAAGCTCTATCGAAGTTATCAACGAGGGTCCCAAATACTGAATTCAGATCTAATCATCCCAGCATACCGAGAAGCCCCAATCACCCAAAAGACCGGAAAAGGGTGGGAACCCAAGGTTTAACATTTTAGTCCAAATATCCAGACCCGAAGCACGGACCGGGTACGTCGGTCAAACATCACCAAGCATATGGTCCACCAATTTTGTACCACGCATTCCGGCAAAATCCAAATAAAATTAATATGGGCACAACTTAATGCAGTCAGAAAGTTCCGGCCTAAATGCAAAGCAAGCCAGAGCATGAATTATTCTAACAGGCCAGGCAGATTCACCATGACAACAGGTTAAGCATGCCGAAGATCAAACAACGGCTCCAGTGTATTAATCTCATGAGGTGCTCTAAATCCCAAAGGCCAAAAAGGATTTGAGTTCCTCTTTTTAATTGATTTAGACAAACTCAGTTCAGACTCAAATGGATTCAAACTCCACTGTTTAATCCCTTCAAGTGAAATTAGACCAGTCAACAGCAGTTGCAAAGTTTCCATAGATCGAACGACGATTAAGTTAGAAACCAGATTAAATTCGGTTAAGGTAAGATGCCCTGGAAAGATGGAGACAAACATAATCCGAAGCAAACCCCCGACTCAAGATTACGAATCCCGTAGCCAGAGGTCCCTGAAACCCATGAAGACGAAGAATCAAAACCAGACTGGAGGTTAGACAAAACATGTCCAGCTTTGTCCAGCGATAGTTAACAATCCAACATGAGGCAAAGTAACATGGTTTGACAGATTATGAACGAACGGGCCAAAGAGCCGCATATTTCAAAGTATTCAGTAGATAAGGCGAACCCAGATAAACTCAATCCATCACTCAAAGTCGAAGCACAAAAACCCATCAAAGGTTAGGCTTCTCAAATTCAATTTATCAGTAGCAATGTTCTCCAAGAATTAAGTCCAGATAAACTCAAGGTAGCCAGCAGAACAGATAATCGAACAGGCCAAAGCAATTCAACCATAAAAAAAGAAACTCATAAAGTTTAACGAAAGGGAAATTCACAACCGTGTCCTCATGAAGAATAGGTAATTGGTGGCTGTCGGCAACCATTGGTTACCAGAATCGAGAGTATCGGTCGCAGAGATGAGGTGAGGTGTTCGACGGCCACGAATAGAGCCATGGCGTTGTCGATGACGAAATCGCAAGGTCGACGACCCTCATCGACTTACATTGGCGGCATCGCTTTCTCTCAGAAGAAGACATGGTCTGCACGGTCGCACCTAGTCAAGGTTTTTGAAGAAGGAAGACCGGGATATAGCAGTTTGATCAAAGAAGACAAAGAGGAATGAGGGATTGACGGAGAAAGAGTTCGATCGGGAGTAACAGAGGGCATGGCAGTGAAAATTTCCGATTGAAGTCCGCAGGGGGAATGAGGTCCGAATCCAAGGAAAACCGTCGGCTTATTCTACTTGTTCGCTTGCTGGGTTGCAAAATTACCGGTGCAAAAGTGGATAAGGAAGTAGAGCACGTAGGTTCTTGTTCCCCGGTTTTGTTGCAAAATAGGAAGAGATGGCTAAGTATGGATGTCCTTGGCTTTCAGAATTTTGAGAAGATGAGTGTTAAAGGGAAGGAAAATGGCTTGTTCTGGGGTCGAAAGGGAAGGAAAACGAACATGTATGTTCTCTGTATGTTCGTCGTTCTGGTTTTTGGAGATGAAGAAGAGAAAGATCGAGAGCCGAGGATAGGAGAAGGAGGCGACCGGTCTCGATTGAACAGAGAAGAGCTGAAGAGAAAAACCTCGATGGATAATGTGTCGGCTCCCTTCTTCCAATCCCCCTACAGTAGGGTTTTTGAATGCCGTTTTATAGGTCTTATGAAGTGGTCATGGGCTTTATTTGGATGTGGGTTAAAAAGAAGAAAATGGGCTTAGGTTTGGGCTGTTGAGTTTGTCTGAATATTGGGCTAACCCCAAGCTGGTTCACTGAAAAATGAGAAAGGAAAAAGGACCACCACAATAGAACTTCATACAAAATTGAGGGAGAGAAAATAAAAGCTATAACTCGACATGAGTAAAATCATAAGAAGCATATATGCAGGGTAAGACCAAAAGGGTAGTCAATAAAAATAAAATGTTTTACTTACAAAAATAACAATATAAAAAAAAAGATAAAATAATATAAGTAAAATAAAGTAAATGAAATGCCCCGACTAAGGAAATAAAATGAAAATAACCAAATAGATAAATAAATAAAAGGGTAAGTCTAAAACAAATAATTGTTTGAAAATTTCTGGAAAATTGGGTTTTTCTAAAATGCTTGAAAATTGATTAAAATTTTGTCGCAGAACGATGGTTTCATTTTGACATGCACGTAAATACATTTTGAAAAAAGAAAGGCAACGACCCCTCTTATTTGAATTATTATCTTGGAATTTTCTTTATGGGGTGAGAATTTTTGGTATCTACAGATGGCTCCCCTTGATTCAATTCTGCAAGTGGATCAAGGTTGACGGGACGCCAAAAATTCTCACTGCGGTTTATGATCTGTTCTTATGAATGCGGGTGCACGGGGACTTATGACGGGCCCCAAATTGCGGTGATTGATGGTATGAGGGCTAATGACGGGCCTCAACTAGATCTCGGTGTCTAGCTCTAGGGCTTATGACGGGCCTAGAATACGATCAAACAACCTATGCATGAGGACTAATGACGGGCCTCAAACTAGATCTCGGTGTCTAGCTCTAGGACTTATGACGGGCCTAGAATGCATCTTCGAAATGTATGAGGACTAATGACGGGCCTCAACTAGATCTCGGTGTCTAGCTCTAGGACTAATGACGTGCCTAGAATACAATTGGTATATGGGTTATGCATGAGGACTAATGACGGGCCTCAACTAGAACTCGGTTGTCTAGCTCTAGGGCTTATGACGGGCCTAGAATGCATCTTCGAAATGTATGAGGACTAATGACGGGCCTCAACTAGAGCGGTGTCTAGCTCTAGGACTAATGACGGGCCTAGAATACAATCGGTATATGGGTTATGCATGAGGACTAATGACGGGCCTCAACTAGAACTCGGTGTCTAGCTCTAGGACTTATGACGGGCCTAGAATGCATCTTCGAAATGTATGAGGACTAATGACGGGCCTCAACTAGATCTCGGTGTCTAGCTCTAGGACTAATGACGAGCCTAGAATACAATCGGTATATGGGTTATGCATGAGGGATGACGGGCCTCAACTAGAACTCGGTGTCTAGCTCTAGGACTTATGACGGGCCTAGAATGCATATAAGAGTACGAGGACTTATGACGGGCCTCAACTAGACCTCTTGACATCTAGCTATAGGACTTATGACGGGCCTATAATACTTTGATCGAGTTGTACGAAACTGTTGTTTTGAGTGGTTGATCGAAGGATGATTTTGTTTGTGGATAGATTCGGGATTGGATGTTTTTCGGTGTTTTCATGAGGGACGTGATAGTCGAATGCTTTCTGTCGATGTCGCCTTTGACTTTGTCAGTGTGGGACTTTTGTTTTGGTTTTGGTTTTGGTGGTCTCGACCCGATGTGCTCTATGGTTTCGGGATTTGGTAGGACTCTATGTTCCAGAGTTCGAGATGGCTCCGGTATGGCTTCTGAGCTTTGGTTCTTGTGATTTTGTGATTGGTCTTTCAGTGGATGTTTTTTTTTTGTGAATGAGTGATTATGAGAACTTGAAGGTTTTGATGTGATTGGACGGCTTCGATATGATCCGAGGGCTCCGGTATGATTGGATGGCTCATTGCGGTCGGGTGGCTCTAGTGCGGTCAGATGGCTCCGGTTGATATGTGACTCCCTTGTGAGCAACGACTCTGGGATGGTTGATGGGTTTGGCTTCGATATGATCCGAGGGCTCCGGTATGATTGGATGGCTCCATTGTGGTCGGGTGGCTCCAGTGCGGTCAGATGGCTCCGGTTTGATATGTGACTCCCTTGTGAGCAACGACTCTGGGATGGTTGGTGGGTTTCGATTTGTTTAGAATTTTGAGTCGAAGTGGGTGATGTGATTGGTGGATTGTGTGATTGGGCGTGTTTTGATTGTTTGATGTGGTAGATATTTTTTGTTGTGATTGATAACTTCTTGGTCAGGATGGATGGGCTTCGGTCTGGTTATGACTTTAGGGTTTTCTCATGATGGCTCCAGGATAGCTCGGGATGGCTCCGGGGAGGATACAAGATGGCTCCATTGGTGATGACGAGAAGAAGAAAGGGGAACTTTCGCCTGTGAGGTGGTCGCACCCTGAGCGGGCTGCCTACGTACTCAATTCCATATTGAGATCAGACCATACGTAGTTCGATACTGTGTAGGTAAGACCCTGGTGATGAAATGGCTCCTGTGTAGTCCTGAGCTCTCTAGGACGATCTCAACGTTTGAGGATGGCTCTCGCATGGCTCTAGTTTGTTTTGGATATGATGTTGATGAGGCCCAATGACGCTGGATGGCTCCGGGAAGATCGTCGTATGGCTCTGGGTGGCCACGGTTTTGATTTCTTTTTATTTTGAGTTAAGCTTCGATAGCGGGAAACTAAAGTCGACCTTCCACGAGACTAGGCATGGTTCTTACCAGTCGGATGTTGAAAATGAAGTGGCTATGATGCATGCAAATGCTAACTGCTAGAAGAGATGCAAAATGCATATGCGTTTTTTGAAGAGAAGGTATGATTCTATCTCTATTACTATGAGGTTTATGAATATAAGACATCTTCGGTTCGGTCTTGAGTGATTGTTGAACTGGAAGGTGTGAATCACTTTCTTCTCACGGAGGGATGCGGGTTAGTCTCTCGTGAGTATGGCCGTGTGTGCTAATGTCGTGATGATACTCTCAATGCTTAGAGCAATATTTTCCTGAGAATTTCTTTTCGAGGTATTGAACTTTCCGACCCTTACAAATTTCTCACCTGCAATGGGGTAGGCTGATTATGATTTGGTAGTTTAATCGAAGAGTCACTCACACTCGGATGACCTTGTAAAGTAAGGTCGCACTCATTCGCTCACAGTCCCAGTATTAGGGGGTGGGACATGTTGATAGCAAGTACGAAGCTTATGATTCATGTTTCGATCCGGTAGGTACTTCAGTTAACGCTCATTAACTCATGAGTCAGAGGTCTTTATTGGGTTGTAACGGGGCTGAGGGGTATGATGTATGTCACATGGGACTGGAGGATTTGTTTAGGAATTGTGGAGCTTTTGTGCAGTAGAAGACATGCTTCGCCTTTGCCATGGGGGTGGAATGATTAGACGGGTTTTGATAATCTTTATTGATTTCTACGGGACATCATTGGTCCTTCGGATTTGGATTTCTCCTTCTTGCCTCTTTCTGGTGTACAGTTTGAACTTTCTTCTCATTTCTTTTGTGAAATGCATTTGGCTCGTCAATTTCTCAAACGTTCTTTGCTTTGTATTTTGGCTTCTAGCTTTGGAGTTGCATTGACTCGCTGATCTTCTTGAACATTTTCGGTGTTCTTTTTGGTGTTTGTTTTGCTTTGGAGTTGCCTTGACTCACTGATTTCTTCGAACATTTCATTTGTTTTTGTGGAAGATAGTGGGGAGGGACCATGGCTCTGGCTCCTTTGAGATCCTCTATTACGAGGGCAAGTAAGTATATGTACGTGGGTTTGCATGTGTGGAGTTTCTGAAGGAAGAGTTTTTCATGAAAGGTCAGCGGGGCTCACTAAAGGGTTGTGTTAAAGGGCAGTCCAAGCTTTTTGGTTTTGTGGGGATTTTTATTCCTAAGTGCCTCGTCATCCTCATTAGTCAATGATTGTTTTCTTACTATTCTCGGATCTTTGCATGAAATCACAGTTCGTATCCTGTTTATCGACATTGATCTCGCTATGAATTGTGCCTCTCCATGTGCTGAAGGAATGCACAAAGTCGCTCATGGTTTTACCTCTATGGACTCACTCTATCTTCCCTCATCGTCAGTAGATCGTCCATAAGCTCAATTGAAATTCGGGGGAAAATACCGCTCTTCGCATGCTACACCATTTGTGGTGCTGGTTTTGATTAGACTTGTGTTCATTGATGGGTCGAGAGTAAGTGGTTCACGCACTATGTCTCACGATCAAACCTTACCATGCTCCCAAAGATGTCATTTTGATATGGGAGTATGCAAATGCGATTATCTACCATGCGATGTATTGTGGTAATATGGAATTACTATATATAGGATGCCTGAAATGCTGAAAATGGTGAATGGAAATGGTTGATTGAATGCTTTTTTTTTTTGTTTGTTTTTGTTTTGGATGCAATGCATGAGTGGTTAGGCTACATCTAATCTCGTTTGAGTCGAATTCAGCTCATGGCTCTTGAAGCTCATCCCATTACTATCGGCCTTGAAGAGGGTTTAGCTGTTGGGGTCGCTGTCGGGGTATTGATTCTCAAGTGAGGTCGGCTTGGTGATTGGCTCCTGGATCTTGGGACTTTTAGGGAGTGACAACTCCCGTATGGTGACCCCACGATATGGAAAGGACTGCTTCTTTTCATTTTGGTCACTGATGCACATGGTAGTTCTGTAGTGGAAGAGGCTCGATCTCTTTGATTTTCTGCTATCCCTATGAAGATCAGGCTTTGGATGTTTAGATATTGGGCTGAAGGGAGATGTGTAGTGGGTGAGAACAGAGCATGCGATTATGCAATCTTTGAGGTGAACAAGACGTGTTTGTTTGACCAATTTGAACTAACCGAGAATGCATGTAACCTTTTTTGTAATGAATGCAATGCATGCTGTTTGCTTCTCGCTTGGTTGTATTTATTGGTGTGTTTGTTCAGGGGATGCCTTCTATAGATACCGTGAATTCTCGCCCCATAAAGCAAATTTGATGAATGATATATAACTGTGAGGGGTCGATCCTTATTCATTCTTTTCATTATACGGGCATGCCAAAAGAAACCAAGTTTGGAAAAACAATTTTGAAAACGCGTGTTTTCAAAGTGGTGGATTTTCTCAATATGAATTTTGACATTCAATCACTCGCAAATAAAATAGGGAGTGGGGAAACCTATACACATTGACCTAAATAAACTCGAAGGGAATTTATAAACCTATACAGGTAATCTATTCAGAAATGGACAAGAGAGACAAGAATCGCATGGGAAAACCTATACATCATCAATTCTAAAAAGTCATTAAAAAGGGGGAATTTTTGAGCTGAACTTCTTCTGAACTCTTCTAGTCTGTCTTCGGGGTTCAGACTGACTGCTCACGCTCCGACTCCTGGTTGGTTGCTCGCTCGTCTTCAGGTTCTTGAACGGCTGCTCGGTCGTCTTCAGGCTCTTGACCGGCTGCTCGCTCGTCTTTGGGCTCTTGACCGCCTGCCGGCTCGTTTTCAGGCTTTTGCAGCAAAAGCAATAGTGTGATCAAACAAAACGGGTTGGTGTTCTTCTGATTTTCAACAGTTTGAACTCGAACCGGTGTCACTAGTCTTTATGTCGCTCGGCTAGCTCCACGGGCAGGTGCGCCTCTGGCTTTCGGCTCGATCCGCTAGTTGATCTTCATGTTGCTTCACTTGCTCCGTTGAAGGAATGGGATATGTTTGAGAAAGGAAAGGTGGATGATCGAGCACAAAATCATTGTGAAAATCCACCACTGTTATGAAAACACGAAATGATTAGCACGCTCCACAGTAATAACCGCTGCTCTTGAATGTGGGTTGAGCTTCAAAAATAGCAGGTCGCAACATGGGGACTAAATCATTTATTTTGAAATTCATTTGTGAAATTTATTTTTGAAAACTTCATTTGAAAACTGTTTTTGAAACTATTTTGAAATAGTATTTGTGAAAAATGTTGTTTGAAATTCATTTGTGAAATGTATGTTTTTTAAATCTGTTTTTGAAATGAAATTTATGAGAAGTATTGTTTGAAAATCATTTATAAACAGTAGATTTTTGAAATTTGTTCTTTGTTAACCGCTTGACAAAGTTTATTTTTGGAAAACTTTGATTGAAACCGATTTTGAAAACTTTTTTGGAAATAACAATTTTGAAATCATTAGAGATGAACGACTTTGAAGATATTTCATTAGAGCGTTCGACATGATTCATTTTCTGATTTTTGCTCATTTTGAAACGTGATCACACATAGATGTAAGTATAAAATAAAAAACGTGGCTGATTTATGTGAAGCTGAGTGCGAATGATTGGGATAATCACCTTCCAGGTCAATCAATGCCTCCATACCACCGGGGGAACCATCGTCCCTTCACTGTTCATCTCTCGGGATTTATCTCTGTTACACCCTGTGGGGCACGTCATCGAGAAAGACCGGAGTGCTTAAGTTCGAAAGGTCAGGATACCCGAAGTGATACAGTCACATGAGCCACGGCCGGTGATTATCACAACATGCTCACTTTTCGGAAAACTTGGGGAAGTACTGCATGGGGTCGGGTTTCCCGTCGTCTGCGGTCAGGTGTGTCTAAAGTCCAAATTATTCACTGACTACGTTGTGCCATGTATGGGTATCCGGTAAATACGGGATCCTCTATGGACGTGTAGCGTGACATCAGGCTTTAGAGACACCGTGGTGCAGAGGACACTTGGAGAGCTGAGCCCATGCAATCTTCAGGGTAATGCAAAGGGTGGTCAGACAGGCGGCATACAAGGGGGGTGACTACCCATAAACCCATCCTAGACACGGGACTAGGCAGTTGGACACTGAAGGCTCAGAGTTCACTATATGCTGGCTTCGACCCGAAAAGGTAAGTGTTGAAGGATCATGAGTTTTCAAGGCGTAGATACTACGATCACACCGCCTCGTGTGCATAGTCCTTACTACGAAGGGCATCTGCTCATGGGGAATCAATTGTGGACCAATGTTTATCCCGACCGCAAATATCAAGGGTGACACAGAGGAATGCATGTCCTAAGCTACCCTATCCACCCACCTCAGGACTATTCCTAACAGTTCAATATCACAACCAAAAAGCGATAAATAAATGCGCGGGCAAAGAGAGGGAAGGAGTTAGACCCCTAATGGGCCCACTTACTGACAAATTTAGAAGATTGACAGAAGAAAAACTATGAAGAAATCTTTTATTGAGCAGAGAGAGAAGGCGAGAATGAATTCTCGATGTACAATGTACAACCCTAACTGAGTCGAGCTCGGGTTCTGTATGACTATATCAGAATGGGATTGACGAGAGGAGGGTAAAAGGAAAGAGGGGAAATTACATAGTAGTCCCTAAGATACAAACTATAATTACACTTGTGTCCTATAATACAAACTACAAATGCAAAATACCCCAACCATATAACATAGCGGCATATCACATTATATGCAACATATGTAACATATCCCAACACCCCCCCTCAAAGATTACAATTCTGAGGTAGTGAAGAATTTGATCTTTGCTCTGCTGCTTGCTGTAAACCGAGAGAAGGGAAGTTTGCTTTGTATGCCTTACCTGTTAGGCACTTCGTCATAATATCAGCCAGCTGCTGATTGCTAGAAACGTGCTGAACATGAATTAATCCTGCCTGCAATTTCTCACGGACAAAATGGCAGTCTAGTTCTATATGTTTAGTTCTTTCGTGTGATACCGGGTTTTTAGCAATGTGAATTGCTGCCAGATTATCACAATTTAAGGAACAGGATTAATATCTGTTATTCCTAGTTCATTTATGAGCCTGCTCAGCCAGCTCAATTCACTGGTGACATATCGCATAGCCCTATATTCTGCTTCAGCAGAGGATAGGGCTACTGAAATCTGTTTCTTAGATTTCCAACTAAGGGGACAACCTCCTAGTTGGATGAAATATCCTGAAATGGATCTTCTTGTTATGGGGCATGAAGCCCAATCTGAATCACAGTAGGCCACTAAATCATACACTGGGTCCTTATTGAAAAACAGACCATATCCGATGGTCCCTTTTACATATGACATAGTGTGATAAGCAGCCTTTAAGTGTTCTGTTGTAGGAGATTGAAGGAATTGGCTTAGGTACTGAACTGTATAACAGATGTCTGGTCTGGTATTAGTTAAGAAATTCAGTTTTCCTACAATGCACCTATACAGAGTAGGATTGTCTAGTTTTGCTCCTGAATCATTGTAAAGTTTTAAGTTCTGTAGGGGGGAGAAACAGAAGGGCGACAGTCAAGCATTTCAAACTCTGTTAAGATTTGTTTTACATATTTCTGTTGGGTCATTATGATGCCTTCTGGTGTTTTCAGAAACTCCATCCCTAAAAAGAAGTTAAGTCTACCCAAGTCTTTTATTTTAAATTCTCTGTCAAGTTGTTTTTTCAGTGCTGTATTGCTTTTTATTGTTTCCTACAACAAGTATATCATCCACGTAGATACCGAGGAATGTCACACTGTTGTTATTTCTTTTAATGAACAGAGAATAATCATTTAAAGACTGGGTAAAACCTAAACTCATAAGAAATTTAGCAAGTTTCTCGTACCACTGACGAGAAGCTTGCTTTAAACCATATAGGACTTGTGTAGCTTACAAACTTTGTTTTCTCCTTCAACTTTTAATCCTTCTGGTATTGTCATATACACGTCTTCATGTAAATCTCCATGAAGGAACGCGTTATTTACATCTAACTGATCTAAAATCCAACCCTTTTTAATGGCTATTATGATGAGAGCCCGAATGGTAGTGAGTTACTACAGGAGAGAAAGTCTCCTCATAGTCCAGTCCATATTTTTGGGTAAAGCCACGCACGACAAGTCTGGCCTTGAATCTTTCAAGTGTGCCATCTGCCTTAAGTTTGGTCTTGTAGACCCACTTGCAGCTGATGGCACGTTTTCCCTTTGGTAGGTCTACTATAGACCATGTATTGTTGTTTTTCAAAGCCAAAAATTCTTGGTTCATGGCTGCTACCCATCTGGGATCCTCACTAGCATTTCTGTAATTCAGAGGCTCTGCTAAGCTATCCAATTCATCTAGTTTTATTGGAACTGCTATGGAGAGCACAGTTAAAATGGTGCTGGTAGGAGTAAGATCAGTCAAGCTACTTATATCACTTTGGCATTTTTCTTGTTTCTTGGAGATTAATCGATTGGCTAGAATGGAGCTGAAAAAATCATCTTGTTTAGAGCTTGTGGAGCAGATGTAGTCTTGGAACCTGACTGGGGGTCTAGTGACACGTGTGGACCTCCTGAGGGAGTTATCCTCTAAGGGTGGAGGTATATCTTCAGGTTCAGGAGCATTGCTTGTTTCTGTCAACAGATTTTCAGTGGAGTTTGGGCTGTTGTGAGGGCTGTGAGAAGCACTAGGGTTTTCTCTGTCTATGTTGGTATATTCTTCCTGTTCAGGCAGATCAAACATGGCCCTGTTTTGTTCTAGCACACCTATTCTGTTGTCATGCCAAATTTCTTTCCAGTGGCTGTCCCTTAAAGGGTAGATACTCTCAAAGAAGGTGAGATCTCTACTAATCTTTATTTCTTCAGTTTCCATACTAAGGACCTTATGTCCTTTAGTGTTTTTGCTGACCCCAAGGTAAATACAAACAGAGGACCTAGGGTCCAATTTGTTTCTGTTGGGACAGGTATTAGTGACATAGCATAAACAACCAAAGTTTCTTATTTCATTGTAATCTGGTTTAGTATGGTAGAGTTTCTCATAAGGTGTCATGTGGTCTATCACTTTACTAGGAAGTCTGTTTATTACATGGGTGGCATGCTCAACACAGTGGTTCCAAAACTTATCTTGAAGCCCAGATTGAAATAAGAAAGCCCTAGCTATTTCCATGATGTAGCCCTGTTTTCGTTCTACCACACCATTTTGTTGGGGTGTGTGAGAACAGCTGGTTTGGTGGATTATCCCTCTGTTTCTGAAAAATTCTACCCCTTCTTGTGATTTACCCAATTCTTTGGCGTTATCACTTCTAAGAATCTTTACTTTTCTGTTCATTTGTCTGTCAACAAGAGTAATGAAATCCTTTATTTTTTGTGTTGCTTCTGATTTTTGTTTTAGGAAGGTAACCCACGTAGCCCTTGTATTATCATCAACAAGAGTTAGGAAATACCTAAAACCTTCTGTGCTATCACATCTCATGGGCCCGCATATATCTAAGTGGAGCATTTCAAAAGGTTGTTCAGTTTTGATAGTGGATTTAGGGAATTTAAGCGTTTTGGCTCTGGCTTTATAGCAAACAGTGCAAGGGACAATTGTATTAGGGTGAATTCCTTTTATTTCCTTGATTGTACAAAGCTTTTTGACAGGGACATGCCCAAGCTTGCTATGCCATAAAAGTAAATCCCTAGAACTATCATCAGACTGAACTTGAGTACAATCAAAAGCCAAAACATGATGTGTTTCTCCTATTCAAAACAAAATTCATCAAAGCAGGAATATCAAGGAAGTAGAGGCCAGAAACTGCCTCCCAATTTTAACCAAACCTTGGTTTTTACAATCCTGCAGAGCACAAAATCACCAGAGAAAACAACAGAAACAGCCAGATCACTACCAATTTCCAACAGAGACTAGATTGAAGAGAAATCAGGAACAAACAAGACATTACTCAGGCATTCAACATTTTTATAAACAAGTTTTCCTATACTGTGCACATCTCTTTTGTGACCATCAGGCAAGGTTACTTGTTTCTTGTAAGTTAAACAATCAAGATTCGTAAGTGTTAGGTTATTTCCCGTAACATGCTCAGTAGCCCCGGTATCTATTATCCAACAATCCCTTAAATTATCCAGCAAACAACGCATTAGAAACTAAGGGTTGTATAGAGAGAAACTTACCAGAGAAATCACCGAATTCTGCTGTTTTCGCTTGGATTGTTTCTGTTCTGGAGGTACTGCATCAATTGATTCAATTGATCCATGCTAAGTCCAGCAATAGGGGAGGGCGTCTCTCCTTCATTTGTGTTCGGCCTTCCTCCAGTGGGAGTCTCATTGTAGACCGTGGCTACAGACGCTTCTCTCTGGGTTCTCTCTTCGGATTTCGGGAAACCATTTATGAACCAACAGTCGCTTTTGATATGTCCAAGTTTGCCACAGTGCAGACATTTTGGTGGACTCTTCTTTGAACCCACTTGGGGTTTGTTAGGGTTCTTGAAACCTTGGGGTTTGTAACTTGTGGAGCTGGGTCGTTGTTGTTGGGATTTGTGGTTCCGGTTTTAAACCCTAGAGCCACCGATCTTCTGGGTTTGTTTTTCCTTCATCCGCCAAATTCTGCTTTTCGTCGTGCATCACGAGACCAAAAGTCCGTTCCAAAGTCGGAACTTCTTTCATCGCAAGAATTTGCCCCCTAATGTGGGCGTGTGATTTGTTAAGCCCCATCAGGAAGTGCATTATCTGATCTTCTTCTCTTTCCTTTTGTTGAATCGCTCTATTCGTGCAGTTAGGGCAACAGGTACAACTCTGAATCGGCCGGACCAAATCGTACTCAGACCAGGTTTCTTTGACTCTGGTGAAGTAGTCGACTACCGAATCACTTCCTTGCTTCAGGTTTCCTATTTCCCTCTTGAGAGCGTGGATGGTAGCAAAGTTGTTTTGCTCGAATCTTTGGGAAAGCCATCTCCAGATTTCCGCTGGGTCGTCGCAGAACATTATGCTTCTCACCAGATTCGGCGCAATGGAAGATACGATCCACGACACCACGAGGGAATTTGCACGGCGCCAGGCCAGGAATCGCGCTTCATCTTCTTTCTTCGGTTGTTTAATGCTCCCGTCGAGGAAGCCGTATTTGTTCTTGGCCAAAAGCGCCGTTTTCATACTCCATTTCCAACCTTGGAAACCTTCCCCATTGAACTTCGGTGCCAGTGCTTGTCCTGGCTGTTCTGACGGGTGGATGTAGAAAGGATCGTTGATGTCGATACTTGAGACCGAAGAACCCAATCTCCGATTGTTTTCTTCTACTTCGACTACGTTCTTCTTCTTTGGATCTCCATCGTTTAAAGAAACGATTACTGCTCTGATACCATGACAAATTTAGAAGATTGACAGAAGAAAAACTATGAAGAAATCTTTATTGAGCAGAGAGAAGCGAGAATGAATTCTCGAATACAATGTACAACCCTAACTGAGTCGAGCTGGTTCTGTATGACTATATCAGAATGGGATAGCGAGAGGAGGGTAAAGGAAAGAGGGGAAATTACATAGTAGTCCCTAGGATACAAACTATAATTACACTTGTGTCCTACAATACAAAATACAAATGCAAAATACCCCAACCATATAACATAGCGGCATATCACATTATATGCAACATATGTAACATATCCCAACACCTACCTGAAGTTCCTGCAAGTTAGTCTAGCATAATCACGCAATTATGTAGCAAGCAAAGCGCAGATGGCAAGCAAAGTCAAGTATAAGCTACACACTCTCATCCTAACTATCCTCACCAACCACACTCTAAGTGTGGAGTAGAGTAATCCTAAAGGCTTTCGAAATGAATCTCTTGAAGGTTTTGAAAGAAGTGAGGAAATCCCGACAATTTTGAATGGAGTTCAGTCTTCCTTGAGTTTGAGAAAAACTTACTCAAGTTTTCCCCAGCAGCGTCGCCATTCTGTGGAGGGTGATTTTTCGGTATGAGGGGGGGTCTATCTAAAGGTCTGACTAAAAGCCTAGATCCTAGAAAAATGTCATTCTATAGAGGGTGAAGACCCGTTATTCATGGCAGCCCTCAAATACCTACTAAATCGTCCGTCTTTCCCAGAAAGCCTAAAGGGGAGTGCAAGTGTGCACTACACCCGCTCTCGATGGGCTCCACGCGGACTTATGCCCTAAGGGCGGAAATTGACTAGAGTCGCCACCTAGTTTGACCTAAGGAACTAGGAAGGGAAGAGAAGGGTTCTAAGAACCGTTAATTGACTCTGATGATTTGTTGCCTATGGATAGGACTTATCTGATCATACTAGAGATTCTGTGTGGGTTCGCACTGGGTTACACCCCTTAGAAGTGGCAACGACCACGACTTCGGATTGGTGCCCGAGGAAACCTCGGTCTCCAATTGTCGGGATTGCCTTCTTTCAAAACCTTTTTGGAGAGATTCATTTAAAAGCCAAGGATAGGATTAGGACAGGAGGAGGAGAAAACGAGTGGATGAGGCGAGCTTTCTGCCAAGCTAGCGCCAAATGAAAGGATTGATGAATTCGGATGAGTATAGAATGAAGATTTGAGAAAAGTTTGAGGTTGAGTGAATGAACAAGACTTAGAGTCTGATAGTTTGAAGTTTGTGGGGCCGAAGAAGGTTTGAGGGTTTCGAGAGGTATGAAGGCCACCTTAGAGGGGGAAAATGGTTTTTTGTTTGGAGTGGGGTCGCACCCTAGATGGGCTGCCTACGTACTCAACTCCCTGTTGAGATCAGACCCTACATAGTTCACATTTTAGGAGTTTTGGGGTTTTGAAGGAATTGGGGTTTTGACCTTTTGGGTCTTTGAGGGGTCAAAGAGGTTGTGATCATTTATGGGGGCGTGATGGATTGTTGAGTTTGTTTTGGAGTTTGAGGTGCTCGACTCTGTGAGATATTTGAAATCTTAAAAGATGATGTCTATGATGCTTGGGTCTGTGAGACGTTTGAGGCTCGAAAGGGTTAACAAATTCAAGAGGTTCAGCTTTTTGAGGAGCTGAGAGTTTTCAAGGTGTTTGAATTTGATGAGTCTATTGAACTGTTGAGACTTTTAAATCCGTTGAGCTGTTGAGACCTTCGAGTCTGAGCTGCTGAGACGTTCGAGTCTGTTGAGCTGTTGAGACGTTCGAGTCTGTTGAGCTGCTAAGACGTTCAAGTCTGTTGAGCTGTTGAGACGTTCGGAGGTTCGAGATGCTTGAGTTCTAAGGAGTTTGGAGTCCCAAGGAGTTTGAGATTTATGATGTTTGGAATTGTTTGGGATTGAAATGAAGTTGGACTGAATTGGAAATGAAAAGAATTTTGAAATGAATTGGATTGAAATTGAGATTGAATCTAATTGAATTAAAAATTGAATTGAATTGCATCAGGTTCGAATTGAATTGAATCAGGTTTGAATTGAAATGAATTGGATTGAATTGAGCTTTAAAAAATGAGTCAGATTGGGCCTTGAAGAATGGCCGAATTTGGTTTTGAAAAATGGGCCAGATTTGGGCTTCGAATTGGGCCTCAGCTGGATGATTTGAAGTTGGGATTGCCCATGAATTGGAATGAATTTTGAATTGTGTATGAAGAATGAGTGTGAGAAGGATTGCGTTTGAAAGAGTGTTTGATGAGTACGAGAGATTGATTTTGTAGTGTGTTTGATGAGAGAGTGATTTGAAATTGAATTTTTGGGCTGAATTTGGAAATGAATTTTGGTTTTGTAATGGATTTTTATTGGTTGAAACGAATCATTGATTGTGAGTTTTATTGTGACATTTAAGGATTGTTTGGAAAGTTTTTTTTAGGAGAGATGTTTCCCACAAACAGGTACTACGACCTTAATGTGGGCAACATCTATGAATGGTCCTAGGGCTTTTCTAAACTGGACTTGATATGTCCAAAAATTAATTGGGTAGACCTGAAGGCTATTCTATGGCTACATGTGCTAAACCAATCTAGCAGCTTATAAGACGAAACTAACAAATAAAACGCACAATGTATAATAGAACCGAACATGTATAAACAAGCATTCAAAAATATGTACAAAAGATAGACAGAGTAAAAAATGATCAAGCCGACAAATAAAAAAATTATGAAATCCAAGACTATGCTAGATAGCACAAAATAGACAAATTACAACTCATGATAACAAATTAAAGTGTTGAATTAAAATGCTGAATTAAAGTGCTAAATTAAAAGAGCTGCTATGGGGGGTCGCATCGACGCCGCTCACTCGAGCTGAAGAGGATCCGAAGAGATACACCAACCGTTTTTCGTGTTGAAGGGAGAGCCCTGATAGTCCTAGCCAAGGTCCGTCTCCTTAATCTCGAGCAGTTCCTCGTTCCTCAAGCAATACATACATACCAGGGAAACACATACAAGGAGACAGATTAATTAGCAATGAAATGTAAGATGGTTGGGGTGTGTGCAATGGGATCATACGGCCCCTCTCAATGGGAGGAAAGGGGGCAATCTAATCATCTCCCACACCCCAACCGAGAACATAGGAAAGAGTTTCAAACTGCCAACAAAATGCTAAAATTGTAAGATAAATCAGGCATTGGGGCTGCTACTCGGATTAATTCTACATCTTAGATTATGACTCAAACCAAAGTGTAGTATCAAAAAGATGGGTTGTGAGTCATGTGGGATCATACCTAAAAGGGTTTATATCATTTCCCTCTAAAATGATGGAATTAATAAGGACATCCAACCGATGAATGAATCATCTAAACAATTGAAATACCCCAAACCTAAGTATGCTAAGAAAACATCAAATCATGATGTATTAAGGCTAAAATATGCCTTAGAAAGATTGGTAGATAATTTAAACCAAGGAAAACACAAGGAAATGCCTTAAGGGCAATTAGGGCAAAAACGTGCTCTAAGCTTGGAGAGACTTGGGTGAGTACCCAAATATCTTGGTAAGACCTTAGTAATATTCTAATGGTCATTTTAAATCAATTAGCAAAGAAAACCAAGCTTGAAGACAAGTTAAAACATAAAATGTGCTTTAAGAAGTCTTAAAGCACATTTTTGAGAAATTGTCTTAGAATTGAGTTTTGAGTGGCTAAATGTCCATCATTACTCTTTAATCAACATGTGTACTAATTAGTATCACATTAGGATGTCTAAATCAATGGGAAATCAAAAATTTCCCGATTATGTGCCTTGGTTAGTGAATAGTAACTATTTAGTGCTAGTTAAGACATAAGTCAACATAAGTCAATTAATTGGTCAACAAAGACCATGTTAGCCTTATTTAAGAGGGTGGCCGGTTTTCTAAGAGAAGTGAGTCACCACATGAGTCATCAAATAAGAAAGGAAAAGAAGAGTAAGTAAGAAAGTTACTATTTGCTTTAATAAAGCAAATATCTCATATTAGCTCACTTCTCTCCTTTATTCTCCATTTCTCTCCTTCACCCACGGTTTCTTCTTCTTCTCTCTGTTCCAAAACCGATAGTTTTGCTTCTCCATGGTTCTCCATCTTCAATCACTTGCCAAATACAACTCCAAGCTCCAAATCCAAAACAAATTGCATATTTGTCTTAGTTAGGTCAAGACCCATCTTTCTATCTTTTCAAATCTTTCAAAGCTCCATTTTGGTGCCATGAGAAAACTCCATTGATGGGGGAAAATCAAGTTTGAAGAGTCATTAGCTTCCATTCTCTTAAGGTAAAGAAATGTAAGAAAAACCATGTTTCCATCATTTCTTGTACATGGCCGAAAATTCCTTCTCATGGGGCTATGTTTTTTATGCCTTGTTCTAGCTTGATTTATTCACCAAGGACTAGTGGATGTCCTATTTCATTCAATGCCAAAGTCTACCTTGAGACTTCAAAGGTAATCATCCACTTTTATGCCTTAGAACACATTTCTAACCTAGGTTTTTAATTCCTTGAGGTTAGTGCATTGTTTAGTACTTATATGAGTCTTGAATATCGATTAGAACATTGGCAAGGGGAATTTAAGTGGTGGCCGAGATCTATGCAAGAAGAAGGCCTAAGGAGGAGATTAAGATAAGCTTGAGAAAACAAGGTAAAATGCTTACCTAATGGTGGTTTAAGATTAAGGAATGAGTTTTAGATAAGTACCAATGTGGCTTAGAGCTTACATTGTGTATGGGTTATATAACCTAAGAAAAAGAACTTAAACAAGCTTATGAACTTGTGATTAAGGAGCTAATGAGAATGAGTTAGTAATAAGTTTAAGGTGGATTTTAAGAGCATTATAACTACTATGAGATTGATGAGTGTATTTGCAGGTTGAAAGCTTATATATGTGGGAAATTCAGTGTTTAAGTTTTAAGTCATTTAAGGGCCTAAGAGTCATGTCATTTAAGAGCCTTAGTGCTATGCAATTTAAGATAATTGCAAATATTGAGTTTGTTTGTGAATGAGTTGGTTTGGTGATGAGATGATGAGAAAGAACTTGAGAGGTGTGAGATGGTTAAATGAGGAAAAATAATGTGTTTGGGCATGCTATGATGCTAGAGGTGCTATGGCAAAATTTGAGTAGAAAAATAAGTGTTTAGGCGATGGTGGTGAACTAAAATGACCTAGGATTTACTAGGAATCATTATGAGGAAGTTGAGTGGAGATTAGTTAACTAAGGAGTTCTTGAGGTTTAGAATGACCTAGAGATGTCTAGGAGGAATTGGAGGAATGGAATGGTGAGTGTTTTTGAACACACCAAAATCATGAGATGAGGAATGTAAGACTTGTGCATAAGTGTAAGGAGAGAAGGTTGTAATGCTTAAGGTGATTTAGATATGTTCTAAGGGAAATTAATGACTAAGGAAGTACTAGGAAGTCTTAGAGGTGTCTTGATGAAAAAGGGGTGAGATAAAGTGTTATAACGAGTTATAATGACTTAGGCATTACTTTTAAGGATTTAGGAATCAAGAGAATGTAATTGAGTAATTAGGACTTAGGTAAATGTTGGTAAACAACTAGGAAGGAAATAAGGAGTTGGTGGGGTGGAAGCTTAAGCTTATGAAGGAACTTTAAGTAAATGCAAAAGAGTTTTAGATGGTGTGAAAGATGCTTGGGAGATGATGTTATAGTGATGAGGGAAACATTTGGCATAGTGGTTACATTAAGTATGAACCACCATAGAAACCTAGAGGAAAACATTACAAGTGTAGCATTATTACAAGGAAAATGCATAATGACTAAGGTGATTTTGGTGAATGGTTTAATGAGTTGGTGGAGGTTATAAGGTGGATTAAGGTGCCAAGATGGTGTTGGACCTATTAGGACACTTGTGGAAAAGTTGGAATTGAAAGAGGCAATTTAAGAGGAAGGTCTGTAGAGGACCGACCCAGGGTCCGACCCAGTTTGGGTCGGTGGGCCAAGTTAAGCCAGCCGGAATGCCTCTGGACTGGACCGACCCGAGGGTTTGGGTCGGTCGGCTTAGCCTTGGGTCGGTCGGGCAAGGTTTAAGTAGGAAAAGGGGTTCTGTAAGGGACCGACCCAGGGGTTGGGTCGGTCGGTGGGTCGGTCGACCTTAACACTTAGAAAAAAAAAGAAATTTGAATTCTAAGAATGGTGATAGGATGAGGTATACCTTTGGTAGGGTGGTAATGATTAGGACCCTAAGAACTTAAGGAATTAAGCTAAGATTAAGTATAAGTTTTAATGTTTAAAGTTAAGGGTAAGCTAAGTGGCAAAGACTTAAGAGGGTATTGAATGGGAATCTTTAGAGACTAAATGAGTTAGTAAGGTGCAAATAACTAATGACCTAAAAATGAATGAATGTTTAGGGATTGTGAAGTGGGACCCCGAAGAAGGTTTAAACAAACAACGATCGACGGTGAACGGTACAGTTGTCTTCTTGTGACCTGCTTGCTAACGAGGTGTCCCTCGGCTTGTGTGCTATTTGTTTTGTGTGCTCACTAAACAAGATAAAGCATGCAACCGGAACATATTATATATATTGTATTGTTGTGTGATGTTTGAAAACTAACACAACATACCGTGAGAACTTACTAACCAATGCTTAGTAAGGAATTGAGTAAGACTAAGGAACGCCCCCTAATGAGGGACGATATGAACCGAAAGAGGTTAACCAACAAACAGGGTCTGAGATAACTACTAACTGGGACTTGAGTGAGGAAACCCGGGACCGATCTCCGGTCATGCATGCTAAGGAAAGGGGGTCGTTATCTATAGTAGATTCGACCTCCGATTAAGGACTTGTCTTCGGACTTGTAGCCTAGGGCCGGTTGCCGGCTCAGCTACGCTGGATTCCCGTCCAGGGTAGGTGGCATTAAGATGGTGTGGTGGGATCTACCTAATGCCCAACTATTCTAACAAATATTGTTTATGTAAACCAATGGAGCTGATAACTCATTGGTTAGGGTTACGTGACCCGACAGATAAACAATGAATTAAGGTACAACCATTCTAATTAAAGAACGGTTGACTTAATTGAGATAAGAACTGAGATAAGATTGAGATAAGGTTTGAGATAAGATACAACCATCTCTACCTAAAGATTGGTTTGTATTCTAAGACTGAGATAAGCTACAGCCATTTCTATTTAAAGAATGGTTGTTTTCTAAGACTAAGATAGGGATTAAGATTGAGGTAAGATAAGGTTGGACGGTTTAAGAGGGAAACAAATTACTTAAGGAGTTAAAAACTAACTCTCAATTAAGGGAACGCATTTAAGTCGTTCATTGTGTGTGAACTTTGATCGTTCATATCTGAGTTGTTGTTTACTGCACTTTCTATTATGTTGTGCATCTAATCAACCTCCATGCTATCGACAATTAGTCGTAGCCACGTTAGCTTGGGGGCCATGAGGGGATCGTACCAGCATTCGTGCTGACCCCCTTTGGGGGTTTTTTACTACACAGGTACACCAGGAAGCGGACGTCGCGAGAGTAAGAAGGATACAGCTGTTAAGGGTTTAGTGTGGCCTACGAGTTGTGCACGTACACTCGTATGGCAATCTGAGTTAGTAAGATGTATAGGATGTGAGGGGGTTGTAAGAAGGTTATGTAAATGGTTAAGGTTGTTAGACTAATGTTCGGTATATTCTGTAGTCAGACCGTGGCAAGGTCCTGGATTGTAAAGAATTCCGCTGTGACATGTATATATATGATGTTAAGTTGCGAGACCACAATGGGATTGAGTTGGGGTGTTACAAAAGTGGTATCAGAGCGTAGTTACGCTCTGAAGACAAGAAATACCGAACTTAGGAGAATATTGAGGTTGAGATTGAGTTATGGGTTAAGGGTTAAGAGATAGAGTGAGAGGTGCGTTAGTCAGGACTTCCCGGTGTTTACCGGATATCCATAGTACCTAGACCCGCCCTCCACATCCCTAACCCTGAACATGTGGAACAAACGCCAGAGAGAAGAAAGCCTTCTCTTACTCGGGGAAACCCGATCTGGCAGTTAGTTAATAGTAAGCAATACAAGAAACATCTTGTGCATAACAGTTAAGGAGAACTGAGGGATTTTAAATGGAGCGCATCAACAGAGAAACAGGCGCTACCTATGGAATACTACCAGTAAGGGAGCGGAAATTACCGGCGACATGGGTCGACATGCTACGCAGTCGAAATAACCCGCGATACCAATGGTAAGGAAAGCACTACGCGTGCAATGGATAAGGAAATTATAAGAGACATGAGTACCGGACAGCGGTCCGAAGGAGCAAAACAGTATGATAATACAGAGCATGAGGATTGAGATTACTGGAGAATCCAGTTAAGAACCGGGAACTCCAAACCCCACACAATGAAAAAGGTTACAAACCTGGCCGACACAATGCGAACAACGGTGGAAACACATACAAATTGTATATCAAAACAGGACTACAATGTAGTGCCTATAGAAGAACTATTACTTAATAACCACAACAGAATGTGTGGAGACAGGAGCGAGGATTAAGACATAAGAAAATATTAAGGGGTTCCCTCAGGAAGAGGAACGCCCTGGTAGATGACAGTACTGTCAAACAACAAGGAAACTGCCGGATGGACGGTTATCCAAAATAAGGGATTATCGAAGGAGTCCCGAGGACTACCAAGTACATGGAAATTAGAAAGAAGTATCGCTACCAACGTACCTTGTACCAATAGCCCATCCTGCATGGCGCACTTGCCATAGCAAGTGCTACCACGGTTAAGCCACACGAAAAGCCATCAAGGCGAGATAAGAGAACGCTATAGTCGTAGTATGTATTAATACCTGATTGCAAATCTATAAGAACAGAAAAATAAGACCTTGGAAGGCCCGACGGCCTGACCAAAATGAGATAAGGTGACACACCAGTCAGCCGGGAGCAGAACTTGGACATAATACTAGACCATATGGATATTAGCAACACTAAATAACAACTGACAGTACGGTAAGAACACCAATCTCAAACTCCACGAGGAAAGCCTAAGAGATCGCTCAGTGACCCGAGCAAAACACTATATAAGCAATGTTATACAAGGGATGTATTATAAGATACTATTGAGACTGTTGAAGCATCGACTTACAACGAAAGCGGGATAAGACTCCCAGAGTGACCATTAAGGATACCAATAACAACATTCTACAATGCAGATGTTGGAAAACCCAGAAAACAAGGATTAAAGTCGTACAACCCTGGAAAAGGAAAGCTCAGAGGACTACCCCCACAAAGCGGGCATAGTCGAGCCGAACAACTGATGAATGACAGTTAACACTGTTTGTTTAACTCATTAACACCCAAGTACGATTGATCATCAAAGGGTGGCGTAGTCAACAGAAGTTGAACGAAGTGTTGAGATAGAAGTATTAAATGCCAGGATGATATCCAACTTGGACACCGTAAGGCAAACGCCTAATACGAACTTATCCTTAATTGTCAAAAGACATAAGTCTAGTAAAATGACAGCATTGTCAAAGACACTAAGTAACCTTAGATCACCTGAACAACTTCCCTAGCAGGAAGCAGGTTGCAGCAACTTATCATGAAACCCGATACTACATTTAGTATGTAACCTAACGGTGGATAGTGCTCAAAGAACTAGAATCTTATAGGGATGACCTGCAGATGAGTAAGAGTACAAATAATGAACTGAGACATTAAGCATTAAGAGCCTACGAGCCAAGGATGTTAACCACATCAGAGCCCGAGGCGCAATAAGTTATAAGAGAGCTTGTTTAAGCCAAGAAAGGGTACCAATGAGAACATTGAGATAATGCTAAGGACGGGAGCGGAGAACGAACCATGCCTTTTAGGGTGGGGATACCTCTCCTTGTTGTGAGGCCATGAGTGGGAATGAACCCCTCAAAAGGGCTTTCACATATTAGAGATAAAATACACTTTATTTAGAAAATGGAAACTATGAACCTTGAGATTACCTTAGAACATACCAGATACACTTGAGTAATAAGGAAGGTGGCACAGATAGACCCCATATCCAACACCCAGGATGTAAGAATTAGTATGGGCAGAGATAAACATTGTGACTGCACATAATGGCACGTCAATTAATCAATGCTCAGAGGAGCTTGTGAATCAGCGGATGACTTTTTCAGTAACCAGTCAAACTACATGGTAGATAACATCGTTAAGGATGAAAGAAAGCGAAAGAAATTAGCCTACTTACGAATCTGAGATTGAAGTAGAACACCTTCGTATTAAGAGTTAACTATTTTACAGCACGGTAAGACAACCGCCATACACCGGAACGAGAGAACCCCAGTGTGTTTACACCAAAAAGGGATTGAACATAAGGTAAGACATTAGAATAAGTGAATAAGAGGTTGCACCATTAATGGGCAACAGGGTAAGGGCCAACTACCACAGTAGTAGTGGTCGTGAGTACAATAGTTGGATAAGTGGATTAAGTCATGGTGCGCGGTAAGGCGACCATTATGTATGAGCCGTCAAATGTTGACACTGAGGCAATTAGATTTATGAGTTAAGACCAGTATAAGTAAGGAAATAAGATGGTAGACGAGCTGAGCATTGAAGCCAGTAGTCTGGACCTAGTTAGGTAAGATTTTACAGGAAGCACACTACCCATTCCTTAAGGAACTGGAAGTGCATTCCTAGTAGCATAAATATGAGAAACAAGATAAGAGGCTCTACGGAAAGAGACCTCAGATATTAAGAGACCGCATCAGTACGGGATACATAAAGAACTAGAGCATACAATACCCAAGAACACAGTGAATAGACTTCCCTTGATTAACTTCAAGAAGAACAATAAATGTTATTATGGAACGATGAAGAGGAGATCGACAACAGAATACTTCATAATTAGCAATAGCTAACGTGTGACGGACACTACGAGTTTACTAAAACGAGACGTGGGACGACTGCACCCCACAGGGGCTTGCAGGCCTGACACGCTCATTTATGAGTTAGTTGGGTAAGTAGTAATGTACCAGTAAGGTACCCCATGCATGTAGACGAGTGGTGTAAGGAACACGGGAAGTAGTCGACTCCGTACCACGGACAACGACGCAAGATCAGACAAGAGCAGCTATTACCACAAACAGTCAAAGAGAAGAATTCAGTTGAACCAGCAACACAGAGGAACCAAAGAACAAATAATTATGGACTATGAAGTGCGAAGAGCACGAATTGTTAAGTACAGACATTGGACATGTCTTAAGATGTAAGAGATTAAGACTGTAAAGCGCATTATGCACTAAACAGTAGTTTCAGACTAAGAACCATCCTCAGACCAAAGGTCAGTTGGGGAGAACAATTTAGACATTCGAGAAAATACTAAGAGTATGAGCATAAGATCTTTAAGGAGAATTGATAGACGAGTTACAAACTCATTAAGGCCGTGTATATATAAATAACACGTGTCCATTAAAACAATTAAGCCTAAGACTATCAGAGTCGTGCAGCGGAAGCTAGCAGATCACTACCTTTGAGATTAGACCAAACTAAGATAAGGAAACGGTATAAGTACCGTTAAGAATCCTCGATACAGAGACTAAGTCATTTCTGATCGAATTATAAGTAAGATAGATGACGTGGAAGCTAGAATGCTTGGTGAGAATTAGACATCTTGAACTTATGTTCAAAGATGATGTATGCTGATTACGTGGGCGTAATCCATTTTAAGGGGGGTAGAGCGAAAACCGCTTAGCGTATGTTTGTGTACTGAGTACATAAACTACGGTGTGCATAGCACAAAATAATTTGAGAATATGTTTTACATAAACATTTGGAGGTAAATCATGGTTATTGCACACAGAAGATGTGAATACCATACATATTAAGTACCTATCTTGTTAACTCCGGTGTGAGTACGAGTTAAGAGAATTAAGGAAGAGGATAAGGAGACTTAAGAAGTAAGAATATATGAGGTATGAGTCAATATGAGACTATGTGGAGATAAGAATAAGATAACATTATGAGATATTTGATATGATTATGAGTTAGGATAGTAATGCTATGTGGTATGAGACAGTGGAAGTTGGTATGAGACTGATATAGAATTTAGTAGGAATTTAAGTCTTGAGGTGATTACTAAGAGATGATTGGGAATGCTTGATGGAATGAGTCCACACTTTGGAGATGTATTGATTATGATTAGAAGAACTAAAAAGATAGAAAAATTGGATGAGTGAATTATCTGATGTTTGAAAATGACGTGGGAGGTGGAACTTGATTTTCTAGGGATCAAGGGAAACCGAACACAAATTGGAGTGGAAGGATAGTTACACTGATGCTGATCACATCAGGGTTGGATGATTCCTGAAACTCCCTACCAGTGGTCACAATTAAATCACACTAAGAATAGAGGCCTTAGGATAAAATGAAATTGGAGTTGATTGTATTTTTAATTAGAGGAATTATTCCTCACATGACCTCGTAAAAAGGATTACCTTTTTACTGAGTCTCGCCCATGAAGTCGAGGACGCACGAGCCTTTGTCTTCGGACCGGTGACATGGGGAGAGCAGCGTGTTTTGTATTCTAGCCCATGGTGACGAGGACGAATGAGCCATTGTCTACGGACCGGTGACATGGGAGAATACGTTGGAAGTTATGTGAATGTTTTAATCATCAAAAAGGAAAAAAGGAATTTTGAGTGCTGCACATGCTTAAGCATGTTGTGTGATATTTAAGTATGAGAATATGGTGGATCCAATGATCCAATGAGATTAAGTATACATAAGTGTGATCTATATGATCTAAGGAATGAGGTAAGGCATGTATTCTAATAAGATAAGATGCATGGGAACTTTGGGGACAAAGTTCTTTTAAGGGGGGTAGATTGAAATACCCCAAACCTAAGTATGCTAAGAAAACATCAAATCATGATGTATTAAGGCTAAAATATGCCTTAGAAAGATTGGTAGATAATTTAAACCAAGGAAAACACAAGGAAATGCCTTAAGGGCAATTAGGGCAAAAACGTGCTCTAAGCTTGGAGAGACTTGGGTGAGTACCCAAATATCTTGGTAAGACCTTAGTAATATTCTAATGGTCATTTTAAATCAATTAGCAAAGAAAACCAAGCTTGAAAACAAGTTAAAACACAAAATGTGCTTTAAGAAGTCTTAAAGCACATTTTTGAGAAATTGTCTTAGAATTGAGTTTTGAGTGGCTAAATGTCCATCATTACTCTTTAATCAACATGTGTACTAATTAGTATCACATTAGGAGGTCTAAATCAATGGGAAATCAAAAATTTCCCGATTATGTGCCTTGGTTAGTGAATAGTAACTATTTAGTGCTAGTTAAGACATAAGTCAACATAAGTCAATTAATTGGTCAACAAAGACCATGTTAGCCTTATTTAAGAGGGTGGCCGGTTTTCTAAGAGAAGTGAGTCACCACATGAGTCATCAAATAAGAAAGGAAAAGAAGAGTAAGTAAGAAAGTTACTATTTGCTTTAATAAAGCAAATATCTCATATTAGCTCACTTCTCTCTTTTCTCATTCTTCCTTCACCCACGGTTTCTTCTTCTTCTCTCTGTTCCAAAACCGAGAGTTGCTTCCCATGGTTCTCCATCTTCAATCACTTACCAAATACAATAGCTCCAAATCAAAAACAAATATTTTCTTAGTTAGGTCAAGACCTATCTTCTATCTTTTCAAATCTTTCAAAGCTCCATTTTGGTGCCATGAGAAAACTCCATTGATGGAGGAAAATCAAGTTTGAAGAGCTCATTAGCTTCTCCATTCTCTTAAGGTAAAGAAAATGTAAGAAAAACCATGTTTCCATCATTCTTATACATGGCCGAAAATTCTTCTCATGGGGCTATGTTTTTATGCCTTGTTCTAGCTTGATTTATTCACCAAGGACTAGTGGAGGTCCTATTTCATTCAATGCCAAAGTCTACCTTGAGACTTCAAAGGTAATCATCCACTTTTATGCCTTAGAACACATTTCTAACCTAGGTTTTCATTCCTTGAGGTTAGTGCATTGTTTAGTACTCATATGAGTCCTTAAATATTGATTAGAACATTGGCAAAAGGAATTTAAGTGGTGGCCGAGATCTATGCAAGAAGAAGGTCTAAGGAGGAGATTAAGATAAGCTTGAGAAAACAAGGTAAAATGCTTACCTAATGGTGGTTTAAGATTAAGGAATGGGTTTTAGATAAATACCAAAGTGGCTTAGAGCTTACATTGTGTATTGGGTTATATAACCTAAGAAAAAGAACTTAAACAAGCTTATGAACTTGTGATTAAGGAGCTAATGAGAATGAGTTAGCAATATAAGTTTAAGGTGGATTTTAAGAGCATTATAACTACTATGAGATTGATGAGTGTATTTGCAGGTTGAAAGCTTATAATGTGGGAAATTCAGTGTTTAAGTTTAAGTCATTTAAGGGCCTAAGAGCCATGTCATTTAAGAGCCTTAGTGCTATGCAATTTAAGATTAATTGCAAATATTGAGTTTGTTGTGAATGAGTTGGTTTGGTGATGAGATATGATGAGAAAGAACTTGAGGTGTGTGAGATGGTTAAATGAGGAAAAATAATGTGTTTGGGCATGCTATGATGCTAGAGGTGCTATGGCAAAATTTGAGTAGAAAATAAGTGTTTAGGCGATGGTGGTGAATTAATATGACCTAGGATTTACTAGGATCATTATGAGGAATTTGAGTGGAGATTAGTTAACTAAGGAGTTCTTGAGGTTTAGAATGACCTAGAGATGTCTAGGAGGAATTGGAGGAATGGTGAGTGTTTTGAACACACCAAAATCATGAGATGAGGAATGTAAGACTTGTGCATAAGTGTAAGGAGAAGGTGTAATGCTTAAGGTGATTTAGATATGTTCTAAGGGAAATTAATGACTAAGGAAGTACTAGGAAGTCTTAGAGGTGTCTTGATGAAAAAGGGGTGAGATAAAGTGTTATAACGAGTTATAATGACTTAGGCATTACTTTTAAGGATTTAGGAATCAAGAGAATGTAATTGAGTAATTAGGACTTAGGTAAATGTTGGTAAACAACTAGGAAGGAAATAAGGAGTTGGTGGGTGGAAGCTTAAGCTTATGAAGGAACTTTAAGTAAATGCATAAAAGAGTTTTAGATGGTGAAAGATGCTTGGGAGATGATGTTATAGTGATGAGGGAAACATTTGGCATAGTGGTTACATTAAGTATGAACCACCACCTAGAAACCTAGAGGAAAACATTACAAGTGTAGCATTATTACAAGGAAAATGCATAATGACTAAGGTGGATTTTGGTGAATGGTTTAATGAGTTTGGTGGAGGTTATAAGGTGGATTTAAGGTGCCAAGATGGTGTTGGACCTATTAGGACACTTGTGGAAAAGTTTGGAATTGAAAGAGGCAATTTAAGAGGAAGGTCTGTAGAGGACCGACCCAGGGTCCGACCCAGTGTTGGGTCGGTCGGGCCAAGTTAAGCCAGCCGGAATGCCTCTGGACTGGACCGACCCAGAGGGTTTGGGTCGGTCGGCTTAGCCTTGGGTCGGTCGGGCAAGGTTTAAGTAGGAAAATGGGTTCTGTAAGGGACCGACCCAGGGGTTGGGTCGGTCGGTGGGTCGGTCGACCCTTAACACTTAGAAAAAAAAAAGAAATTTTGAATTCTAAGAATGGTGATAGGTAATGAGGTATACCTTTGGTAGGGTGGTAATGATTAGGACCCTAAGAACTTAAGGAATTAAGCTAAGATTAAGTATAAGTTTTAATGTTTAAAGTTAAGGTTGTAAGCTAAGTGGCAAAGACTTAAGAGGGTATTGAATGGGAATCTTTAGAGACTAAATGAGTTAAGTAAGGTGCAAATAACTAATGACCTAAAAATGAATGAATGTTTTAGGATTGTGAATTGGGACCCGAAGAAGGTTAAACAAACAACGATCGACGGTGAACGGTACAGTTGTTTCTTCTTGTGACTGTGCTAACGAGGTGTCCCTCGGCTTGTGTGCTATTTGTTTGTGTGCTCACTAAACAAGATAAAGCATGCAACCGGAACATATTATATATATTGATTGTTGTGTGATGTTTGAAACTAACACAACATACCGTGAGAACTTACTAACCAATGCTTAGTAAGGAATTGAGTAAGACTAAGGAACGCCCCCTAATGAGGGACGATATGAACCGAAAGAGGTTAACCAACAAACAGGGTCTTGAGATAACTACTAACTGGGACTTGAGTGAGGAAACCCGGGACCGATCTCCGGTCATGCATGCTAAGGAAAGGGGGTCGTTATCTATAGTAGATTCGACCTCCGATTAAGGACTTGTCTTCGGACTTGTAGCCTAGGGCCGGTTGCCGGCTCAGCTACGCTGGATTCCCGTCCAGGGTAGGTGGCATTAAGATGGTGTGGTGGGATCTACCTAAATGCCCAACTAATTCAACAAATATTGTTTATGTAAACCAATGGAGCTGAAACTCATTGGTTAGGGTTACGTGACCCGACAGATAAACAATGAATTAAGGTACAACCATTCTAATTAAAGAACGGTTGACTTAATTGAGATAAGAACTGAGATAAGATTGAGATAAGGTTTGAGATAAGATACAACCATCTCTACCTAAAGATTGGTTTGTATTCTAAGACTGAGATAAGCTACAGCCATTTCTATTTAAAGAATGGTTGTTTTCTAAGACTAGATAGGGATTAAGATTGAGGTAGATAAGGTTGGACCGAGTTTAAGAGGAAACAAAACTTAAGGAGTTAATAACTAACTCTCCAATTCAGGGAACGCATTTAAGTCGTTCATTGTGTGTGAACTTTGATTGTTCATATCTGAGTCGTTGTTATGCACTTTCTATTATGTTGTGCATCTAATCAACCTCCATGCTATCGACAATTAGTCGTCGTAGCCACGTTAGCTTGGGGGCCATGAGAGGATCGTACCAGCATTGTGGACCCATCGGGGCTTTTTTTTACTACACAGGTGAACATCAGGAGGCGGCTGTCGCGAGGGTAAGAAGGAGTACAAGTGTTAAGGGTTAAGAGTGGCCTACGAGTTGTGCATGTACACTCGTATGGCAATATGAGTTAGAAGATGTATAGGATGTGAGGGGGTTGTAAGAAGGATATGTAAATGTTTAAGGTTGTTGCACTAATGTTCGGTATATTCTGTAGTAGACCGTGGGCAAGGTCCTGGATTTGTAAGAATTCCGCTGCGATATGTTTATATATATACGGTTAAGTTGCGAGACCACATTTGGATTGAGTTGGGGTGTTACACAATTATAGCACTCGGGCAACTATCACTCAAACCAAGTTCTTATCTAAGCGCAAGGGTCATGTATGCTAGTTTCAACAAATTTCAAACCAATCTGAGCGCAAGGAGCAATTAATTATCAAAGGACGTTGAATTATAGTAAAGTTACAAGATAGAATTTCCAAACCCATGGAAGGTAGGCCCAAACATGGGTATAGTCCATTCGCATGATCCAGACAAAGCTGCAACCGCCACTCAAGCCAAGCAAATCCGCCATGCCAACCAATGGTAGGGGTGCCTCGGTCAATACAAAGTTAAAGATGTAAGGAATAAATCAACTATGCACATAGTGCCAGGCAAATCAAATATTAAACCACCGAGGTCATACTTCTGACCATAACAGAGAGCAATTTGAATCGTACAAGCTCTATAGAAGTTATCAACGAGGGTCCCAAATACTGATTCAGATCTAATCATCCCAGCATACCGAAGAAGCCCCAATCACCCAAAAGACCGAAAGGGTAGGAACCCAAGGTTTAAACATTTTAGTCCAAATATCCAGACCCGAAGCCGGACCGGGTACGTCGGTAAACATACCAACAGCTATGGTCCACCAATTTTGTACCACGCATTCCGGCCAAAATCCAAATAAAATTAATATGGGCACAACTTAATGCAGTCCAGAAAGTCCGGCCTAAATGCAAGAAAGCCGAGATGAATTATTCTAACAGGCCAGGCAGATCACATGACAATAGGTTAAGCATGCGAAGATCAAACAACGGCTCCAGTGTATTAATCTCATGAGGTGCTCTAAATCACAAAGGCCGAAAAGGATTTGCGTTCCTCTTTTATTGATTTAGACAAACTCAGTTCAGACTCAAATAGATTCCAACTCCCACTGTTTATCCCTTCAAGTGAAATTAGACCAGTCAACAGCAGTTGCAAAGTTTCCAGAGATCGACGACGATTAAGTTAGAACCAGATTAAATTCGGTTAAGGTAAGATGCCCTGGAAAGATGGAGACAAACATAATCCGGAGCAAACCCCCGACTCAAGATTACGAATCCCGTAGCCAGAGGTCCCTGAAACCCATGAAGACGAAGAATCAAAACCAGACTGGAGGTTAGACAAACATGTCCAGCTTTGTCAGCGATAGTTAACAATCCAACATGAGGCAAAGTAACATGGTTTGACAGATTATGAACGAACGGGCCAAAGAGCCGCATATTTCAAAGTATTCAGTAGATAAGGCGAACCCAGATAAACTCAATCCATCACTCAAAGTCGAAGCACAAAAACCCATCAAAGGTTAGGCTTCTCAAATTCAATTTATCAGCAGCAATGTTCTCCAAGAATTAAGTCCAGATAAACTCAAGGTAGCCAGCAAACAGATAATCGAACAGGCCAAAGCAATTCAACCATAAAAAAAGAAACTCATAGAGTTTAACGAAAGGGAAATTCACAACCGTGTCCTCGTGAAGAATAGGTAATTGGTGGCTGTCGACAACCATTGGTTACTAGAATCGAGAGTATCGGTCGCAGAGATGAGGTGAGGTGTTCGACGGCCACGAATAGAGCCATGGCGTTGTCGATGACGAAATCGCAAGGTCGACGACCCTCATCGACTTACATTGGCGGCATCGCTTTCTCTCAGAAGAAGACATGGTCTGCACGGTCGCACCTAGTCAAGGTTTTTGAAGAAGGAAGACCGGGATATAGCAGTTTGATCAAAGAAGACAAAGAGGAATGAGGGATTGACGGAGAAAGAGTTCGATCGGGAGTAACAGAGGGCATGGCAGTGAAAATTTCCGATTGAAGTCCGCAGGGGGAATGAGGTCCGAATCCAAGGAAAACCGTCGGCTTATTCTACTTGTTCGCTTGCTGGGTTGCAAAATTACCGGTGCAAAAGTGGATAAGGAAGTAGAGCACGTAGGTTCTTGTTCCCCGGTTTTGTTGCAAAATAGGAAGAGATGGCTAAGTATGGATGTCTTGGCTTTCAGAATTTTGAGAAGATGAGTGTTAAAGGGAAGGAAAATGGCTTGTTCTGGGTCGAGAAAGGGAAGGAAAACGAACATGTATGTTCCTGTATGTTCGTCGTTCTGGTTTTTGGAGATGAAGAAGAGAAAAGATCGAGAGCCGAGGATAGGAGAAGGAGGCGACCGGTCTCGATTGAACAGAGAAGAGCTGAAGAGAAAAACCTCGATGGATAATGTGTCGGCTCCCTTCTTCCAATCCCCCTACAGTAGGGTTTTTGAATGCCGTTTTATAGGTCTTATGAAGTGGTCATGGGCTTTATTTGGATGTGGGTTAAAAAGAAGAAAATGGGCTTAGGTTTGGGCTGTTGAGTTTGTCTGAATATTGGGCTAAGCCCAAGCTTGGTTCACTGAAAAATGAGAAAGGAAAAGGACCACCACAATAGAACTTCATACAAAATTGAGGGAGAGAAAATAAAAGCTATAACTCGACATGAGTAAACATCAGAAGCATATATGCAGGGTAAGACCAAAAGGGTAGTCAATAAAAATAAAATGTTTTACTTACAAATAACAACATAAAAAAAAAGATAAAATAATATAAGTAAAATAAAGTAAATGAAATGCCCACGACTAAGGAAATAAAATGAAAATAACCAAATAGATAAATAAATAAAAGGGTAAGTCTAAAACAAATAATTGTTTGAAAATTTCTGGAAAATTGGGTTTTTCTAAAATGCTTGAAAATTGATTTAAAATTTTGTCACAGAACGATGGTTTCATTTTGACATGCACGTAAATACATTTTGAAAAAAGAAAGGCAACGACCCCTCTTATTTGAATTATTATCTTGGAATTTGCTTTATGGGGTGAGAATTTTTGGTGTCTACAGATGGCTCCCCTTGATTCAATTCTGCAAGTGGATTGGATCAAGGTTGACGGACGCCAAAAATTCTCACTGCGGTTTATGATTGTTCTTATGAATGCGGGTGCACGGGGACTTATGACGGGCCCCAAATTGCGGTGATTGATGGTATGAGGGCTAATGACGGGCCTCAACTAGATCTCGGTGTCTAGCTCTAGGGCTTATGACGGGCCTAGAATACGATCAAACAACCTATGCATGAGGACTAATGACGGGCCTCAACTAGATCTCGGTGTCTAGCTCTAGGACTTATGACGGGCCTAGAATGCATCTTTGAAATGTATGAGGACTAATGACGGGCCTCAACTAGATCTCGGTGTCTAGCTCTAGGACTAATGACGTGCCTAGAATACAATCGGTATATGGGTTATGCATGAGGACTAATGACGGGCCTCAACTAGAACTCGGTGTCTAGCTCTAGGGCTTATGACGGGCCTAGAATGCATCTTCGAAATGTATGAGGACTAATGACGGGCCTCAACTAGAGCTCGGTGTCTAGCTCTAGGACTAATGACGGGCCTAGAATACAATCGGTATATGGGTTATGCATGAGGACTAATGACGGGCCTCAACTAGAACTCGGTGTCTAGCTCTAGGACTTATGACGGGCCTAGAATGCATCTTCGAAATGTATGAGGACTAATAACGGGCCTCAACTAGATCTCGGTGTCTAGCTCTAGGACTAATGACGGGCCTAGAATACAATCGGTATATGGGTTATGCATGAGGACTAATGACGGGCCTCAACTAGAACTCGGTGTCTAGCTCTAGGACTTATGACGAGCCTAGAATGCATATAAGAGTACGAGGACTTATGACGGGCCTCAACTAGACCTCTTGACATCTAGCTATAGGACTTATGACGGGCCTATAATACTTTGATCGAGTTGTACGAAACTATTGTTTTGAGTGGTTGATCGAAGGATGATTTTGTTTGTGGATAGATTCGGGATTGGATGTTTTTCGGTTGTTTTCATGAGGGACGTGATAGTCGAATGCTTTCTGTCGATGTCGCCTTTGACTTTGTCAGTGTGGGACTTTTGTTTTGGTTTTGGTTTTGGTGGTCTCGACCCGATGTGCTCTATGGTTTCGGGATTTGGTAGGACTCTATGTTCCAGAGTTCGAGATGGCTCCGGTATGGCTTCTGAGCTTTGGTTCTTGTGATTTTGTGATTGGTCTTTGAGTGGATGGTTTTTTTTTTGTGAATGAGTGATTATGAGAACTTGAAGGTTTTGATGTGATTGGACGGCTTCGATATGATCCGAGGGCTCCGGTATGATTGGATGGCTCCATTGCGGTCGGGTGGCTCTAGTGCGGTCAGATGGCTCCGGTTTGATATGTGACTCCCTTGTGAGCAACGACTCTGGGATGGTTGATGGGTTTGGCTTCGATATGATCCGAGGGCTCCGGTATGATCAGATGGCTCCATTGTGGTCGGGTGGCTCCAGTGCGGTCAGATGGCTCCGGTTTGATATGTGACTCCCTTGTGAGCAACGACTCTGGGATGGTTGGTGGGTTTTGATTTGTTTTGAATTTTGAGTCGAACGCTGGGTTGATGTGATTGGTGGATTGTGTTGTATTTGGCGTGTTTTGATGTGGTAGATATTTTTTGTTGTGATTGATAACTTCTTGGTCATGGATGGATGGCTTCGGTCTGGTTATGACTTTAGGGTTTTCTCATGATGGCTCCAGGATAGCTCGGGATGGCTCCGGGGAGGATACAAGATGGCTCCATTGGTGATGACGAGGAAGAAAGGGGAACTTTCGCCTGTGAGGTGGTCGCACCCTGAGCGGGCTGCCTACGTACTCAATTCCATATTGAGATCAGACCATACGTAGTTCGATACTGTGTAGGTAAGACCCTGGTGATGAAATGGCTCCTGTGTAGTCCTGAGCTCTCTAGGACGATCTCAACGTTTGAGGATGGCTCTCGCATGGCTCTAGTTTGTTTTGGATATGATGTTGATGAGGCCCAATGACGCTGGATGGCTCCGGGAAGATCGTCGTATGGCTCTGGATGGCCACGGTTTTGATTTCTTTTTATTTTGAGTTGAGCTTCGATAGCGGGAAACTGAAGTCGACCTTCCACGAGACTAGGCATGGTTCTTACCAGTCGGATGTTGAAAATGAAGTGGCTATGATGCATGCAAATGCTAACTGCTAGAAGAGATGCAAAATGCGTATGCGTTTTTTGAAGAGAAGGTATGATTCTATCTCTATTACTATGAGGTTTACGAATATAAGACATCTTCGGTTCGGTCTTGAGTGATTGTTGAACTGGAATGTGAATCACTTTCTTCTCACGGAGGGATGCGGGTTAGTCTCTCGTGAGTATGGCCGTGTGTGCTAATGTCGTGATGATACTCTCAATGCTTAGAGCAATATTTTCCTGAGAATTTCTTTTCGAGGTATTGAACTTTCCGACCCTTACAAATTTCTCACCTGCAATGGGGTAGGCTGATTATGATTTGGTAGTTTAATCGAAGAGTCACTCGCACTCGGATGACCTTGTAAAGTAAGGTCGCACTCATTCGCTCACAGTCCCTGTATTATGGGGTGGGACATGTTGATAGCAAGTACGAAGCTTATGATTCATGTTTCAGATCCGGTACTTTCAGTTAACGCTCATTAACTCATGAGTTAGAGGTCTTTATTGGGTTGTAACGGGGCTGAGGGGTATGATGTATGTCACATGGGACTGGAGGATTTGTTTAGGAATTGTGGAGCTTTTGTGCAGTAGAAGGCATGCTTCGCCTTTGCCATGGGTGGAATGATTAGACGGGTTTTGATAATCTTTATTGATTTCTACGGGACATCATTGGTCCTTCGGATTTGGATTTCTCCTTCTTGCCTCTTCTGGTGTACAGTTTGAACTTTCTTCTCATTTTCTTTTGTGAAATTGCATTTGGCTCGTCAATTTTCTCAAACGTTCTTTGCTTTGTATTTTGGCTTCTAGCTTTGGAGTTGCATTGACTCGCTGATCTTCTTGAACATTTTCGGTGTTCTTTTTTGGTGTTTGGCTTTGGAGTTGCCTTGACTCACTGATTTCTTCGAACATTTCATTGTTTTTGTGGAAGATAGTGGGGAGGGACCATGGCTCTGGCTCCTTTGAGATCCTCTATTACGAGGGCAAGTAAGTATATGTACGTGGGTTGGCATGTTGTGGAGTTTCTGAAGAAGAGTTTTTCATGAAAGGCTCAGCGGGCTCACTAAAGGGTTGTGTAAAGGGCAGTCCAAGCTTTTTGGTTTTGTGGGGATTTTTATTCCTAAGTGCCTCGTCATCCTCATTAGTCAATGATTGTTTTCTTACTATTCTCGGATCTTTGCATGAATCACAGTTCGTATCCTGTTTATCGACATTGATCTCGCTATGAATTGTGCCTCTCCATGTGCTGAAGGAATGCACAAGTCGCTCATGGTTTTACCTCTATGGACTCACTATCTTCCCTCATCGCTCAGTAGATCCAATAAGCTCAATTGAAATTCGGGGGAAAATACCGCTCTTCGCATGCTACACATTCGATTTGTGGTGCTGGTTTTGATTAGACTCTTGTGTTCATTGATGGGTCGAGAGTTAAGTGGTTCACGCACTATGTTCAATCAAACTCTCACGATTTTCCCAAAGATGTCATTTTGATATGGGAGTATGCAAATGCGATTATCTACCATGCGATGTATTGTGGTAATATGGAATTACTATATATAGGATGCCTGAAATGCTGAAAATGGTGAATGGAAATGGTTGATTGAATGCTTTTTTTTTGTTTGTTTTGTTTTTGGATGCAATGCATGAGTGGTTAGGCTACATCTAATCTCGTTTGAGTCGAATTCAGCTCATGGCTCTTGAAGCTCATCCCATTACTATCGGCCTTGAAGAGGGTTTAGCTGTTGGGGTCGCTGTCGGGGTATTGATTCTCAAGTGAGGTCGGCTTGGTGATTGGCTCCTGGATCTTGGGACTTTTAGGGAGTGACAACTCCCGCATGGTGACCCCACGATATGGAAAGGACTGCTTCTTTTCATTTTGGTCACTGATGCACATGGTAGTTCTGTAGTGGAAGAGGCTCGATCTCTTTGATTTTCTGCTATCCCTATGAAGATCAGGCTTTGGATGTTTAGATATTGGGCTGAAGGGAGATGTGTAGTGGGTGAGAACAGAGCATGCGATTATGCAATTTTTGAGGTGAACAAGACGTGTTTGTTTGACCAATTTGAACTAACCGAGAATGCATGTAACCTTTTTTGTAATGAATGCAATGCATGCTGTTTGCTTCTCGCTTGGTTGTATTTATTGGTGTGTTTGTTCAGGGGATGCCTTCTATAGATACCGTGAATTCTCGCCCCATAAAGCAAATTTGATGAATGATATATAACTGTGAGGGGTCGATCCTTATTCATTCTTTTCATTATACGGGCATGCCAAAAGAAACCAAGTTTGGAAAAACAATTTTGAAAATGCGTGTTTTCAAAGTGGTGGATTTTCTCAATATGAATTTTGACACTCAATCACTCGCAAATAAAATAGGGAGTGGGGAACCCTATACACATTGACCTAAATAAACTCGAAGGGAATTATAAACCTATACAGGTAATCTATTCAGAAATGGACAAGAGAGACAAGAATCGCATGGGAAAACCTATACATCATCAATTCTAAAAAGTCATTAAAAAGGGGGAATTTTTGAGCTGAACTTCTTCTGAACTCTTCTGGTCTGTCTTCGGGGTTCAGACTGACTGCTCACGCTCCGACTCCTGGTTGGTTGCTCGCTCGTCTTCAGGTTCTTGAACGGCTGCTCAGTCGTCTTCAGGCTCTTGACCGGCTGCTCGCTCGTCTTTGGGCTCTTGACCGCCTGCCGGCTCGTTTTCAGGCTTTTGCAACGAAGCAATAGTGTGATCAAACAAAACGGGTTGGTGTTCTTCTGATTTTCAACAGTTTGAACTCGAACCGGTGTCACTAGTCTTTATGTCGCTCGGCTAGCTCCACGGGCAGGTGCGCCTCTGGCTTTCGGCTCGATCCGCTAGTTGATCTTCATGTTGCTTCACTTGCTCCGTTGAAGGAATGAGGGATATGTTTGAGAAAGGAAAGGTGGATGATCGAGCACAAAATCATTGTGAAAATCCACCACTGTTATGAAAACACGAAATGATTAGCACGCTCCACAGTAATAACCGCTGCTCTTGAATGTGGGTTGAGCTTCAAAAATAGCAGGTCGCAACATGGGGACTAAATCATTTATTTTGAAATTCATTTGTGAAATTTATTTTTGAAAACTTCATTTGAAAACTGTTTTTGAAACTATTTTGAAATAGTATTTGTGAAAAATGTTGTTTGAAATTCATTTGTGAAATGTATGTTTTTTAAATCTGTTTTTGAAATGAAATTTATGAGAAGTATTGTTTGAAAATCATTTATAAACAGTAGATTTTTGAAATTTGTTCTTTGTAAACCGCTTGACAAAGTTTATTTTTTGGAAAACTTTGATTGAAACCGATTTTGAAAACTTTTTTGGAAATAACAATTTTGAAATCATTAGAGATGAACGACTTTGAAGATATTTCATTAGAGCGTTCGACATGATTCATTTTCTGATTTTTGCTCATTTTGAAACGTGATCACACATAGATGTAAGTATAAAATAAAAAACGTGGCTGAATTTATGTGAAGCTGAGTGCGAATGATTGGGATAATCACCTTCCAGGTCAATCAATGCCTCCATACCACCGGGGGAACCATCGTCCCTTCACTGTTCATCTCTCGGGATTTATCTCTGTTACACCCTGTGGGGCACGTCATCGAGAAAGACCGGAGTGCTTAAGTTCGAAAGGTCAGGATACCCGAAGTGATACAGTCACATGAGCCACGGCCGGTGATTATCACAACATGCTCACTTTTCGGAAAACTTGGGGAAGTACTGCATGGGGTCGGGTTTCCCGTCGTCTGCATGGTCAGGTGTGTCTAAAGTCCAAATTATTCACTGACTACGTTGTGCCATGTATGGGTATCCGGTAAATACGGGATCCTCTATGGACGTGTAGCGTGACATCAGGCTTTAGAGACACCCGTGGTGCAGAGGACACTTGGAGAGCTGAGCCCATGCAATCTTCAGGGTAATGCAAAGGGTGGTCAGACAGGCGGCATACAAGGGGGGTGACTACCCATAAACCCATCCTAGACACGGGACTAGGCAGCTGGACACTGAAGACTCAGAGTTCATTATATGCTGGCTTCGACTCGAAAAGGTAAGTGTTGAAGGATCATGAGTTTTCAAGGCGTAGATACTACGATCACACCGCCTCGTGTGCATAGTCCTTACTACGAAGGGCATCTGCTCATGGGGAATCAATTGTGGACGACCGCAAATATCAAGGGTGACACAGAGGAATGCATGTCCTAAGGTACCCTATGCACCCACCTCAGGACTATTCCTAACAGTTCAATATCACAACCAAAAAGCGATAAATAAATGCGCGGGCAAAGAGAGGGAAGGAGTTAGACCCCTAATGGGCCCACCTACCTGAAGTTCCTGCAAGTTAGTCTAGCATAATCACGCAATTATGTAGCAAGCAAAGCGCAGATGGCAAGCAAAGTCAAGTATAAGCTACACACTCTCATCCTAACTATCCTCACCAACCACACTCTAAGTGTGGAGTAGAGTAATCCTAAAGGCTTTCGAAATGAATCTCTTGAAGGTTTTGAAAGAAGTGAGGAAATCCCGACAATTTTGAATGGAGTTCAGTCTTCCTTGAGTTTGAGAAAAACTTACTCAAGTTTTCCCCAGCGGAGTCGCCATTCTGTGGAGGGTGATTTTTCGGTATGAGGGGGGTCTATCTAAAGGTCTGACTAAAAGCCTAGATCCTAGAAAAATGTCATTCTGTAGAGGGTGAAGACCCGTTATTCATGGCAGCCCTCAAATACCTACTAAATCGTCCGTCTTTCCCAGAAAGCCTAAAGGGGAGTGCAAGTGTGCACTACACCCGCTTTCGATGGGCTCCACGCGGACTTATGCCCTAAGGGCGGAAATTGACTAGAGTCGCCACCTAGTTTGACCTAAGGAACTAGGAAGGGAAGAGAAGGGTTCTAAGAACCGTTAATTGACTCTGATGATTTGTTGCCTATGGATAGGACTTATCTGATCATACTAGAGATTCTGTGTGGGTTCGCACTGGGTTACACCCCTTAGAAGTGGCAACAACCACGACTTCGGATTGGTGCCCGAGGAAACCTCGGTCTCCAATTGTCGGGATTGCCTTCTTTCAAAACCTTTTTGGAGAGATTCATTGCTAACAGAGAAATTGTAAGATAAAAATATATACAAAAGAATAAAATAAAATAATAACTAATCCTACAACTCTACTACGGGTAGCAAATAAAAACCCGGTCGGAGTATAGTGTCAATATATTACGACCGAGAGTATCGTACCCAAGGGACTTATAGAAAATTAGTCCTAATCCGGGCAAAAGCCTATTCTATAATAATAAAGGGGGGAAATGTAAATGACACAATAATTAACTAAAACCTATCTAAATGCGAGGTTTAGGACTAAACCACCCTAAGTAACAACATGATCACGCAATGCAACTTCAAGACACGAACTTAACCAACCAACATAATTGCGCCGGATGTCCTGCCGGACATCAGATGCACGGCATATTCAAAGTCTTGAATGTGCCGGAGGAAGCACCCGGCAGTGCATCCGGCACGTTATGTGGTGAAAACCATTCTCTTGCTTCGAACAAGAAACTCAAAACCCATTAACAAATCGAGCATATATCATGCCACGAAATGAACAAGGAGATGGGGGAAGATGGATTAACTCGCAATCTTTAATGCTAACCCTAAATTATAGATGAAAACATCAAAGACCACTAAGATTTGTCTAACCTATCCTACTCTTGGGAAATCCCCCTTAAGTAGAATTTGCATAAAGAGAACGAGTGATCAACTAATTCACTTGCACTAAGAACCAGAATCTTAATGAACGCTTGAATTTGTATTGAAATAATCATATTGTTTACATAGAAGGAATTCATCCCTAGCCAAAGCCTAACAAGGATTTCTACTTCACCATCCACTCAAATAAGGAAGAAATACATAAGGGAGAAGGAGTTTGAACATAGCCTCAACCCGAAATGGAAATCTTCTCTTCTTCTTGTGGATGGATCCGTAGAAACGCCTTGGACACCAACAGATGGAATGTGGCGGAAATAAGGACGTGGATGGAGTGTATATGTATGTTGGAAATCCTCAATTGTAGCCTTCCTCGGCCTATTTATAGGCATTAATTGTGTCGATGCCGGGCGTCGTGCCGGGTCCCAAATAGCCGGCACACGTGTTAAATGCGCCCAACTATTAACGGTCGAAACCATCAATTCCGTGCGAAACAGTGCATATGCCGGGTAGGATATACCCGGCATCACACCCGACATCATCCTTTTCACCAACGGTCAATAACTGCTATCGCTTGGTCAACCGTGGCGACTCTTCACTTATGCCGGATGGAATCTACCCGGCATTAGGTCCGGCAATGCCTCTTTTCTGTTCTGTGCTTATGCCGTGCAGAAACTACCCGGCATGGAGTCCGGCTTCAACTGAACTTTTGCCTAGAAAATCATTCCTTGCACAGAAAACTCACAAAAACATAAATCTGTACAAATATTATACTTTAACACATAATAAGCATAAATAACATAAATATAACTTTATTTAGATAAATATAATACTAAATCTAGTGCATAAAATATGATAAGTCTGCGGCTTATCAAGGCCCTACACTTACCTTTTGCTAGTCCTCGAGCAAAACAGGATTAGAACGGACTAATTACTTATGCACAAAACAGATAAACTCTAGAATGAAAATGTAGATAAATATTTCCAACTATATGACTCTAATTCATAAGTATCACTTAATCTACCTTATCTTGTCAAAACATACTAATGGGTATAAAACAAGGAATTTCAAAATCGATCAAAAACTTTTGGGCTATTTTGCATAAGGGATTTTTGTAATCTCTCCTTTTTCCGGTTTCCATCATTCAGCTCTATTTTTCAAGAGTTTCTGAATGTGGCCAAGACTCTCATCAATGGTTTTATGAATCAGCCCTATTTTGCAAGAGTTTCTGAATCAACCATGATTTTTTTTTTTGCATTGAAGAACGGGGAATTTAGGAGAAAAATAAAAGGAAAAACTCTCGTTTCTTGCTTTTATTCTGAGGCACTTTATGAAACCTCTAGGAATATATTGCTTTTCCTTTAGAAGAAGATTTTTCTTTCTTTTTTTTCTTTTTCTTCTTCTTCTTTCTTTTGCACAAAAACCCTTTTTAAGATTTTCACCCAAAAGATTTTTCACAATTTGAAAAAAAAGAAAAGAATACCCATAAGTACATAAAGGAAAGAATTAGGAGCAAGATCATGTACTCATGTTAATAAAGAGAATCAAAGAGTTAAAAACAGGAATCTACAAGTCATTAGAAAGCTTACCTCTTGAGAGAACAAGCTTTTAGTCATTCCTAATCTTATCTCGATCAAAAACATGCAAAAAGTTTAGTAAAACATTGATAAACTTTAAACTTATGCAAATTATTTATAAACAAACATATATATATTTTTAAGGGGGATCCCTGCCCTACACTTGGCAGGAACACTGTCCCCAGTGTTCGAAAGAAAAAAGAAAATAAATAACGAAAGACTGTAACAGATAAAATTAAAAGTAATTAAGAAGAAAATGACTCCCCTGTGGTGCAAGAAGACTAGACGCGTGGGGCTGCCCTACACTTAGCCTTTGGCTACTTGGCAGAGTGATCAGAGATATCGATAGAGATATGAACGATCTCGCATACTCCTGTTGATAAATTTAGCGTTGGAGACGGGAGTTGACCAAGCGGTCATGGTTGAGCAAAAAGTTGCTGCATTTGCAACTGTATCGACTTATGCTCCATGCGAATGGTCGATGTCTCTGCAAGTTCCGCTTCCTCATATGGTATAAAATCTGGCAATTCGGAGCATTGGGCGTGTGGTCGTGCAATTGTCCACATTCGCCTGTTGAGGAAGAGAGTTTATTGCCATTCGCCTGTGGTATTTGATTATTTGTGTAGGGAGTGCGTTTGTTGGTTTTATCGTTGCCGTAAGGAACGAACAAATGTCTTCTTTGTCTCCTGATCGCGGTCAGATGAATCTTCATGAAGATTATGCGATCGGAGATGCATTCACCTTATTTACTTAGGAAGAGCAACACACAATATTAATTTAACAAAGAAATATATAAATATATATATATAAATAAATGTTGCGAAACGAAAAGAAAAATAGAACATATTGAATATGCCGGACTTCGTGCTGGGCATGAAGTATCCGGCATTTGACTTCCTCCTTTATGCCGGGTAGAGTGCCGGGTGAATCTTACCCGGCAGTGGACTTCCTCCACTATTGCCGGGTTTATACCAACCGGCATGTTGCCCGGCGTGACATAAAATCGAACATGACTTAATTAAAAGACATTTGAAAGGTAAAGGATAATCAAAAATAAATGTAAGAGTAAATAAGGGATTGTAGGGGATCATTCCTAACTGTCCCTACTATTTACGATAAAAAAAAAATGAGAGAATTTGAACATGCCGGGTGACATGCCGGATAAACCCCGTCCGGCATAGGATTTCCACCGAAATGCCGGGTGAAGAACACCCGGCAGATGCAAATTCGAAATTCAAAATAAAGAATTAAAGTATAGGGACTAATATAAGAGAGAAATAACGAAAGGAGTAGACAAGAATACATTCAGATTTGTTAAAATTTAACAATATACGAAATTTTGAAAACAATTTGAACATGCCGGACATGATGCCGGGCCAATCCTGTCCGGCATCGGACTTCCTCCGGGTTTGCCGGGTAACAGTTGCCCGGCGCTTCGCACGGCACATTCAAATCTGCAACTAAGTGTGAAAATAAATTAAAGAATCAAGGAATCAAAGAATCAAAGAATAAATAATAGGGCGTTTTACCGAATTTAGGACTTGGACTAATTCCAAGTCCCCGGCAACGGCGCCAATTTGCTAACAGAGAAATTGTAGATAAAATATATACAAAAGATAAAATAAAATAAAACTAATCCTACAACTCTACTACGGGTAGCAAATAAAAACCCGGTCGGAGTATAGTGTCAATATATTACGACCGAGAGTATCGTACCCAAGAGACTTATAGAAAATTAGTCCTAATCCGGGCAAAAGCCTATTCTATAATAATAAGGGGGGAAATGTAAATGACACAATAATTAACTAAAACCTATCTAAATGCGAGGTTTAGGACTAAACCACCCTAAGTAACAACATGATCACGCAATGCAACTTCAAGACACGAACTTAACCAACCAACATAATTGCGCCGGATGTCCTGCCGGACATCAGATGCACGGCATATTCAAAGTCTTGAATGTGCCGGACGGGAAGCACCCGGCAGTGCATCCGGCACGTTTATGTGGTGAAAAACCATTCTCTTGCTTCGAACAAGAAACTCAAAACCCATTAACAAATCGAGCATATATCATGCCACGAAATGAACAAGGAGGGGGAAGATGGATTAACTCGCAATCTTTAATGCTAACCCTAAATTATAGATGAAAACATCAAAGACCACTAAGATTTGTCTAACCTATCCTACTCTTGGGAAATCCCCCTTAAGTAGAATTTGCATAAAGAGAACGAGTGATCAACTAATTCACTTGCACTAAGAACCAGAATCTTAATGAACGCTTGAATTTGTATTGAAATAATCATATTGTTTACATAGAAGGAATTCATCCCTAGCCAAAGCCTAACAAGGATTTCTACTTCACCATCCACTCAAATAAGGAAGAAATACATAAGGGAGAAGGAGTTTGAACATAGCCTCAACCCGAAATGGAAATCTTCTCTTCTTCTTGTGGATGGATCCGTAGAAACGCCTTGGACACCAACAGATGGAATGTGGCGGAAATAAGGACGTGGATGGAGTGTATAGTATGTTGGAATCCTCAATTGTAGCCTTCCTCGGCCTATTTATAGGCATTAATTGTGTCGATGCCGGGCGTCGTGCCGGGTCCCAATAGCCGGCACACGTGTTAAATGCGCCCAACTGTTAACGGTCGAAACCGTCAATTCCGTGCGAAACAGTGCATATGCCGGGTAGGATATACCCGGCATCACACCCGGCATCATCCTTTTCACCAACGGTCAATAACTGCTATCGCTTGGTCAACCGTGGCGACTCTTCACTTATGCCGGATGGAATCTACCCGGCATTAGGTCCGGCAATGCCTCTTTTCTGTTCTGTGCTTATGCCGTGCAGAAACTACCCGGCATGGAGTCCGGCTTCAACTGAACTTTTGCCTAGAAAATCATTCCTTGCACAGAAAACTCACAAAAACATAAATCTGTACAAATATTATACTTTAACACATAATAAGCATAAATAACATAAATATAACTTTATTTAGATAAATATAATACTAAATCTAGTGCATAAAATATGATAAGTCTGCGGCTTATCAAGGCCCTACACTTACCTTTTGCTAGTCCTCGAGCAAAACAGGATTAGAACGGACTAATTACTTATGCACAAAACAGATAAACTCTAGAATGAAATGTAGATAAATATTTCCAACTATATGACTCTAATTCATAAGTATCACTTAATCTACCTTATCTTGTCAAAACATACTAATGGGTATAAAACAAGGAATTTCAAAATCGATCAAAAACTTTTGGGCTATTTTGCATAAGGGATTTTTGTAATCTCTCCTTTTTCCGGTTTCCATCATTCAGCTCTATTTTTCAAGAGTTTCTGAATGTGGCCAAGACTCTCATCAATGGTTTTATGAATCAGCCCTATTTTGCAAGAGTTTCTGAATCAACCATGATTTTTTTTTTGCATTGAAGAACGGGGAATTTAGGAGAAAAATAAAAGGAAAAACTCTCGTTTCTTGCTTTTATTCTGAGGCACTTTATGAAACCTCTAGGAATATATTGCTTTTCCTTTAGAAGAAGATTTTTCTTTCTTTTTTTTTTTTTCTTCTTCTTCTTTCTTTTGCACAAAAACCCTTTTTAAGATTTTCACCCAAAAGATTTTTCACAATTTGAAAAAAAAGAAAAGAATACCCATAAGTACATAAAGGAAAGAATTAGGAGCAAGATCATGTACTCATGTTAATAAAGAGAATCAAAGAGTTAAAAACAGGAATCTACAAGTCATTAGAAAGCTTACCTCTTGAGAGAACAAGCTTTTAGTCATTCCTAATCTTATCTCGATCAAAAACATGCAAAAAGTTTAGTAAAACATTGATAAACTTTAAACTTATGCAAATTATTTATAAACAAACATATATATATTTTTTAAGGGGGATCCCTGCCCTACACTTGGCAGGAACACTGTCCCCAGTGTTCGAAAGAAAAAAGAAAATAAATAAAGAAAGACTGTAACAGATAAAATTAAAAGTAATTAAGAAGAAAATGACTCCCCTGTGGTGCAAGAAGACTAGACGCGTGGGGCTGCCCTACACTTAGCCTTTGGCTACTTGGCAGAGTGATCAGAGATATCGATAGAGATATGAACGATCTCGCATACTCCTGTTGATAAATTTAGCGTTGGAGACGGGAGTTGACCAAGCGGTCATGGTTGAGCAAAAAGTTGCTGCATTTGCAACTGTATCGACTTATGCTCCATGCGAATGGTCGATGTCTCTGCAAGTTCCGCTTCCTCATATGGTATAAAATCTGGCAATTCGGAGCATTGGGCGTGTGGTCGTGCAATTGTCCACATTCGCCTGTTGAGGAAGAGAGTTTATTGCCATTCGCCTGTGGTATTTGATTATTTGTGTAGGGAGTGCGTTTGTTGGTTTTATCGTTGCCGTAAGGAACGAACAAATGTCTTCTTTGTCTCCTGATCGCGGTCAGATGAATCTTCATGAAGATTATGCGATCGGAGATGCATTCACCTTATTTACTTAGGAAGAGCAACACACAATATTAATTTAACAAAGAAATATATAAATATATATATATATAAATAAATGTTGCGAAACGAAAAGAAAAATAGAACATATTGAATATGCCGGACTTCGTGCTGGGCATGAAGTATCCGGCATTTGACTTCCTCCTTTATGCCGGGTAGAGTGCCGGGTGAATCTTACCCGGCAGTGGACTTCCTCCACTATTGCCGGGTTTATACCAACCGGCATGTTGCCCGGCGTGACATAAAATCGAACATGACTTAATTAAAAGACATTTGAAAGGTAAAGGATAATCAAAAATAAATGTAAGAGTAAATAAGGGATTGTAGGGGATCATTCCTAACTGTCCCTACTATTTACGATAAAAAAATACTGAGAGAATTTGAACATGCCGGGTGACATGCCGGATAAACCCCGTCCGGCATAGGACTTCCTCCGAAATGCCGGGTACAGCACAATACCCGGCAGATGCAAATTCGAAATTCAAAAAAAGAATTAAAGTATAGGGACTAATATAAGAGAGAATAACGAAAGGAGTAGACAAGAATACATTCAGATTTGTTAAAATTTAACAATATACGAAATTTTGAAAACAATTTGAACATGCCGGACATGATGCCGGGCCAATCCTGTCCGGCATCGGACTTCCTCCGGGTTTGCCGGGTAACAGTTGCCCGGCGCTTCGCACGGCACATTCAAATCTGCAACTAAGTGCGAAAATAAATTAAAGAATCAAGGAATAAGAAAAAGAATAAAGAATAGGGCGTTTTACCGAATTTAGGACTTGGACTAATTCCAAGTCCCCGGCAACGGCGCCAATTTGCTAACAGAGAAATTGTAGGATAAAACTATATACAAAAGAATAAAATAAAATAACTAATCCTACAACTCTACTACGGGTAGCAAATAAAAACCCGGTCGGAGTATAGTGTAAATATATTACGACCGAGAGTATCGTACCCAAGGACTTATAGAAAATTAGTCCTAATCCGGGCAAAAGCCTATTCTATAATAATAAGGGGGGAAATGGAAATGACACAATAATTAACTAAAACCTATCTAAATGCGAGGTTTAGGACTAAACCACCCTAAGTAACAACATGATCACGCAATGCAACTTCAAGACACGAACTTAACCAACCAACATAATTGCGCCGGATGTCCTGCCGGACATCAGATGCACGGCATATTCAAAGTCTTGAATGTGCCGGACGGAAGCACCCGGCAGTGCATCCGGCACGTTTATGTGGTGAAAACCATTCTCTTGCTTCGAACAAGAAACTCAAAACCCATTAACAAATCGAGCATATATCATGCCACGAAATGAACAAGGAGATGGGGGAAGATGGATTAACTCGCAATCTTTAATGCTAACCCTAAATTATAGATGAAAACATCAAAGACCACTAAGATTTGTCTAACCTATCCTACTCTTGGGAAATCCCCCTTAAGTAGAATTTGCATAAAGAGAACGAGTGATCAACTAATTCACTTGCACTAAGAACCAGAATCTTAATGAACGCTTGAATTTGTATTGAAATAATCATATTGTTTACATAGAAGGAATTCATCCCTAGCCAAAGCCTAACAAGGATTTCTACTTCACCATCCACTCAAATAAGGAAGAAATACATAAGGGAGAAGGAGTTTGAACATAGCCTCAACCCGAAATGGAAATCTTCTCTTCTTCTTGTGGATGGATCCGTAGAAACGCCTTGGACACCAACAGATGGAATGTGGCGGAAATAAGGACGTGGATGGAGTGTATATGTATGTTGGAATCCTCAATTGTAGCCTTCCTCGGCCTATTTATAGGCATTAATTGTGTCGATGCCGGGCGTCGTGCCGGGTCCCAAATAGCCGGCACACGTGTGTTAAATGCGCCCAACTGTTAACGGTCGAAACCGTCAATTCCGTGCGAAACAGTGCATATGCCGGGTAGGATATACCCGGCATCACACCCGGCATCATCCTTTTCACCAACGGTCAATAACTGCTATCGCTTGGTCAACCGTGGCGACTCTTCACTTATGCCGGATGGAATCTACCCGGCATTAGGTCCGGCAATGCCTCTTTTCTGTTCTGTGCTTATGCCGTGCAGAAACTACCCGGCATGGAGTCCGGCTTCAACTGAACTTTTGCCTAGAAAATCATTCCTTGCACAGAAAACTCACAAAAACATAAATCTGTACAAATATTATACTTTAACACATAATAAGCATAAATAACATAAATATAACTTTATTTAGATAAATATAATACTAAATCTAGTGCATAAAATATGATAAGTCTGCGGCTTATCAAGGCCCTACACTACTTTTGCTAGTCCTCGAGCAAAACAGGATTAGAACGGACTAATTACTTATGCACAAAACAGATAAACTCTAGAATGAAAATGTAGATAAATATTTCCAACTATATGACTCTAATTCATAAGTATCACTTAATCTACCTTATCTTGTCAAAACATACTAATGGGTATAAAACAAGGAATTTCAAAATCGATCAAAAACTTTTGGGCTATTTTGCATAAGGGATTTTTGTAATCTCTCCTTTTTCCGGTTTCCATCATTCAGCTCTATTTTTCAAGAGTTTCTGAATGTGGCCAAGACTCTCATCAATGGTTTTATGAATCAGCCCTATTTTGCAAGAGTTTCTGAATCAACCATGATTTTTTTTTTGCATTGAAGAACGGGGAATTTAGGAGAAAAATAAAAGGAAAAACTCTCGTTTCTTGCTTTTATTCTGAGGCACTTTATGAAACCTCTAGGAATATATTGCTTTTCCTTTAGAAGAAGATTTTTCTTTCTTTTTTTTTCTTTTTCTTCTTCTTCTTTCTTTTGCACAAAAACCCTTTTTAAGATTTTCACCCAAAAGATTTTTCACAATTTGAAAAAAAAGAAAAGAATACCCATAAGTACATAAAGGAAAGAATTAGGAGCAAGATCATGTACTCATGTTAATAAAGAGAATCAAAGAGTTAAAAACAGGAATCTACAAGTCATTAGAAAGCTTACCTCTTGAGAGAACAAGCTTTTAGTCATTCCTAATCTTATCTCGATCAAAAACATGCAAAAAGTTTAGTAAAACATTGATAAACTTTAAACTTATGCAAATTATTTATAAACAAACATATATATATTTTTTAAGGGGGATCCCTGCCCTACACTTGGCAGGAACACTGTCCCCAGTGTTCGAAAGAAAAAAAAGAAAATAAATAAAGAAAGACTGTAACAGATAAAATTAAAAGTAATTAAGAAGAAAATGACTCCCCTGTGGTGCAAGAAGACTAGACGCGTGGGGCTGCCCTACACTTAGCCTTTGGCTACTTGGCAGAGTGATCAGAGATATCGATAGAGATATGAACGATCTCGCATACTCCCATTGATAAATTTAGCGTTGGAGACGGGAGTTGACCAAGCGGTCATGGTTGAGCAAAAAGTTGCTGCATTTGCAACTGTATCGACTTATGCTCCATGCGAATGGTCGATGTCTCTGCAAGTTCCGCTTCCTCATATGGTATAAAATCTGGCAATTCGGAGCATTGGGCGTGTGGTCGTGCAATTGTCCACATTCGCCTGTTGAGGAAGAGAGTTTATTGCCATTCGCCTGTGGTATTTGATTATTTGTGTAGGGAGTGCGTTTGTTGGTTTTATCGTTGCCGTAAGGAACGAACAAATGTCTTCTTTGTCTCCTGATCGCGGTCAGATGAATCTTCATGAAGATTATGCGATCGGAGATGCATTCACCTTATTTACTTAGGAAGAGCAACACACAATATTAATTTAACAAAGAAATATAAAATATATATATATAAATAAATGTTGCGAAACGAAAAGAAAAATAGAACATATTGAATATGCCGGACTTCGTGCTGGGCATGAAGTATCCGGCATTTGACTTCCTCCTTTATGCCGGGTAGAGTGCCGGGTGAATCTTACCGGCAGTGGACTTCCTCCACTATTGCCGGGTTTATACCAACCGGCATGTTGCCCGGCGAGACATAAAATCGAACATGACTTAATTAAAAGACATTTGAAAGGTAAAGGATAATCAAAAATAAATGTAAGAGTAAATAAGGGATTGTAGGGGATCATTCCTAACTGTCCCTACTATTTACGATAAAAAAATACTGAGAGAATTTGAACATGCCGGGTGACATGCCGGATAAACCCCGTCCGGCATAGGACTTCCTCCGAAATGCCGGGTGAAGAACACCCGGCACAATACCCGGCAGATGCAAATTCGAAATTCAAAATAAAGAATTAAAGTATAGGGACTAATATAAGAGAAAATAACGAAAGGAGTAGACAAGAATACATTCAGATTTGTTAAAATTTAACAATATACGAAATTTTGAAAACAATTTGAACATCGGACATGATGCCGGGCCAATCCTGTCCGGCATCGGACTTCCTCCGGGTTTGCCGGGTAACAGTTGCCCGGCGCTTCGCACGGCACATTCAAATCTGCAACTAAGTGCGAAAATAAATTAAAGAATCAAGGAATCAAAGAATAAAGAATAAAATAGGGCGTTTTACCGAATTTAGGACTTGGACTAATTCCAAGTCCCCGGCAACGGCGCCAATTTGCTAACAGAGAAATTGTAGATAAAATATATACAAAAGAATAAAATAAATAATACTAATCCTACAACTCTACTACGGGTAGCAAATAAAAACCCGGTCGGAGTATAGTGTAAATATATTACGACCGAGAGTATCGTACCCAAGACTTATAGAAAATTAGTCCTAATCCGGGCAAAAGCCTATTCTATAATAATAAGGGGGGAAATGTAAATGACACAATAATTAACTAAAACCTATCTAAATGCGAGGTTTAGGACTAAACCACCCTAAGTAACAACATGATCACGCAATGCAACTTCAAGACACGAACTTAACCAACCAACATAATTGCGCCGGATGTCCTGCCGGACATCAGATGCACGGCATATTCAAAGTCTTGAATGGCCGGACGGGAAGCACCCGGCAGTGCATCCGGCACGTTTATGTGGTGAAAACCATTCTCTTGCTTCGAAAAGAAACTCAAAACCCATTAACAAATCGAGCATATATCATGCCACGAAATGAACAAGGAGATGGGGGAAGATGGATTAACTCGCAATCTTTAATGCTAACCCTAAATTATAGATGAAAACATCAAAGACCACTAAGATTTGTCTAACCTATCCTACTCTTGGGAAATCCCCCTTAAGTAGAATTTGCATAAAGAGAACGAGTGATCAACTAATTCACTTGCACTAAGAACCAGAATCTTAATGAACGCTTGAATTTGTATTGAAATAATCATATTGTTTACATAGAAGGAATTCATCCCTAGCCAAAGCCTAACAAGGATTTCTACTTCACCATCCACTCAAATAAGGAAGAAATACATAAGGGAGAAGGAGTTTGAACATAGCCTCAACCCGAAATGGAAATCTCTCTTCTTCTTGTGGATGGATCCGTAGAAACGCCTTGGACACCAACAGATGGAATGTAGCGGAAATAAGGACGTGGATGGAGTGTAATATAATGTTGGAATGTGTTGAATTGTAGCCTTCCTCGGCCTATTTATAGGCATTAATTGTGTCGATGCCGGGCGTCGTGCCGGGTCCCAAATAGCCGGCACACGTGTTAAATGCGCCCAACTGTTAACGGTCGAAACCGTCAATTCCGCGCGAAACAGTGCATATGCCGGGTAGGATATACCCGGCATCACACCCGGCATCATCCTTTTCACCAACGGTCAATAACTGCTATCGCTTGGTCAACCGTGGCGACTCTTCACTTATGCCGGATGGAATCTACCCGGCATTAGGTCCGGCAATGCCTCTTTTCTGTTCTGTGCTTATGCCGTGCAGAAACTACCCGGCATGGAGTCCGGCTTCAACTGAACTTTTGCCTAGAAAATCATTCCTTGCACAGAAAACTCACAAAAACATAAATCTGTACAAATATTATACTTTAACACATAATAAGCATAAATAACATAAATATAACTTTATTTAGATAAATATAATACTAAATCTAGTGCATAAAATATGATAAGTCTGCGGCTTATCAAGGCCCTACACTTACCTTTTGCTAGTCCTCGAGCAAAACAGATTAGAACGGACTAATTACTTATGCACAAAACAGATAAACTCTAGAATGAAAATGTAGATAAATATTTCCAACTATATGACTCTAATTCATAAGTATCACTTAATCTACCTTATCTTGTCAAAACATACTAATGGGTATAAAACAAGGAATTTCAAAATCGATCAAAAACTTTTGGGCTATTTTGCATAAGGGATTTTTGTAATCTCTCCTTTTTCCGGTTTCCATCATTCAGCTCTATTTTTCAAGAGTTTCTGAATGTGGCCAAGACTCTCATCAATGGTTTTATGAATCAGCCCTATTTTGCAAGAGTTTCTGAATCAACCATGATTTTTTTTGCATTGAAGAACGGGGAATTTAGGAGAAAAATAAAAGGAAAAACTCTCGTTTCTTGCTTTTATTCTGAGGCACTTTATGCAACCTCTAGGAATATATTGCTTTTCCTTTAGAAGAAGATTTTTCTTTCTTTTTTTCTTTTTCTTCTTCTTCTTTCTTTTGCACAAAAACCCTTTTTAAGATTTTCACCCAAAAGATTTTTCACAATTTGAAAAAAAGAAAAGAATACCCATAAGTACATAAAGGAAAGAATTAGGAGCAAGATCATGTACTCATGTTAATAAAGAGAATCAAAGAGTTAAAAACAGGAAATCTACAAGTCAACCTCTTGAGAGAACAAGCTTTTAGTCATTCCTAATCTTATCTCGATCAAAAACATGCAAAAAGTTTAGTAAAACATTGATAAACTTTAAACTTATGCAAATTATTTATAAACAAACATATATATATTTTTTTAAGGGGGATCCCTGCCCTACACTTGGCAGGAACACTGTCCCCAGTGTTCGAAAGAAAAAAAAATAAATAAAGAAAGACTGTAATAGATAAAATTAAAAGTAATTAAGAAGAAAATGACTCCCCTGTGGTGCAAGAAGACTAGACGCGTGGGGGCTGCCCTACACTGAGCCTTTTGGCTACTTGGCAGAGTGATCAGAGATATCGATAGAGATATGAACGATCTCGCATACTCCTGTTGATAAATTTAGCGTTGGAGACGGGAGTTGACCAAGCGGTCATGGTTGCAAAAAGTTGCTGCATTTGCAACTGTATCGACTTATGCTCCATGCGAATGGTCGATGTCTCTGCAAGTTCCGCTTCCTCATATGGTATAAAATCTGGCAATTCGGAGCATTGGGCGTGTGGTCGTGCAATTGTCCACATTCGCCTGTTGAGGAAGAGAGTTTATTGCCATTCGCCTGTGGTATTTGATTATTTGTGTAGGGAGTGCGTTTGTTGGTTTTATCGTTGCCGTAAGGAACGAACAAATGTCTTCTTTGTCTCCTGATCGCGGTCAGATGAATCTTCATGAAGATTATGCGATCGGAGATGCATTCACCTTATTTACTTAGGAAGAGCAACACACAATATTAATTTAACAAAGAAATATATAAATATATATATATAAATAAATGTTGCGAAACGAAAAGAAAAATAGAACATATTGAATATGCCGGACTTCGTGCTGGGCATGAAGTATCCGGCATTTGACTTCCTCCTTTATGCCGGGTAGAGTGCCGGGTGAATCTTACCCGGCAGTGGACTTCCTCCACTATTGCCGGGTTTATACCAACCGGCATGTTGCCCGGCGTGACATAAAATCGAACATGACTTAATTAAAAGACATTTGAAAGGTAAAGGATAATCAAAAATAAATGTAAGAGTAAATAAGGGATTGTAGGGGATCATTCCTAACTGTCCCTACTATTTACGATAAAAAAAATACTGAGAGAATTTGAACATGCCGGGTGACATGCCGGATAAACCCCGTCCGGCATAGGACTTCCTCCGAAATGCCGGGTGAAGAACACCCGGCACAATACCCGGCAGATGCAAATTCGAAATTCAAAATAAAGAATTAAAGTATAGGGACTAATATAAGAGAGAAATAACGAAAGGAGTAGACAAGAATACATTCAGATTTGTTAAAATTTAACAATATACGAAATTTTGAAAACAATTTGAACATGCCGGACATGATGCCGGGCCAATCCTGTCCGGCATCGGACTTCCTCCGGGTTTGCCGGGTAACAGTTGCCCGGCGCTTCGCACGGCACATTCAAATCTGCAACTAAGTGCGAAAATAAATTAAAGAATCAAGAATCAAAGAATCAAAGAATAAAGAATAAAGAATAGGGCGTTTTACCGAATTTAGGACTTGGACTAATTCCAAGTCCCCGGCAACGGCGCCAATTTGCTAACAGAGAAATTGTAGGAAAAACTATATACAAAAGAATAAATAAATAACTAAATCCTACAACTCTACTACGGGTAGCAAAATAAAACCCGGTCGGAGTATAGTGTAAATATATTACGACCGAGAGTATCGTACCCAAGGGACTTATAGAAAATTAGTCCTAATCCGGGCAAAAGCCTATTCTATAAATAAGGGGGGAAATGAAATGAACAATAATTAACTAAAACCTATCTAAATGCGAGGTTTAGGACTAAACCACCCTAAGTAACAACATGATCACGCAATGCAACTTCAAGACACGAACTTAACCAACCAACATAATTGCGCCGGATGTCCTGCCGGACATCAGATGCACGGCATATTCAAAGTCTTGAATGTGCCGGACAGGAAGCACCCGGCAGTGCATCCGGCACGTTATATGGTGAAAACCATTCTCTTGCTTCGAACAAGAAACTCAAAACCCATTAACAAATCGAGCATATATCATGCCACGAAATGAACAAGGAGATGGGGGAAGATGGATTAACTCGCAATCTTTAATGCTAACCCTAAATTATAGATGAAAACATCAAAGACCACTAAGATTTGTCTAACCTATCCTACTCTTGGGAAATCCCCCTTAAGTAGAATTTGCATAAAGAGAACGAGTGATCAACTAATTCACTTGCACTAAGAACCAGAATCTTAATGAACGCTTGAATTTGTATTGAAATAATCATATTGTTTACATAGAAGGAATTCATCCCTAGCCAAAGCCTAACAAGGATTTCTACTTCACCATCCACTCAAATAAGGAAGAAATACATAAGGGAGAAGGAGATTGAACATAGCCTCAACCCGAAAAGGAAATCTTCTCTTCTTCTTGTGGATGGATCCGTAGAAACGCCTTGGACACCAACAGATGGAATGTGGCGGAAATAAGGACGTGGATGGATATATGTTGGAATGTGTGAATTGTAGCCTTCCTCGGCCTATTTATAGGCATTAATTGTGTCGATGCCGGGCGTCGTGCCGGGTCCCAAATAGCCGGCACACGTTTAAATGCGCCCAACTGTTAACGGTCGAAACCGTCAATTCCGCGCGAAACAGTGCATATGCCGGGTAGGATATACCCGGCATCACACCCGGCATCATCCTTTTCACCAACGGTCAATAACTGCTATCGCTTGGTCAACCGTGGCGACTCTTCACTTATGCCGGATGGAATCTACCCGGCATTAGGTCCGGCAATGCCTCTTTTCTGTTCTGTGCTTATGCCGTGCAGAAACTACCCGGCATGGAGTCCGGCTTCAACTGAACTTTTGCCTAGAAAATCATTCCTTGCACAGAAAACTCACAAAAACATAAATCTGTACAAATATTATACTTTAACACATAATAAGCATAAATAACATAAATATAACTTTATTTAGATAAATATAATACTAAATCTAGTGCATAAAATATGATAAGTCTGCGGCTTATCAAGGCCCTACACTTACCTTTTGCTAGTCCTCGAGCAAAACAGATTAGAACGGACTAATTACTTATGCACAAAACAGATAAACTCTAGAATGAAAATGTAGATAAATATTTCCAACTATATGACTCTAATTCATAAGTATCACTTAATCTACCTTATCTTGTCAAAACATACTAATGGGTATAAAACAAGGAATTTCAAAATCGATCAAAAACTTTTGGGCTATTTTGCATAAGGGATTTTTGTAATCTCTCCTTTTTCCGGTTTCCATCATTCAGCTCTATTTTTCAAGAGTTTCTGAATGTGGCCAAGACTCTCATCAATGGTTTTATGAATCAGCCCTATTTTGCAAGAGTTTCTGAATCGACCATGATTTTTTTTTTGCATTGAAGAACGGGGAATTTAGGAGAAAAATAAAAGGAAAAACTCTCGTTTCTTGCTTTTATTCTGAGGCACTTTATGAAACCTCTAGGAATATATTGCTTTTCCTTTAGAAGAAGATTTTTCTTTCTTTTTTTCTTTTTCTTCTTCTTTCTTTTGCACAAAAACCCTTTTTAAGATTTTCACCCAAAAGATTTTTTCACAATTTGGAAAAAAAAGAAGAGAATACCCATAAGTACATAAAGGAAAGAATTAGGAGCAAGATCATGTACTCATGTTAATAAAGAGAATCAAAGAGTTAAAAACAGGAATCTACAAGTCAAAGCTTACCTCTTGAGAGAACAAGCTTTTAGTCATTCCTAATCTTATCTCGATCAAAAACATGCAAAAAGTTTAGTAAAACATTGATAAACTTTAAACTTATGCAAATTATTTATAAACAAAATATATATATTTTTTTAAGGGGGATCCCTGCCCTACACTTGGCAGGAACACTGTCCCCAGTGTTCGAAAGAAAAAAAAAAAATAAAGAAAGACTGTAACAGATAAAATTAAAAGTAATTAAGAAGAAATGACTCCCCTGGTGCAAGAAGACTAGACGCGTGGGGCTGCCCTACACTTAGCCTTTGGCTACTTGGCAGAGTGATCAGAGATATCGATAGAGATATGAACGATCTCGCATACTCCGTTGATAAATTTAGCGTTGGAGACGGGAGTTGACCAAGCGGTCATGGTTGAGCAAAAAGTTGCTGCATTTGCAACTGTATCGACTTATGCTCCATGCGAATGGTCGATGTCTCTGCAAGTTCTGCTTCCTCATATGGTATAAAATCTGGCAATTCGGAGCATTGGGCGTGTGGTCGTGCAATTGTCCACATTCGCCTGTTGAGGAAGAGAGTTTATTGCCATTCGCCTGTGGTATTTGATTATTTGTGTAGGGAGTGCGTTTGTTGGTTTTATCGTTGCCGTAAGGAACGAACAAATGTCTTCTTTGTCTCCTGATCGCTGTCAGATGAATCTTCATGAAGATTATGCGATCGGAGATGCATTCACCTTATTTACTTAGGAAGAGCAACACACAATATTAATTTAACAAAGAAATATATAAATATATATATATAAATAAATGTTGCGAAACGAAAAGAAAAATAGAACATATTGAATATGCCGGACTTCGTGCTGGGCATGAAGTATCCGGCATTTGACTTCCTCCTTTATGCCGGGTAGAGTGCCGGTGAATCTTACCCGGCAGTGGACTTCCTCCACTATTGCCGGGTTTATACCAACCGGCATGTTGCCCGGCGTGACATAAATCGAACATGACTTAATTAAAAGACATTTGAAAGGTAAAGGATAATCAAAAATAAATGTAAGAGTAAATAAGGGATTGTAGGGGATCATTCCTAACTGTCCCTACTATTTACGATAAAAAAAATACTGAGAGAATTTGAACATGCCGGGTGACATGCCGGATAAACCCCGTCCGGCATAGGACTTCCTCCGAAATGCCGGGTGAAGAACACCCGGCACAATACCCGGCAGATGCAAATTCGAAATTCAAATAAAGAATTAAAGTATAGGGACTAATATAAGAGAGAAATAACGAAAGGAGTAGACAAGAATACATTCAGATTTGTTAAAATTTAACAATATACGAAATTTTGAAAACAATTTGAACATGCCGGACATGATGCCGGGCCAATCCTGTCCGGCATCGGACTTCCTCCGGTTTGCCGGGTAACAGTTGCCCGGCGCTTCGCACGGCACATTCAAATCTGCAACTAAGTGCGAAATAAATTAAAGAATCAAGAATCAAGAATCAAAGAATCAAAGAATAAAGAATAGGGCGTTTTACCGAATTTAGGACTTGGACTAATTCCAAGTCCCCGGCAACGGCGCCAATTTGCTAACAGAAATTGTAGGAAAAACTATATACAAAAGATAAAATAATAATAACCTACAACTCTACTACGGGTAGCAAATAAAACCCGGTCGGAGTATAGTGTAAATATATTACGACCGAGAGTATCGTACCCAAGGGACTTATAGAAAATTAGTCCTAATCCGGGCAAAAGCCTATTCTAAATAAGGGGGGAAATGAAATGATACAATAATTAACTAAAACCTATCTAATGCGAGGTTTAGGACTAAACACCCTAAGTAACAACATGATCACGCAATGCAACTTCAAGACACGAACTTAACCAACCAACATAATTGCGCCGGATGTCCTGCCGGACATCAGATGCACGGCATATTCAAAGTCTTGAATGTGCCGGACAGGAAGCACCCGGCAGTGCATCCGGCACGTTTATGTGGTGAAAACCATTCTCTTGCTTCGAACAAGAAACTCAAAACCCATTAACAAATCGAGCATATATCATGCCACGAAATGAACAAGGAGATGGGGGAAGATGGATTAACTCGCAATCTTTAATGCTAACCCTAAATTATAGATGAAAACATCAAAGACCACTAAGATTTGTCTAACCTATCCTACTCTTGGGAAATCCCCCTTAAGTAGAATTTGCATAAAGAGAACGAGTGATCAACTAATTCACTTGCACTAAGAACCAGAATCTTAATGAACGCTTGAATTTGTATTGAAATAATCATATTGTTTACATAGAAGGAATTCATCCCTAGCCAAAGCCTAACAAGGATTTCTACTTCACCATCCACTCAAATAAGAAGAAAATACATAAGGGAGAAGGAGATTGAACATAGCCTCAACCCGAAAAGGAAATCTTCTCTTCTTCTTGTGGATGGATCCGTAGAAACGCCTTGGACACCAACAGATGGAAGTGGCGGAAATAAGCGGATGGAGTGGAATATAATGTTGGAATGTGTTAATTGTAGCCTTCCTCGGCCTATTTATAGGCAATTGTGTCGATGCCGGGCGTCGTGCCGGGTCCCAAATAGCCGGCACACGTGTTAAATGCGCCCAACTGTTAACGGTCGAAACCGTCAATTCCGTGCGAAACAGTGCATATGCCGGGTAGGATATACCCGGCATCACCCGGCATCATCCTTTTCACCAACGGTCAATAACTGCTATCGCTTGGTCAACCGTGGCGACTCTTCACTTATGCCGGATGGAATCTACCCGGCATTAGGTCCGGCAATGCCTCTTTTCTGTTCTGTGCTTATGCCGTGCAGAAACTACCCGGCATGGAGTCCGGCTTCAACTGAACTTTTGCCTAGAAAATCATTCCTTGCACAGAAACTCAAAAACATAAATCTGTACAAATATTATACTTTAACACATAATAAGCATAAATAACATAAATATAACTTTATTTAGATAAATATAATACTAAATCTAGTGCATAAAATATGATAAGTCTGCGGCTTATCAAGGCCCTACACTTACCTTTTGCTAGTCCTCGAGCAAAACAGGATTAGAAACGGACTAATTACTTATGCACAAAACAGATAAACTCTAGAATGAAAATGTAGATAATATTTCCAACTATATGACTCTATTCATAAGTATCACTTAATCTACCTTATCTTGTCAAAACATACTAATGGGTATAAAACAAGGAATTCAAAATCGATCAAAAACTTTTGGGCTATTTTGCATAAGGGATTTTGTAATCTCTCCTTTTCCGGTTTCCATCATCAGCTCTATTTTCAAGAGTTTCTGAATGTGCCAAGACTCTCATCAATGGTTTATGAATCAGCCCTATTTTGCAAGAGTTTCTGAATCAACCATGATTTTTTTTTTTGCATTGAAGAACGGGAATTTAGGAGAAAAATAAAAGGAAAAACTCTCGTTCTTGCTTTTATTCTGAGGCACTTTATGCAACCTCTAGGAATATATTGCTTTTCCTTTAGAAGAAGATTTTTCTTTCTTTTTTTCTTTTTCTTCTTCTTCTTTCTTTTGCAAAAACCCTTTTAAGATTTTCACCCAAAAGATTTTCACAATTTGAAAAAAAGAAAGAATACCCATATAGTACATAAAGGAAAGAATAGGAGCAAGATCATGTACTCATGTTAATAAAGAGAATCAAAGAGTTAAAAACAGGAATCTACAAGTCTTAGAAAGCTTACCTCTGAGAGAACAAGCTTTTAGTCATTCCTAATCTATCTCGATCAAAAACAGCAAAAAGTTTAGTAAAACATTGATAAACTTTAAACTTATGCAAATATTTATAAACAAAAACTATATATATATATATATTTTTAAGGGGGATCCCTGCCCTACATTGGCAGGAACACTGTCCCCAGTGTTCGAAAGAAAAAAAAAAATAAGAAAGACTGTAACAGATAAAATTAAAAGTAATTAAGAAGAAAATGACTCCCCTGTGGTGCAAGAAGACTAGACGCGTGGGGCTGCCCTACACTTAGCCTTTGGCTACTTGGCAGAGTGATCAGAGATATCGATAGAGATATGAACGATCTCGCATACTCCTGTTGATAAATTTAGCGTTGGAGACGGGAGTTGACCAAGCGGTCATGGTTGAGCAAAAAGTTGCTGCATTTGCAACTGTATCGACTTATGCTCCATGCGAATGGTCGATGTCTCTGCAAGTTCCGCTTCCTCATATGGTATAAAATCTGGCAATTCGGAGCATTGGGCGTGTGGTCGTGCAATTGTCCACATTCGCCTGTTGAGGAAGAGAGTTTATTGCCATTCGCCTGTGGTATTTGATTATTTGTGTAGGGAGTGCGTTTGTTGGTTTTATCGTTGCCGTAAGGAACGAACAAATGTCTTCTTTGTCTCCTGATCGCGGTCAGATGAATCTTCATGAAGATTATGCGATCGGAGATGCATTCACCTTATTTACTTAGGAAGAGCAACACACAATATTAATTTAACAAAGAAATATATAAATATATATATATAAATAAATGTTGCGAAACGAAAAGAAAAATAAACATATTGAATATGCCGGACTTCGTGCTGGGCATGAAGTATCCGGCATTTGACTTCCTCCTTTATGCCGGGTAGAGTGCCGGGTGAATCTTACCCGGCAGTGGACTTCCTCCACTATTGCCGGGTTTATACCAACCGGCATGTTGCCCGGCGTGACATAAAATCGAACATGACTTAATTAAAAGACATTTGAAAGGTAAAGGATAATCAAAATAAATGTAAGAGTAAATAAGGGATTGTAGGGGATCATTCCTAACTGTCCCTACTATTTACGATAAAAAAAATACTGAGAGAATTTGAACATGCCGGGTGACATGCCGGATAAACCCCGTCCGGCATAGGACTTCCTCCGAAATGCCGGGTGAAGAACACCCGGCACAATACCCGGCAGATGCAAATTCGAAATTCAAAATAAAGAATTAAAGTATAGGGACTAATATAAGAGAGAAATAACGAAAGGAGTAGACAAGAAAACATTCAGATTTGTTAAAATTTAACAATATACGAAATTTTGAAAACAATTTGAACATGCCGGACATGATGCCGGGCCAATCCTGTCCGGCATCGGACTTCCTCCGGGTTTGCCGGGTAACAGTTGCCCGGCGCTTCGCACGGCACATTCAAATCTGCAACTAAGTGCGAAAATAAATTAAAGAATCAAGGAATCAAAGAATCAAAGAATAAAGAATAAAGAATAGGGCGTTTTACCGAATTTAGGACTTGGACTAATTCCAAGTCCCCGGCAACGGCGCCAATTTGCTAACAAGAAATTGTTAGTAGATAAACTATATACAAAAGTAAAATAATAATAATCCTACAACTCTACTACGGGTAGCAAAATAAAACCCGGTCGGAGTATAGTGTAAATATATTACGACCGAGAGTATCGTACCCAAGGGACTTATAGAAAATTAGTCCTAATCCGGGCAAAAGCCTATTCTATAATAAAGGGGGGAAATTAAATGACACAATAATTAACTAAAACCTATCTAAATGCGAGGTTTAGGACTAAACCACCCTAAGTAACAACATGATCACGCAATGCAACTTCAAGACACGAACTTAACCAACCAACATGATTGCGCCGGATGTCCTGCCGGACATCAGATGCACGGCATATTCAAAGTCTTGAATGTGCCGGACAGGAAGCACCCGGCAGTGCATCCGGCACGTTTATGTGTGAAAACCATTCTCTTGCTTCGAACAAGAAACTCAAAACCCATTAACAAATCGAGCATATATCATGCCACGAAATGAACAAGGAGATGGGGGAAGATGGATTAACTCGCAATCTTTAATGCTAACCCTAAATTATAGATGAAAACATCAAAGACCACTAAGATTTGTCTAACCTATCCTACTCTTGGGAAATCCCCCTTAAGTAGAATTTGCATAAAGAGAACGAGTGATCAACTAATTCACTTGCACTAAGAACCAGAATCTTAATGAACGCTTGAATTTGTATTGAAATAATCATATTGTTTACATAGAAGGAATTCATCCCTAGCCAAAGCCTAACAAGGATTTCTACTTCACCATCCACTCAAATAAGGAAGAAATACATAAGGGAGAAGGAGATTGAACATAGCCTCAACCCGAAAAGGAAATCTTCTCTTCTTCTTGTGGATGGATCCGTAGAAACGCCTTGGACACCAACAGATGGAATGTGGCGGAAATAAGGACGTGGATGGAGTGATATATGTTGGAATGTGTTTGAATTGTAGCCTTCCTCGGCCTATTTATAGGCATTAATTGTGTCGATGCCGGGCGTCGTGCCGGGTCCCAAATAGCCGGCACACGTGTTAAATGCGCCCAACTGTTAACGGTCGAAACCGTCAATTCCGCGAAACAGTGCATATGCCGGGTAGGATATACCCGGCATCACACCCGGCATCATCCTTTTCACCAACGGTCAATAACTGCTATCGCTTGGTCAACCGTGGCGACTCTTCACTTATGCCGGATGGAATCTACCCGGCATTAGGTCCGGCAATGCCTCTTTTCTGTTCTGTGCTTATGCCGTGCAGAAACTACCCGGCATGGAGTCCGGCTTCAACTGAACTTTTGCCTAGAAAATCATTCCTTGCACAGAAAACTCACAAAAACATAAATCTGTACAAATATTATACTTTAACACATAATAAGCATAAATAACATAAATATAACTTTATTTAGATAAATATAATACTAAATCTAGTGCATAAAATATGATAAGTCTGCGCTTATCAAGGCCCTACACTTACCTTTTGCTAGTCCTCGAGCAAAACAGGATTAGAACGGACTAATTACTTATGCACAAAACAGATAAACTCTAGAATGAAAATGTAGATAATATTTCCAACTATATGACTCTAATTCATAAGTATCACTTAATCTACTCTTATCTTGTCAAAACATACTAATGGGTATAAAACAAGGAATTTCAAAATCGATCAAAAACTTTTGGGCTATTTTGCATAAGGGATTTTAATCTCTCCTTTTTCCGGTTTCCATCATTCAGCTCTATTTTTCAAGAGTTTCTGAATGTGGCCAAGACTCTCATCATGGTTTTATGAATCAGCCCTATTTTGCAAGAGTTTCTGAATCAACCATGATTTTTTTTTTGCATTGAAGAACGGGGAATTTAGGAGAAAAAAAAAGGAAAAACTCTCGTTTCTTGCTTTTATTCTGAGGCACTTTATGAAACCTCTAGGAATATATTGCTTTTCCTTTAGAAGAAGATTTTCTTTCTTTTTTTTTCTTTTTCTTCTTTCTTCTTTCTTTTGCACAAAAACCCTTTTTAAGATTTTCACCCAAAATTTTTCACAATTTGAAAAAAAGAAAGATAAACCCATAAGTCATAAAGGAAGAATTAGGAGCAAGATCATGTACTCAGTTAATAAAGAGAATCAAAGAGTTAAAAACAGGAATCTACAAGTCATTACTTACTCTTGAGAGACAAGCTTTTAGTCATTCCTAATCTTATCTCGATCAAAAAACATGCAAAAGTTTAGTAAAACATTGATAAACTTTAAACTTATGCAAATATTTATAAACAAACTATATATATATTTTTTAACTATAGGGGATCCCTGCCCCTACACTGGCAGGAACACTGTCCCCAGTGTTCGAAAGAAAAAAGAAAATAAATAAAGAAAGACTGTAACAGATAAAATTAAAAGTAATTAAGAAGAAAATGACTCCCCTGTGGTGCAAGAAGACTAGACGCGTGGGGCTGCCCTACACTTAGCCTTAGAGATATGAACGATCTCGCATACTCCTGTTGATAAATTTAGCGTTGGAGACGGGAGTTGACCAAGCGGTCATGGTTGAGCAAAAAGTTGCTGCATTTGCAACTGTATCGACTTATGCTCCATGCGAATGGTCGATGTCTCTGCAAGTTCCGCTTCCTCATATGGTATAAAATCTGGCAATTCGGAGCATTGGGCGTGTGGTCGTGCAATTGTCCACATTCGCCTGTTGAGGAAGAGAGTTTATTGCCATTCGCCTGTGGTATTTGATTATTTGTGTAGGGAGTGCGTTTGTTGGTTTTATCGTTGCCGTAAGGAACGAACAAATGTCTTCTTTGTCTCCTGATCGCGGTCAGATGAATCTTCATGAAGATTATGCGATCGGAGATGCATTCACCTTATTTACTTAGGAAGAGCAACACACAATATTAATTTAACAAAGAAATATATAAATATATATATATATAAATAAATGTTGCGAAACGAAAAGAAAAATAGAACATATTGAATATGCCGGACTTCGTGCTGGGCATGAAGTATCCGGCATTTGACTTCCTCCTTTATGCCGGGTAGAGTGCCGGGTGAATCTTACCCGGCAGTGGACTTCCTCCACTATTGTCGGGTTTATACCAACCGGCATGTTGCCCGGCGTGACATAAAATCGAACATGACTTAATTAAAAGACATTTGAAAGGTAAAGGATAATCAAAAATAAATGTAAGAGTAAATAAGGGATTGTAGGGGATCATTCCTAACTGTCCCTACTATTTACGATAAAAAAATACTGAGAGAATTTGAACATGCCGGGTGACATGCCGGATAAACCCCGTCCGGCATAGGACTTCCTCCGAAATGCCGGGTGAAGAACACCCGGCACAATACCCGGCAGATGCAAATTCGAAATTCAAAATAAAGAATTAAAGTATAGGGACTAATATAAGAGAGAAATAACGAAAGGAGTAGACAAGAATACATTCAGATTTGTTAAAATTTAACAATATACGAAATTTTGAAAACAATTTGAACATGCCGGACATGATGCCGGGCCAATCCTGTCCGGCATCGGACTTCCTCCGGGTTTGCCGGGTAACAGTTGCCCGGCGCTTCGCACGGCACATTCAAATCTGCAACTAAGTGCGAAAATAAATTAAAGAATCAAAGAATAAAGAATAGGGAAAAAAAAGAATAGGGCGTTTTACCGAATTTAGGACTTGGACTAATTCCAAGTCCCCGGCAACGGCGCCAATTTGCTAACAGAGAAATTGTTAGGATAAAACTATATATAAAAAGAATAAAATACTAAAAAACTAATCCTACAACTCTACTACGGGTAGCAAATAAAAACCCGGTCGGAGTATAGTGTAAATATATTACGACCAGGAGAATCGTACCCAAGGGACTTATAGAAAATTAGTCCTAATCCGGGCAAAAGCCTATTCTATAATAATAAGGGGGGAAATGTAAATGACACAATAATTAACTAAAACCTATCTAAATGCGAGGTTTAGGACTAAACCACCCTAAGTAACAACATGATCACGCAATGCAACTTCAAGACACGAACTTAACCAACCAACATAATTGCGCCGGATGTCCTGCCGGACATCAGATGCACGGCATATTCAAAGTCTTGAATGTGCCGGACGGGAAGCACCCGGCAGTGCATCCGGCACGTTTATGTGGTGAAAACCATTCTCTTGCTTCGAACAAGAAACTCAAAACCCATTAACAAATCGAGCATATATCATGCCACAAAATGAACAAGGAGATGGGGGAAGATGGATTAACTCGCAATCTTTAATGCTAACCCTAAATTATAGATGAAAACATCAAAGACCACTAAGATTTGTCTAACCTATCCTACTCTTGGGAAATCCCCCTTAAGTAGAATTTGCATAAAGAGAACGAGTGATCAACTAATTCACTTGCACTAAGAACCAGAATCTTAATGAACGCTTGAATTTGTATTGAAATAATCATATTGTTTACATAGAAGGAATTCATCCCTAGCCAAAGCCTAACAAGGATTTCTACTTCACCATCCACTCAAATAAGGAAGAAATACATAAGGGAGAAGGAGTTTGAACATAGCCTCAACCCGAAATGGAAATCTTCTCTTCTTCTTGTGGATGGATCCGTAGAAACGCCTTGGACACCAACAGATGGAATGTGGCGGAAATAAGGACGTGGATGGAGTGTATATGTATGTTGGAATATCCTCAATTGTAGCCTTCCTCGGCCTATTTATAGGCATTAATTGTGTCGATGCCGGGCGTCGTGCCGGGTCCCCAATAGCCGGCACACGTGATAAATGCGCCCAACTGTTAACGGTCGAAACCGTCAATTCCGTGCGAAACAGTGCATATGCCGGGTAGGATATACCCGCATCACACCCGGCATCATCCTTTTCACCAACGGTCAATAACTGCTATCGCTTGGTCAACCGTGGCGACTCTTCACTTATGCCGGATGGAATCTACCCGGCATTAGGTCCGGCAATGCCTCTTTTCTGTTCTGTGCTTATGCCGTGCAGAAAATACCCGGCATGGAGTCCGGCTTCAACTGAACTTTTGCCTAGAAAATCATTCCTTGCACAGAAAACTCACAAAAACATAAATCTGTACAAATATTATACTTTAACACATAATAAGCATAAATAACATAAATATAACTTTATTTAGATAAATATAATACTAAATCTAGTGCATAAAATATGATAAGTCTGCGGCTTATCAAGCATATGGTTACCTGGCTTGACGTCCCAAGCTCAAATTTCAAGGCAAAAGACATTAGTTTCTAAATTTGTGGAACTAACTCATATAATATTTAGTTTTGGAGTGACTATACAATAGAAAATTAGTCTCATTTGTTATTTACGCTTTCTATAGAGAGAAATATTCAAAGCAATTAGCAAAAGAAAGCTTTTCTTGTATTCGTGAAAGAAAAAATATTAGTTGTTATTCTTTAGGATAAGAGAGTGAGGTTCCATTGAGTAGATCATTTCTACTTGGTGAATAGTGTACCTTCTTTTGTTTGACGAATTAATAAAATAACTTATATTATGTATGTCCCGTGTCAATTAACTGTTTCCCGAACCTGAGTACAATAGAGTCAAACCACTTCACAGACTCACACCTTGAAGTGTTTTGAGTCAGCCAACAATCCTACATGTGGTATGAAATTGACATCCAATCAAGACGAGATGGCGGATCTTTTTAAATCAAAACAAAAAGATGCAATTTGAGCACCTCGGGCTCACATCCATAAACTATGATCACTGAAGAATGAGATCAAACAACACTTTGAGTCAATAAAATAAGAACTATAAGAGATTGTCATTCACAGAGACGTGATTGAACCTCCTAATCGTTCTGTAGATCATAAACGATATGAGCTGAATCGTCAGGAATCTCGAGCCATTTACACATGTGTATCAATTCCAGAACAAAGAAGAGTCAACCATTGCAGACAGCTAATGAGATCTGAACCCTTCTTCAGGCAACTCATTAAGAAGTCACTGAGCTGATATGTGCAAGGCACAAAATGAAATACCCCTAAGGTTAATACACACGATTAAGGATTAATCATGGAGTTAGGATGCTTTTGAGCCTGAATGAATTAAGGGGAAGTGGAACTCTAAACATATGAATATAAATAAATATGCATAGTCCAAAAAGTCATTAAACCTTATATAAAATAATGGACTAATGTAGGAGTAATTATAAAGAGAAATCAACGAAGAAAGTTGATGTAACATGTTGAAAAACCCCAAACCTAGGTATGTTGTTTAAAATTAAATTATGGTGTATTAAGACTAAAAAGTGTCTTAGAAACATTGTTAAACAATTTAAACCATAGGAAACACAAATAATACCTTAAGGTCAATATGGGCTATGTGCTCTAAGCTTGGGATAAGTTTGGTTAAGACCTAATAAGCTTACCAAGACCTTATTTATATGTTAATGAACATATTAAATCAATTACCAAAGAAAACCAAGCTTTAAAACAAGTTAAAACACAAAATGTGCTTTAAGGAGTCTTAAAGCACATTTTTGAAAAATTGTCTTGTAAATGAGTTTTGAGTGGCTGAATGTCCATCATTACTCTTTAATTAATATGTGTACTACTCTGTAACACATTTGGAGGTCTAGATCAATGAGAAATCAAAAATTTCACATTTATGTGCCTTGTTTTAGTGAATAGTAACTTTAATAAGCTAGTTTGTAACATATGTTGTTATAAGTAATTAAATGGGTCAACAAAGACTAAAATACCCCTAGGTAACTATTAGGGGACGTTTTTGTGGTAATGAGTCACCACTCATGTAAGTTTATTAAGTGAACAAATGATGACTAATGGTTACTATTTACTTTAACATATAAATATCTTCTAAAAGCAAAACCAATCTTCATTCTCTCATTTCTCTTCATTTCACACGCCTCCAAGCTCTCTTCTATCTTTCTTCATTCTCCATTCACGGTTTGCAATAGTACCACACCAAACTCCATCTTTGACCTCTTGTAATTCCTAGCTCACTTAACCAAATCAAAAACAAACACCACCATTCTCTTTGTCTCATCAAGCTCTTCATTCCTATCTTCTTAAAATTCCAAGAGCCCCATTTCGATGCCATGGAGTTCCACCATTGAAGGAGCTTGAGGTTATATTTCTACATATTATTGCTCTCCTTTGCTTCTAGGTAAGGAATCTCAAAGAAAAATGATGTTTCCTCCATGTTTTTATTTTGACCGAGAATCACCATTAATGGTGCTCATTATATTGCTTTGTTCTAGCTTCATTTGAATCTTCCAAGGGCTTGGTGGAGTCCTCTCTTGCTACCTATCCAAACTCTCTTTCCATTCCAAGGTAAAACAATCATCCTAATGTTCTAAGACAATATATGTATCTAGGGTTTACAATGAGATGAAGCATAAAGCTTGTATACTCATTACATTGTTTGTATAATGTTTAGAAGTTGTCAAGCAACTAAGCCTAGCCGATTTTAAACAAGGAAACATGAAAGAAGTTTGTGAGGAAAAGAGGTAAATATGCTAACCTAATGTGGTTCAATGCCTTAGGAGAAATGAGCTTATAATGCTTATTAAAACTACTTAAAGAGCTAATGGTAAATGACCTAGTAAAATGTTCTCAAGGAGACTAGTAAAAGGACATATGTGTTGTTGTATGTATTTGCAGGTCAAAGGCAAATATATTGTAGAAATTCAGTGTTTAAGGTTTATGCATTTTAAGGGCCTAAGTGCCATGCATTTTAAGGGCCTAGGTGCCATGCAATTTAAATTATGCACTATATTGTGATGTAGTGTAAATTTGGTGAAACTTTGTGTGTGAGAGTGTTCTTGGTGAATTTAGGTGTTCTTGAGTGCTTAATGGAGAAAACAAAGTGTTTTGACTTAGTAATGTTCTAGGAGAATCCATGTCAAAATTTAGGTAATGTACAAAAGTCCTAGGTGTTTAAACAAGGTTTGGTGAACTAGAAATGTTAGAAAAGACTAAGTGTTTTACTAGAGGTGAAACAATGTCTTAAGGTGTTCTAGATAAACAAAAGGACTTAGACATCAACTAGGGTTTAGGTTGGTAAGAAATGATGCTTGGGAGATGATGTTAAGATGAGGAGAAAGCATTTTGGGATAGTAGTTATCAAAGGTGAGAAACACCATTTACAAACCTAGTGTGAAATGTTATAAGTGTTGGTGAATTTTATAAGGAAAATTGAGTAACAAGTAAAACATGGAATTAGGTGTGTTTAAGATGAAATTTAGACATTAGAATATACCTAGGAACATTTGGGAAGTTTATACATTTAATGGAGGTGGAGAAATAATGCAACAAGACTTGAAAAATGCATTTTTAGCAACACTGTAGCTTTGGTCCGGGACCTAGGTTATGGGTCATGTCGTGGACCAGGTATGTAAAACAGGTTGAGATTCATCCAGTGTTTTGGTCCGGGACTTTGGCCTTGTATAAGGTCCCGGACCACCCCCTTATTTACCCCCGAGAGTCTTGTTAGCTATTGGTCCGGGACTTAAGATGGGGACCAAGTCCCGGACCACTATAAAAACTTAGTTTTAGGTTATTAAATGATGTCAAATGATAGGGATAAGTTAGTAATGATATTATAAGGTTATATAAGACATGTTAGGAGTGTTATAATGACATTTTAAAAGATGAGAAGTTAAAACAAAATGTGGAAATGAAATAACTAGAAATGTGAAGTAGTAATGTAAACAATGGACTAGTGCGTTAATTAACCGACGTTACTAAATGTGTATAGGATTCTCTCAAGGTGGAAACCAGTCGAGGCAAGGACCAAGGTATGGTTTTCTTGCAGTCTGTTGTCTACCGGTTTACACCGGCTTGTGTGTTGGTTGTTTTCTGTGTGTTTATGACCTTGTAAGATTAAAGGCATGAAAAGAGTTTACAGTTGTTTATATTATGATGGTGTTTAATTGTGACTCCTTTCCCTAGGGTGTGTCTAACTAGACCTAAACACTTGCTTGTGTGTTAACTTAACAAGTTCATTGTGTGACCACTAACAAGTGCTAACCGGGGGAGTGAGGAGTCCGGTCTGTTCCGGCCATGCGTGTGAGGATGGGAGTCGATATCATGTCCGGTTCGATTCTCTTTGTGTATGTTAGGGTTGTTTTCCAATTTGGTTTCAACCTTCCCTTAGCTTATCCAAGGCTATTTTACTGACTCACGTCGGGCCACAGGGCATACTATGTTGTTTCGGTGTGCTTGGGATTACTATATCCGACGCACCTTGGGGTTAAGTTAACCGTTCAATTTAACAGGACGGTAACGAGTTATGTAACGAGCTTAGCATGAGATTGGCAACATTCTCTAGGCTCACCGTGTATACTAACTATGGTGGAAGGTTCCTAATGTGAACTGTTTCTGTGTGGTTACGTGTGTTGTTGTGCTATGCAAATTCCCTTGCTATGCTATATATATATGTTGGGTGTTTAAAATCAATACCATGTTATCATGACAATTAGTTGCGCGTATCCCGGTAGCCGATGGGCTGTGCGTTAACCATACCAGCGAAGGTTGCTGACCCCCTCTGGGGGCTCTGTTTATTTACAGGATGAGGATCGAGGAAGCGGAGTGGCTTTAGATCCTAGGTGGTAGGAATACTTTTGGTCATTTTGGATGTTAGGCCCGGGATGCGCCTGTGCTCCCGTGGCGTTGTATTTTGATACCGTTTGTTGACAGTGGCGGATGTTTACAGTTTACAGTGGGGATGTAATTAAATACTCGGTATTGTCGGTTATGTATATATGAGGATGTTAGGACCTAATGCTCGGGAGTCTGATCATCAGACCGATACTCTTATATTTATTCTGCCTAGTTAACCACGTGGGTGGTTAACGGCGTTGTAGCACCGAACCGTTTAGTTATTGTTTAGCTGTTTATTTCCACTGCGATTTCGGTTAGTTGGTAAGTGCGTTGTAGGGGTGTTACAAAAAGTGGTATCAGAGCGTCGCTCTGATGACTAGAATACCGAGCTTAGGAATATACCGAGTTAGGAAATCTAACCGTAGTTGCCTAAGTGAACAGTTATGAGAAGGTTAACCACTAACTAAGTGTGGAAATACCTTGTTGTCGGGAAGATGCTTCAACCGTTGGACCGATAAATGTGCAAGCATAATGCTAATGAAATGTTCATGTGAATTCAGATGTCAGGTCGACCAAGAGGTAGAGGCCGCGGGCGCGGTACTGGAGATGCGGGTGACCAGGGCGAGAATACTACGGCTCAGGTTATGGCTGAGGCAGTAGCAGCCGCCGTAGCCCAGATGGTCCCGTAGTTGGTTGCTGCGATAGAGCAGGGGCAACAGCCCGAATTTCAACCACCACCGCCACTGCCACGAGAGACCAATTGGGTCAAGGCGTTGGCTGACTTGAGACCACCGTCGTTCAATGGGGAGACCGACCCTCGTAAGCTGGAGGCGTACATCTCCGAGCTGGAGACCGCCTACGAGACCTTGGCTGTACCTGCTGAAGCTAAGGTCCGTCTTGCCGCTTACTACTTGAAGGGTTCGGCACAGAGTTGGTGGAAGCTTGTGAGAGAGGATAGGATGACTGATCCTGAGTTTGGTTGGAGGGAGTACACGGCTCTGCTGCGAGCCAAGTACTACCCTGTACACGTGCAAGAGGCCAAGCGCCTAGAGCTGGACAGTCTGAGGCAGGGGGATAAGATGTCGGCTGATGAATACTACACCGCTTTCACCGGCCTTATCCACCTGTTACCGGACCTTGGGTACTCGAACCGGGTGTTGGTGAACCGTTTCTACAACGGTCTCAGCCACCGTCTCGCTACGGGATGGGGCCAGCTGAGTATACTACCTTGCAGGTAATTAAAATACCGTGTTGTGAATCAGTTTATACCGTAAGTGAATGATAATGTGGGTTGTGAGTTTGTTTTGCGGGGCATGACTGACATCCTAAATTCAGGAGTGCTATCATGCCGCTGCTAAGGTTGAGATTACCGTCCGTCTGAGGGACGAGGAGAATGCGCACAAGCGCAAGGCCACGAACGAGGGCTAGAGTCAGCAAGGGTATGGGGGAGGAAAGAAAAAGAAGCATTACCCTCAGCCCTAGAAGAGTCAGTACCAGGGTGACAAGGGCCAAGCCCAGATCACCACAGCTGAGGAGCCACTGAAGCTCACATATGCGTATGCGGCGAAGCCTCTACGCTCTCACCCGCCTAAGGGTAATTATTTAACCATGTGTATCAAGTTGAAGAGTATGTTGATAAGATATGAAGTGAGTATTGATTGTGTGTTGTTATAGCAGCTAGCGCGGGTTCTGGACCGGAGCGCCACTTCTACTGCAAGTGGTGTAACGGAGACCACCCCGGCAAAGACTGCAAGGGAAACGATGTGGAGTGTCGTTACTGCCAGGAGATGGGGCACCGCGAGTTTGAGTGCTGGCAGAACCCCAACAGTAGGAACTACAGGCCAAAGGGGCAGTGGAAGGGTAAGACTACCGCGACCACCGAAAGCCCGAAAGCGATAAACCAGCAATCCTCTGACAAGGGGAACATGAACTCCCAGAAAGGGAAGGGGCCGGGAACCGGCAAGGCCGCCCTGAATGTAGTGGACCGGTCTGAGGCACCAGGACCCTCTTCTAGACCAGGTACCACCTAAACTGCTGAGTGAAATAATTGATTGCTTACCGCATTTCATGCATGAGTGTTAGAAGTCTAAGTGTATAAACAAGTAAGTAAAGGGTTAGAATACAATGTGAAAGACACATAAAGTTAGGTAATTTGGAAACTTAGGAACCTTCAATATCTGTTATCCAATCCCGCCCACACCGAACCCTGAAGAGACAACTATCAGCATCACCGAATTCCCACTAGAGCAATGTCAGGTTATCCAGCCAGGTATGATATTCTTAAATGGATACCTGACACCGGAAGCACAAATCCACATCATCAGGCGATGCAACGAACTTGGAGCAGCCCAGGCGGTTTCTACACACCCGAATACCCGAGCGGATCAAAGATGAAGCTGAAGATGATGTGCATGGGTAAGGACTGGAATCCTTACACCAAGTCATATCAAGATGTGCGAGCTGAAGACGGAGCAACTGTACCAGGTATACCTGAAGAGTTCCTTGTGGTTGTTAACCACGCCGTGGGAATTGCTCAGCAAGTTGAATCGGAACCGATTCCGAACGTTAAAGCAGACTTGTGTATTGTGAACTTCTACCAGAAAGGTGGACGGTTAGGGTTACACCAATATGAGGACGAGTCACCCGAGTCTCTAAGTAAGGGAGTACCCGTGGTGTCTTGGTCCATTGGTGATACCGCAGTGTTTATGTACACAGCGAGAAGCGTGGTGATCTCGCAAAGAAGCTAGTGTTGGAGTCAGGTGACGTGTTAATCATGGGAGGGCAGTCAAGGATGTTATACCACGGTATCAAGAAGATCAAACTGAATACCGCAACGTCGACAGTGGTCAATGCCACACATCTGAAACCCGGACGTTTGGATTTGACTTTCAGGCAGTTTTAGAGCCTTGTGTAAACATGTAATGTATTAAGCCAGTTGTATGTTAAGGATGCTATATTTAGCCATGTCCACAATGTAAACCAACTTATGGTGTAAAGAGTGTGTTAATGAATAAAGAGTTGTTGTTTTGGAGTATGTCAACCGTGTTACTACCGTATACTTATAAGTTTGCCAATGAATCAGGCTGTGCACTCAGAACGGGAGGTATACTGAGTGTCTGCAATAAGGCAGAAGCCGGCAAGAGCGGCACAATCCTCACCGGTACCTTTCCAGTGAATGGTGTGGACGCATCGATCTTGTTCGACTCTGGAGCCTCACATACATTCATTTCACTATCTTTTGCGAAGAGGCTGGGGTTAGACGGTGAAGAGATGCCTGACTTCGTAGTCACTCTCCCATCGAAAGAGCGGATCAGGTGTACCTGCTACTACCGAGATGCTGTTGTACGAATCAGAGATGAGGAGTTTCCGATCGACTTGATAGAGTTCGACGGACTAGGTTTTGATGTGATTGTCGGGATGAACTGGTTGGAGCGGTACAAGGGTAGAATCCTAGGTGCCGAGCATCGTCTGCTTCTTCGGAGTCCATCTGGGGTTACTATATCATACCGCTAGAGGCCCAGGGAGCCTTCGACACAGATCATCACCGCCATGGCCATGTATCGTGAGTTACGACGAGGGAATGATGTATACCTCTGCTATGTCCAGGACATAAAGAGAGACCCTGAGTTTAGCCCAGATGTGCCAGTAGTGTCGGAGTTTCCTGATGTATTTCCTAAGGAACTGCCGGGCATGCCGCCAGCACGGGAAGTTGAGTTTGAGATTGATTTGATTCCGGGCACCAGACCAATTGCGAAGGCACCTTATCGTATGACTCCAGCAGAGATGACAGAGCTCAAGGAGCAGCTAAGAGACCTACTCGACAAGGGATTTATCCGCCCTAGCGTTTCACCATGGGGAGCGCCGGTCCTCTTCGTGAAGAAGAAGGACGGTAGCCTCCGCCTGTGTATTGACTATCGAGAGCTGAATGCAGTTACGGTGAAGAACCGTTATCCTTTACCACGCATCGACGACTTGTTTGATCAGTTGAGAGGAGCATCAGTATTCTCCAAGATAGATCTACGATCCGGTTACCATCAGATTGCCATCCGTGAGAGTGACATTGAGAAGACCGCTTTTAGAACCAGATATAGACATTATGAGTTTACGGTTATGCCGTTTGGTTTATCCAATGCACCAGCCAAGTTTATGGACTTAATGAACCGCTTGTTCCAAGATCAGTTGGACAAATCAGTGGTAGTCTTCATCGACGATATACTTGTGTACTCGAAATCGAGAGGTGAGCATCAAAGCCACCTGAGATGTGTGTTGCAAACATTGAGAAAGAATCAGTTGTATGCTAAATTTTCTAAGTGTGAGATTTGGTTGAACCAAGTATCCTTTCTTGGACATGTGATTTCTGAGGTCGGGATCGCTGTTGATCCGGCAAAGATAGATGCAGTGCGCACCTGGCCTAGGCCGAAGACAGTTACCGACATCAGGAGCTTCCTCGGTCTGGCAGGTTATTATAGGAGATTTGTGAAGGACTTCTCCAGTGTCTCGAAGCCGCTGACTTCCTTAATGAAGAAGGATGCACCATTCGAGTGGACAGTCGACTGTGAGAGTTCTTTTCAAAGGCTCAAGGATGCTCTGACATCTGCACCAGTCCTGACTATACCAGACGGTCCAGATGGTTTTGAGGTCTATTGCGACGCATCAGGCAGAGGTATGGGTTGTGTGTTGATGCAACACGGGAAGGTCGTGGCATACGCCTCCCGACAGCTGAAGAAGCATGAAGAGAACTACCCTACCCACGACTTAGAATTGGGTGCCATTGTCTTCGCATTGAAGATATGGCGACATCATTTGTATGGGGTAAGCGTGACAATTTATTCTGACCATAAGAGTTTGAAGTACTTGTTCACTCAGAAGGAGTTGAACATGAGACAAAGAAGGTGGGTCGAGTTCTTAAACGACTATGACATCAATTTACAGTATAAGGAGGGTAAGGCGAATGTGGTAGCTGACGCATTGAGTCGCCGAGCACACTCTCTCCATTCGCTAGTCTCTCATACTAGCTTGGTTGAAGAGGTGCGGAGTGCTCAGATGACGGATCAGTATATGATGGAGATTAGACAGAAGCTTATTGATGGCACATTCGAGGGTCAGAAGTACGACTTCAGACTCCACGATGATGACCTGATTAGGCTTAATGGCTGACTGTGTATTCCGAGGAGTAGCGCTGAGCTGAAGGAGCGCATACTGAGTGAATCCCATTGTTCTACGACTTCGATTCACCCCGGAGCTTCAAAGATGTATAAGGGTATGAAACATTATTTTTGGTGGGCTGGAATGAAAAAGGATGTGAATGATTATGTATTGAGGTGTCTCACTTGTCAGAAGGTCAAGTTTGAGCACCGACGGCCTGGTGGTATGGTTCAGCCAATGCCAGTGCCTGAGTGGAAGTTCCATGACATTTCTATGGACTTCGTAGTAGGGCTTCCGCCTACAAGGGGAGGTATGAATATGATTTGGGTTGTTGTAAACCGACTGACCAAGGTGGCTCGATTCATACCGATGAAGGACACCTGGAAAGTGGCTAAGCTTGCAGAGCTCTTTGACAGAGAGATTGTTAGACATCATGGAGTACCGAAAACGATTGTATCTGACAGGGATAAAAGATTTTTATCGAGGTATTGGAGATCCACACGAGAAGCACTGGGTACTGAATTGAAATTGAGTACGGCGTTTCACCCACAGACAGATGGTCAGAGTGAGCGCACCATCCAGACACTTGAGGATATGTTACGTGCATGTGCACTTGACTTTCAGACCAGCTGGATTGATAAGTTACATCTGATCGAATTTAGTTACAACAACAGTTACCATGCTTCGATCAAGATGTCTCCCTTCCAGGCCTTGTACGGTAGACCATGCCGCACGCCATTATGCTGGGATGAGTCGAGTGAGACGGTCATTATAGGACCAGAGTATCTGGAACAGGTTTAGGCAGAAGTTCGCCAGATCCGGGCTAACATGAAGGCAGCTCAGGATAGACAGAAGTCGTACGCTGATGTGCGCAGACGTGACCTGGAGTTCGCCGTAGGCGATCAGGTATTTCTTAGGGTATCCCCCATGAAGGGAGTGTTTCGTTTTGGCCAGATTGGCAAATTGAGCCCGAAATATGTGGGGCCTTATGTTGTAACGGAGCGGATCGGCCCGGTAGCTTATAGACTTGATTTACCCGCCGAGCTGGGCAAGGTACATGATGTATTTCATGTGTCACAGTTGAAGAAATATATGTCTCATCCGTCTCATGTACTTCAGCCGGAAAGGCTAACCTTAGAGCCGACCATGCGATCAGTGGAGACTCCCGTACGGATTCTGGACACTAAGACTCGAGACACTCGCCATAAGTCCGTGAGACTGGTGAAGGTCCTCTGGTCTAACCAGGACGTTAAGGAGGCCACTTGGGAGCTGGAAGATAAGATGAAGGTGAAGTACCCGTCATTGTTTACTTCTTAGTGTTTATATGTATAGGGTACGGGGCGTACCCCTTTTAAGGGGGGTAGAGCCGTTTCGGTTATGAATATGTGCGACATGTATTTATATACATTGTCTATATGATGTTGTTATCTTGTTATGCTACAGACCGTTGTGTCTGAGTGATGTTATGTTGTTTGGATCTTGTGTCTGATGTTATGTAAGTGTGTTGTTAATGTGGTTAATGTCATTATGGAAGCATTGTGTTATAAGTATTCCCCGTGTTCTAATATTACAGATATGTGGGAAGTGTGAACTTTGGGGACAAAGTCCTTTTAAGGGGGGTAGATTGAAATACCCCAAACCTAGGTATGTTGTTTAAACATTAAATTATGGTGTATTAAGACTAAAAAGTGTCTTAGAAACATTGTTAAACAATTTAAACCATAGGAAACACAAATAAATACCTTAAGGTCAATATGGGCTAAAATGTGCTCTAAGCTTGGGATAAGTTTGGTTAAGACCTAATAAGCTTACCAATACTTTATTTATATGTTAATGAACATATTAAATCAATTACCAAAGAAAACCAAGCTTGAAAACAAGTTAAAACACAAAATGTGCTTTAAGGAGTCTTAAAGCACATTTTTGAAAAATTGTCTTGTAAATGAGTTTTGAGTGGCTAAATGTCCATCATTACTCTTTAATTAATATGTGTACTACTTTGTAACACATTTGGAGGTCTAGATCAATGAGAAATCAAAAATTTCACATCTATGTGCCTTGTTTTAGTGAATAGTAACTTTAATAAGCTAGTTAGTAACATATGTTGTTATAAATAATTAAATGGGTCAACAAAGACTAAAATACCCCTAGGTAACTATTGGGGGCCGGTTTTTGTGGTAATGAGTCACCACTCATGTAAGTTTATTAAGTGAACAAATGATGACTAATGGTTACTATTTACTTTAACATATAAACATCTTAAAAGCAAAACCAATCTTCATTCTCTCATTTCTCTTCATTTCACACGCCTCCAAGCTCTCTCCTTCTTCATTCTCCATTCACGGTTTGCAATAGTACCACACCAAACTCCATCTTTGACCTCTTGTAATTCCTAGCTCACTTAACCAAATCAAAAACAAACACCACCATTCTCTTTGTCTCATCAAGCTCTTCATTCCTATCTTCTTAAAATTCCAAGAGCCCCATTTCAGTGCCATGGAGTTCCACCATTGAAGGAGCTTGAGCTTATATTTCTACATATTATTGCTCTCCTTTGCTTCTAGGTAAGGAATCTCAAAGAAAAATGATGTTTCCTCCATGTTTTTATTTTGACCGAGAATCACCATTAATGGTGCTCATTATATTGCTTTGTTCTAGCTTCATTTGAATCTTCCAAGGGCTTGGTGGAGTCCTCTCTTGCTACCTATCCAAACTCTCTTTCCATTCCAAAGTAAAACAATCATCCTAATGTTCTAAGACAATATATGTATATAGGGTTTACAATGAGATGAAGCATAAAGCTTGTATACTCATTACATTGTTTGTATAATGTTTAGAAGTTGTCAAGCAACTAAGCCTAGTCGATTTTAAACAAGGAAACAAGAAATAAGTTTGTGAGGAAAAGAGGTAAATATGCTAACCTAATGTGGTTCAATGCCTTAGGAGAAATGAGCTTATAATGCTTATTAAAACTACTTAAAGAGATAATGGTAAATGACCTAGTGAAATGTTCTCAAGGAGACTAGTAAAAGGACATATGTGTTGTTGTATGTATTTGCAGGTCAAAGGAAATATATTGTGGAAATTCAGTGTTTAAGGTTTATGCATTTTAAGGGCCTAAGAGCCGTGCATTTTAAGGGCCTAGGTGCCATGCAATTTAAATTATGCACTATTGTGATGTAGTGTAAATTTGGTGAACTTTGTGTGTGAGAGTGTTCTTGGTGAATTTAGGTGTTCTTGAGTGCTTAATGGAGAAAACAAAGTGTTTTGACTTAGTAATGTTCTAGGAGAATCCATGTCAAAATTTAGGTAATGTACAAAAGTCCTTGGTGTTTAAACAAGGTTTGGTGAACTAGAAATGTTAGAAAAGACTAAGTGTTTTACTAGAGGTGAAACAATGTCTTAAGGTGTTCTAGATAAACAAAAGGACTTAGACATCAACTAGGGTTTAGGTTGGTAAGAAATGATGCTTGGGAGATGATGTTAAGATGAGGAGAAAGCATTTTGGGATAGTAGTTATCAAAGGTGAGAAACACCATTTACAAACCTAGTGTGAAATGTTATAAGTGTTGGTGAATTTTATAAGGAAAATTGAGTAACAAGTAAAACATGGAATTAGGTGTGTTTAAGATGATATTTAGACATTAGAGTATACCTAGGAACATTTGGGAAGTTTATACATTTAATGGAGGTGGAGAAATAAAGCAACAAGACTTGAAAAATGCATTTTTAGCAACTCTGTAGCTTTGGTCCGGGACCTAGGTTATGGGTCATGTCCCGACCAGGTATGTAAAACAGGTCGAGAGTCATCAGTGTTTTGGTCCGGGACTTTGGCCTTGTATAAGGTCCCGGACCACCCCCTTATTTACCCCCGAGAGTCTTGTTAGCTATTGGTCCGGGACTTAAGATGGGGACCAAGTCCCAGGCCACTATAAAAACTTAGTTTTAGGTTATTAAATGATGTCTAATGATAGGGATAAGTTAGTAATGATATTATAAGGTTATATAAGACATGTTAGGAGTGTTATAATGACATTTTAAAAGATGAGAAGTTAAAAAAAATGTGGAAATGAAATAACTAGAAATGTGAAGTAGTAATGTTAACAATGGACTAGTGTGTTAATTAACCGACGTTACTAAATGTGTATAGGATTCTCTCAAGGTGGAAACCAGTCGAGGCAAGGACCAAGTATGGTTTTCTTACAGTCTGTTGTCTACCGGTTTACACCGGCTTGTGTGTTGTTTGTTTCTGTGTGTTTATGACCTTGTAAGATTAAAGGCACGAAAAGAGTTTACAGTTGTTTATATTATGATGTTGTTTAATTGTGAATCCTTACCCTTGGGTGTGTCTAACTAGACCTAAACTGAAATACCCCTAACCTTTAAAATATAATTAAATGATCTATTAATGATCTAAGATGATTATTAAACATCTAAATATTATTGGGGAACAATCTAAAAGATCTCAACAAGGCAAAACACACGCCTTAAGATCGGTAAAGCCGAAATGTGCTTTAAGACACCATAAAGATTGTGTGACCTCAAATAGGATCCAAAGTGGATTCCTAAGTATTATAATGAAGTAAGGAACACAACAAAACCGTTCTCAAGGAGAACTAAGCTCAGGAACACCCCCGTGACACAAAAATGTGCACTAAAACACCTTAAAGCACGTTTTTGGTGAGATTGCCTTTTATATTGATTTTTAATGGGCTTAAAAATTATAATTACCCTTAAATATGATATTTTATCATATTATCATATTAGGAATTTAATTCCAGAAATTTACGAATTTTTACAAATTTAATATTAAAATATTAATAAAACCCCAAAGTGGGGCCCGCATGAGTCAAATTGACCAAGTATGGTCAATGGTCAAGTAATGACCCATTTGACCTAAAGGAAATCGGCTGGCAAGGAGGTGGGAAGGCAGCATAAGTCCTTGATTGACAATAATTCCTACCTAATACTTTACTTTTTGAAAATAACTTATTTTTTCCATTATTTCCTACCTTTCCCACCTTCTCCTTTCTTCCTTGTCCGATTCCACACTGCCCAGCCGAGTTCTTCCTTCCTTTGAAGCTCTCAAGTCTGTTCTTGAGCATGGAAGGCAAGCCTAGCTCCTAAGCTCTTAATGTAAGTGTTTTAATGTCATTTTAGCTCTTTTTCTTCATCTCTTCACTACCAACACCTAGATTTCGTGGCTCATCAATTCCTATGGCTTATTCTCAGTGTTCTAAGTTAGAACAAGAGCTAACTCGGTTGAGACCAGTAGAGGGACCAAGGTTGTTCAAATCTACATTTTAAGGTAAAAAACATACCTTAAGCCTCTCAATCTTTCAAGCGGTTTTCTTCCTCTGATTTTTATGAGTTTATACACTCATAATCTTCATAATTACATGTTCATTCAGTTGGTTAGCCATTTGGAGCAAGGGTGACCAAGATCCAAGAGAAATACTCCCTTTTAAGGCATTTTTCCAAGGTAAAACCTAATAACAAGGTAGCATTTCGAGATCTCAACTATTTCCTATGTCAATATGGTGGATCTAACACCTTGTGGTGTGTTTGGTTCAGGTCGAAACCACTTAGAACTTCCCTTGCATTTTTAAGGTGATTTTTGCCTTAAATCTTACATTAATTATTCCTTATGGTTAAGCTCAAGCTTGGAGTGTAACCATATCTTGTTTTTGTGTATTAAACATGTCTAAAACATGTGGTGATTTTTCCTACAAGTGGCCGAGAGCATACAAGGCATAATCAAGGTATAAACACCTTAAACTTATGATTTTTATAATTTTTAAGCATATATATATACATGGCCGAGAGTGAAATTTCATATATAGGTCATATTGACCTAAAAATGGAAAAAAATGGCTAAGATAAATTTTAAGCTAGTCATTTAAGAGATTTAATTGACATAATGGTCAAATTATGACATTATGTGGAAAAATTTTAAACAAGGTGAGGCCGAAAATATATGCTATATTTTGAGACATTTATTGTGTAATTTATTTTGCAAGTTCAAGGTTGTAATAAGGCCATGTCAATAGGCCATTTTAATTTAAGTTTATAAGCTTATTTAGTTTTATTTATGCTTATATAATTAAGTTGGGGCCAAATCATAATTACTAGAAAATATAAAGCCGTGGGCTTAATTTAGAGGAGTTTAGGGTCTTTAAATGAATTTAATAAAATTATAACATTTTATAAAGTTTTGGGTCAAAATTGAAAAAATAGAAAAGTATGGGGTATTGTTGGTAATTACCGAAAGTTTGAGTCCCAATTGGAATTAGAAGTCAAAGTTGACTATATAGGAGACTTTGACCAACTTTGGAGAATTTTAGAAATTAAAATACTACCTTATAATAAGATACTTATTAAATTGTAAAAGATTTATAAGACTTGGGTGGTATTGTGATTTCCAAAAACTTGGGGTACTAAAAGGAGTTTAGTACAAACCTTAAGTTGTTAGGAATTTTTAGGAATTGATTTGGTTAAATTTGGAGTTAATTGAATTAAATAAGTATAATATAAGGTATTTCATAATATTGTTACAAATGGGTAACATATGTGGTAAAATCGAGATTTAGAGAAAGTATAAGGTTAAGAATATGCTTATAACCTTTTGGTATAGTTTGGTAATTTTTGGAATTTTGTACAAGATTTTATAAGGACATATGTATAATATATGGTTTTAATGGGATTAGAATACTATATGTTATAAGAAGGGAAATTGGTTGAATTAGAAAGTTAAGTGGTCGTATGAAATAGTGAGAAATTTACCCGTTTCCATTGTGTGCATGGGCAATGTGGTATATGTGCGACATATAGAATTGTTTTATCAGTAGTAAAGGCTTGTGCAGCGTGCTGTCATTTCATTGGTTGAATGTGAATTGCGATTCTTGAGGGTGGCTTAATGTGCCTCACATATGGCTTTGCTAATTTAGGTGATACACCATACTTTATCTATGATCGCGGTTGCGTATGCTATGTTCTCGGGGGAAGGACAACTATATACCTTCATGGTGCTCATATCAGAAGTGACCACACCCCGAAATCAACATGCGGTGGTGAGTTGGTTGCAATTCTGTTTATTTTCTTACTGTTATTTTGTAACTTGATCCAGTTTTGCATTCTCACTGTACAGGTTTCTAGATACCGCTGGTTTGAAGAGGTCTAGTGCTTATCTTATCAATGGAGTTGTGATATTCTTCTCTTGGATGGTGAGTGACAAGCCTATCTTATTATACTGTGAATATGCTACTGCTGTTTCCCCCTAACTTTATGGACGCTGATATTATTGTTGGATTAGATAGGAGGAATTCTGAAAGTCTTCATTGTATATATTGGACGAATGCTATACTTCCTCTGTTCAGTAATACATATCATTTTAGCTTTTAGACTTTGTTCAGACTTAGAGATAATTTTCACTTGTACGCCTATCACTCTTTCTCAGAACATGCAAAAACGATCATTATCTGTCTTGAAAAGTAGCAAATATTACTATTAACGATTGCTACTAATACTAAGCTGAATAGGGTTATATAGGTCATTTTATCACCGGTAGCTTGGTTGGGAGTGGAGTACACTAGTGACCGAGTTCAAGGCACCCCACTCCTCAAATATCATCATAAAGATCTACCATCTATATGTTTTGGCCATAATAGAGAGAAAAGTGACCTTACAGCATATGCTTGTGCAAATCTTGTAAATTAGGAAAGCTACTTACTGCAGCTTATAGATTTTATGGAACTTTTGGTGATCGTTCTGATCCTTTAATATAACACTAGTTACCAAAATTAAATACGATGAAAACTTGCACCCCAAGTTCTCTTATTGACTGAAGTTCTGCCCAGGTAGGGCACACGGACACTTTTCTCTCTATTATGGCCAAAACTGGCATTTGATGCGTTACATTTTCTTATCTAAATGCTTGCCGAGTACACATATCGCCCCTTGTTGATTTTTGTTCCCCAACCCAAGGGGATTGAATGAAGTCTAGATCTTGCTACATGCTTTATCCTTAACAACTTAATGCTGAACATTCTTCAATGATTTACCCATTTTATGCAGGTTGCTAGAATTCTTTTGTTTGTCTACATGTTTTACCACGTGTACTTACACTATGATCAGGTACTGCATTATTTTATTCTTAACGCTTCATTTTTCGCACAAATCCCTAATTTACTCCGGTTTTCTAACCTTTTTCATCTCTTGTGCATACTTTGATGGGGCTGTAAATGGGAATGCATTTACTATCCTGTTGTGTAGTAGTAGTACCTGGGGAAAACTTGGGCAAATACTGTTGTGATTATGTCCAAATCTATTTTTGGCTATATTAGTATGTGTTTTCTTTGTCTTAAAGCTCTTTGATCGTGATAAGACCATCTTGTTGTTTAAGTCGTCCATGTGGATGATTTATTACCCGAAATTCAAACCACGAGTGTTGATAATTTTGATAGTAAAGACATAAGGGGTCGGTATGGGAAGTAGCTGTTTTGCTAGCTGCTTATTCTTCCTTTTTGAGAGTAAATATTGTTCACCCTAGCTGCTCTCACTATTGAGAGGAAGAAGCTATCTGGTCGGCGTTAGCTGCTAAAAAATACAGAGTATTGATCTCTAGAGAGATTAAAATGTGTTGGTATTCTGTTTGCTTCCCTGATGACTGCGTTAGTTAAGCAATCTAATATCGGATGATGGCGGTGAAGATGGTAAGATTTAATATACATAGTCCTCAGATAGTGCTGAATTTAGTACTATAGAATATACATTTGCACGAATTGTGACTTGGAATGTATAGAATGGGACATGATCTGTGGTGATTTTGACCAATGGCAGGTTTCCCAGATGCATCCAGCAGGATACCTTCTGGTATTTGCAGTTCCATCGGTGTTAGCCACGATGAACTTGATGTGGTTTGGTAAGATCGTCAAGGGGCTAAAGAAGACTTTGACAAAACGGCAGTGAGTCTAGAGGGGAAGAGAATGGGGGAATTGTAATTTTTCTTGATAATATTCTTTTGCTGAGTTTCTTCTTTTTTCTGGGATTACTCATCATTGTGCAAACGGAAGCATTAGTTTTGAAATCACCGATAGTTATAAAAAAAGAGACACGAACAAATTACACTTTTCCATTCCAACACACCATACAAATTTACTGAATTTAACATAGCCACACCTTCCTTCTTCCTTCACATTCATCACCACGCCCTGAAAAATCCAACAACAAGAAGATAAATCAATTAACTATAACTCCTTCATAACAATTTCATCATCACTAATTACCACATTATCCCTACCAGAAACATTATGATAAACGTAACTAAACTAAAATCACCTTTCTTAGAAGTTGTTATCAACAAGCTCTCCATTCAAGAACTCTCTGTAAGCAGCAACAGGCCAACTAAATCCACGAAACAACAATCTACTAGCCAACGGAACGTCAATAATAATCTCTTTCTGAGTTGGTTTCTTCTCATCCCTAATCGCAATCAAGTAACTCCTACCAACCCATCCAATCCACCCCGCAATATATAGAAACAAGATCCCTGGAGTAATAAATTCTCCCCAGTGTCTCTGATCACCACTCACAATCAAATGAGGTAGTCCATCAGTACCACACAGCAATCCGTATTTCCCGTAATTATCAAACCTTCTCTTCGTCTTCTCCATTGTCGCTTTAATTGCAAGCGCTGGTGCGCTGTCAGGTGCGTACAGTTTCAACGAGGATTCGAGTTTTTTCAGCTGTTGTTTCTCACGCTTTGCGAATTGTTTGGACTCTTTGCACGGGTTAAACCGGCGATATCGGCTACAGCGGGTTGTGGTGCTGATAGTAGGATTGAGGATAAGGCGAGTGCGGCGGAGAAAGCTTTTACGGAGGAAGAGACGGTTGAGGTGGAGTCATTGTTTTGTAGGGAGCATGAGATGGTTGTTGCTGGGAGTTGTTTGATTCTGATGGATCTGGATGATGAGAGATTTGGTTTGAGCATGGAAGTGGAGGAGAGGTTTGAGGGAATTGTGAGAGACATGGCTGGAGGCCCAGGGGTTTCTCCACTCTGGTAAACTAACTGCCTTCTTGTGATTTGATCGGATCAAGAAGAGTAGGGAGGGAAGAAGAAGAAGAAGAAGATGATGATGGAGAGATGGGATTTAGATTCCGGAGATTAGTGGAGGAGTAGATGCTGTGGTGGTATGATGGATAAGAAATGATGAGGTGGAGTGTTCTGATTGGATTTCCGTGGGGTCTTTGTGGATTGTTTCTCTATCATATCTATCTGTATGGCAATGAAGATGAAAAGAAAGAGTGGTGGGTTTGGTAGTATCACTTGAGTCGACCACAAGCCTTGGAGTTCAAATATATTCTCCTCCTTCCTACCATGTATTGTTATAATATTCTTTTAGTCATGTATACATAATACATACATACTAATAAATATTATATCCCTAAAAAGCTTAATAATCATTATATTGTAATTGATGGTTATAAACATTTTGCATAAATAATGAATCATGGTCATGGTATCGCCTTTCAGATAGCTTCTTTAATACTACCTTAGAGTCTTCTTAGGGTCAATTTATGAGAGCACTTTTGAATCAAATCCGTTACTTTTATGACAATTGGGTGATGTACTTTATAATTAGTCAATTTTTACGTCAAAATAATCTTCTGTAATTGATTTATATAACTTGTATTTTCTTAGTATACATTTCTCTGATGTTTAGAATAAGGTAATCACACACAACACTTTTCTATCCTTTTAGTTCATATCTCAATCTAAATACCTAGCCATAGATCTAGGACCATAGCTATCACCGGATACATCAATTTGCTTGGAACACGAAATATATTCTAAACCCAAAAAAAACCCAAATAGGTTATGGGCTCAAACTTTCAACCGAAATAGATTTTTAAGGCTAGTTATCTTGGCGTGTTATGTCTTTTGCATTAAACGTGAGTTATATTTTAGTCAAATTCATGTTATATTTATTGCCAAATCTAATCAGTTATTTATTAATGATATTTATCATTCGAATTATATCCTTTACATATATCCTTAACCAGACCGAAGATGGTGCAAGCCGCCCGCGTTTAGAATTGTGCGGATGGGTGACTGGATAGTCCAGTCAGCGGCTGACTGAATTGTTTTTTGATATATTAATTTTAAATTATTGTATCTATTAAAATATAAGTCCAAAATAAAAAAAAAAATTGCACCATTGTTCATCTAAGTTCAAGCTCTTCAAAACAAGACCAGACATGAATATGTTTTGAGAAATTTAAAAATTTATGTTAATTACATGTACATATCAACATATATCAACGACACTTATGATTCACCACATACAGTTTAAAATACACCATATAACATTAATAATACATCACAAAACAATAATGATTCAGTATTTGTTTTGAAGTTTGGTATCTAATTCACCACTTATTAGTTAATGAATCATATTACCAATTTCAATGAATCATAATATCAAATTTCATGAATCATAACATCATTTTAGTGTATCATCAGTAACATATAAAAATAAAAATTTTAAACAATAATACAACACAAAACAATACTTGGTACGTAAGAAAAATACATGATTCACCATATAAGGTTTAAAATACACCATACAACAATAATAATTGTTATGCCCCAGTTTTTTTTATTTCGTTCTACTTTTATTTTGTTTCGGTTCAGTAAGGGAGAATAAAATATTCTTACTTTATTCTAACGGGATTATGTCATTTATGGCAGATTATCCTAAGTTAGAAGATATGAGGGCTATCATATTCTTTTGTTTTGTTATTAATTAATAAGTTAGGAAATTACCTTCTTTTTATTCCTATTTCCTAACTTCCCTTTTTATATTTCTAACTCATATTTCCCTTCCTTCTTAATTTAACTTTATGCTCATTCCCTCACGTTAGTTTCCTCCATCCTTCTCACAACGCCCGCTCTGCAAGTTTTCTTCTTCCTCCCTCATCTTTCTCTTCTTTACTAGTCAAACATTAATCTGGATTCTGTTGCGTAGTTGGTGATCTGAAACTGCCAGATTGCGAGTGCGGGGAGAATTTGAGTTGCATTGTCGATCCCCATTTCGTTTTGTTGCTCCTCATTCCGGTTCTGGTTGTTTTCCAAATTGTTCGAGCGTGGGTGATTTTGAGTGGAGCGATGTGTAGAGTCCGCAGGGATGGATTTGCGTCGGATGTGAGGTAGGTGGTGAATGGATTCGGGTGTGTGTGTTCAACCACGGGGATTTCCAGTTTTGTCCATTTTCCGTATATGATTGTTTGATTCTCTGGTTGTGATGTTTCTTGTTGATTTTGGTTTGCGTTTTGATCTGCCAAAACCCCGTGGGAATGTGTTTTTGATTCGCTACTTTGCTATGATAAATTATGTATAAATTGTGGGAGATTTCTGCCATTGATGAGTTGTGAGTTCGCACTGTTTTTCTGCAGTTTTCGCAGCATCCGGACTTGCATCCGGACATGCAAGTCCGGATGTGGCTTTGGACGCCCCTGTTATGCTTTGTTCTGTGCGTTGTCTAGACGGGATGCAAGGATGAATTTCGGGGTTACTGTTCGACTTGTGTCCAAACATGTAAGTCCGGACACAAGTTCGGACGCACATTTACTGTCGTGCGGACTTTGTCCGGACATGTAAGTCTGACATATGTTCGGACGCCTTTTAATTTTGAAATCGACTTACGTCCGGACTTGTGACCCCGGACGTAAGTCCGGACGTGTGTAAACTTGTCCTCGGCGTGTGTCCGAACATGCAAGGTCGGACGCATGTCCGAACACGTGTCTGTTTTTGCATAACTTTTACGTTTTAGCTCCGTTTTGACCGTCGTTCATGGAGTTGTGTTCCTTTTGCTGAGTACTATCTATTTTGATGTGTTTTGGCCAATGATTATGAATATTTTTCTTTGAAAGTATTCATTAAGTGTTTGATCTCTGTCTTGCTCAAAGGAGCGTTTGAGCTTCTGTCTTCTGTCTGGCTTTCGTTTGTATTGGTCGTTATACGACTTCTGTTTTGTTAAGACTTCTGATCTGTTTAATAAGCTTATGTCTTCTGATCTGTTCTGTTATAAGCTTTTGCTCTGTTTTTGCAAAGCTTCTGTTTTGGGGACCTAGATGTTAGCTTCTGAGCCTTTGATAGTTGGGTCTGACTAGCATGTTGCGCAGGAATTCCTTCTGTATTAGTTCCTTGGGGTTTCCCTTTGAACGTTTAGGCACCGACGGGGCCGCTTAGCTTTCTCTACAGCTTTTGATGTGGAATCTACGGATCCATAGGGCCTTAGTGTTTGCCCTTCTGATGTGTCGGCTTGTGTCTAGGGTCCCACCTCTGTTTTTATTAAGCTTCTACTCTGAATTTCTTTGTGTGTGGTTTGCTTTGCTCTGGTTTAGACTTCTGTTCAGTTGCTCAGCTTCTCTCTCTACTCTGATTTGAACTTCGGTTTCTGTTCTGATCTGTCTCTCTTCTAATTTGGGAAAGCTTCATCTTCTGTCTGATTTCTTCTACGACTTCTAGTCTATTTTGCTAAGCTTATGTATATGTATACATATATGTTCAGTATTAGTTTTGAGCATGCTCAGCTGATGAAGTTTATCACCTGTTGAGCTATAGTTTGGCTCACCCCTATTTCCGTCTGATTTGCAGGTTTAAACCATATTTGAAGATTCGACGTTTGCTATTCATTTGACTTCCGTTGTGTTTTTCACTGTTTTTGTAATTGTGGCTTGAGGCCCCTTTTGTACTTCAATTATGTTATGTAATATAGTTCGCTTCCGCATGTAAATGTTCGTATAACTTTTGTAATCATTGTTTCTGATAATAAAAGTGTACTTTGTTTCAGTTTTTGGGTTTCGTGTGTTAGAGTCTTGTGTTGTTAGGTAATAGACACACGGCGTGTAGCGTCCCTAACTCCTAGGCCGGTTTTGGGGTCGTTAATAATACACTACAAAACAATAATGCTTTTTATCGGTTCCGAAGTTTGTTATCTAATTTGCCACTTATTAGTTAATGATTCATAATATAAATTTTAATGAATCATAATATCAAAATTTATGAATCATATTATGATTTTAGTGTATCTTCGTATACATATAAAAAGAAAATTTTTAAACAATAATACATCACAAAATAATATTCGGTACATAAGAAAAATACATGATTCACCACATAGTGTTTAAAAAACACCATACATCAATAATAATAATAATACACTACAAAACAGTAATTATTTTTTGTCGGTTTCAAAATTTATAATCTAATTCCCCACTTATTAAATAAATGATAATATCAATTTGAATAAATCATAATATAAAAATTAATGAATCATATTATCATTTTAGTGTATCATCATACACATGTAAAAATAGGTTTTTTTCAAAGTTATCAAAACATATTCATCACTGGTCTTGTTTTGAAGAGCTTAAATTTAGATGAACAGTGATATTTTTTTTCATTTTGAATTTATATATTAAAAGTTACAACAATTTAAAGTTAATATGATAAAAAGGTAGCCTAGTCAACAAAACAATCCAGTCAGCAGCTGACTGGAACAGCCACATCACCAGTTCGCACGCTGTTCTTCACATAACCGCCGTACACACGAATTTGCCATCCATTAGAGCATGTTAAGTCATGTCGAAATTCGAATTCCGGGTTAACATTGCTAGTACAATTTTGTGTGGGATTCAATTAAACTTGTAGCACAAGTTGTTGGATACACCATGACATAGAATGCCTGTGTACATATATTTATGGTTAATAAAAATTATTAATAATATATTTGAATTCTGATGTGACTTAAATTTATACTCATTATACTTTTTAATACAATATAAATGTAGCTAGAAATAAATAGACTTGTAATCCGATAGTGATGTAATTACTTGTAGTACATCCACATCAAGAAAAGTAAACAAATTACTATTATTTTATTATTTTCATCTCACAATCTCTCTTTTCTTTGCCTAAATTAATTAAAAAGTGCTAAAAATCTCTCTCACAATACTCTTTATACCACCTAATATTTTTCATTGGTTGAAGGTTGTTCGGCGATGATTGTTCAAAGTAAGAATATTTCACCCTATCAAAATTATCATTAAAATTGTGGAAGGATATATTATCATAAAACCTGTTATATAATAACCGTTTTGGAAATTAACTGGCGCAAAACGGTGATTTCGTTAGGCAGCGTGCATCTCAAAGTTAAGAAAACACAAAACAAATGGCCACAGGACCACAGCCTTAGCCATAAAGCTCAGTAGCACTGAGAGGAAGCACAAATGCGATGTGGTAAAAAAAAAACAGCTTTTCAAGAGAAGAAAGCACTTGACCCAAAAACAAATCTAACTCCTCTTCTTTCTTCGGTTTGGGCAGGAACCTCTTCCCTTTTACAACCAACTCCGAACCAACTGAAAAGGTTCAGACAACTTTAAACATATACCACCACCACTTTTCACGAGTATGCGAGTTTTTTTCTTTTTTGCTTTTCAGTAGCTTTCATATCTTTTTCTAAATTTCAATCTCTACCATCTCTATACAGGTAAGGCAAGATGAGAAGATTTAAAGAGGTCATTTGCACAATGATGAGTAATCCCAGAAAAAAGAAGAAACTCAGCAAAAGAATATTATCAAGAAAAATTACAATTCCCCCATTCTCTTCCCCTCTAGACTCACTGCCGTTTTGTCAAAGTCTTCTTTAGCCCCTTGACGATCTTACCAAACCACATCAAGTTCATCGTGGCTAACACCGATGGAACTGCAAATACCAGAAGGTATCCTGCTGGATGCATCTGGGAAACCTGCCATTGGTCAAAATCACCACAGATCATGTCCCATTCTATACATTCCAAGTCACAATTCGTGCAAATGTATATTCTATAGTACTAAATCAGCACTATCTGAGGACTATGTATATTAAATCTTACCATCTTCACCGCCATCATCCGATATTAGATTGCTTAACTAACGCAGTCATCAGGGAAGCAAACAGAATACCAACACATTTTAATCTCTCTAGAGATCAATACTCTGTATTTTTTAGCAGCTAAACCAGATATTCCTCTCAATAGTGAGAGCAGCTAGGGTGAACAATATTTACTCTCAAAAAGGAAGAATAAGCAGCTAGCAAAACAGCTACTTCCCATACCGACCCCTTATGTCTTTACTATCAAAATTATCAACACTCGTGGTTTGAATTTCGGGTAATAAATCATCCACATGGACGACTTAAACAACAAGATGGTCTTATCACGATCAAAGAGCTTTAAGACAAAGAAAACACATACTAATATAGCCAAAAATAGATTTGGACATAATCACAACAGTATTTGCCCAAAGTTTTCCCCAGGTACTACTACTACACAACAGGATAGTAAATGCATTCCCATTTACAGCCCCATCAAAGTATGCACAAGAGATGAAAAAGGTTAGAAAACCGGAGTAAATTAGGGACTTGTGCGAAAAATGAAGCGTTAAGAATAAAATAATGCAGTACCTGATCATAGTGTAAGTACACGTGGTAAAACATGTAGACAAACAAAAGAATTCTAGCAACCTGCATAAAATGGGTAAATCATTGAAGAATGTTCAGCATTAAGTTGTTAAGGATAAAGCATGTAGCAAGATCTAGACTTCATTCAATCCCCTTGGGTTGGGGAACAAAAATCAACAAGGGCGATATGTGTACTCGGCAAGCATTTAGATAAGAAAATGTAACGCATCAAATGCCAGTTTTGGCCATAATAGAGAGAAAAGTGTCCGTGTGCCCTACCTGGGCAGAACTTCAGTCAATAAGAGAACTTGGGGTGCAAGTTTTCATCGTATTTAATTTTGGTAACTAGTGTTATATTAAAGGATCAGAACGATCACCAAAAGTTCCATAAAATCTATAAGCTGCAGTAAGTAGCTTTCCTAATTTACAAGATTTGCACAAGCATATGCTGTAAGGTCACTTTTCTCTCTATTATGGCCAAAACATATAGATGGTAGATCTTTATGATGATATTTGAGGAGTGGGGTGCCTTGAACTCGGTCACTAGTGTACTCCACTCCCAACCAAGCTACCGGTGATAAAATGACCTATATAACCCTATTCAGCTTAGTATTAGTAGCAATCGTTAATAGTAATATTTGCTACTTTTCAAGACAGATAATGATCGTTTTTTGCATGTTCTGAGAAAGAGTGATAGGCGTACAAGTGAAAATTATCTCTAAGTCTGAACAAAGTCTAAAAGCTAAAATGATATGTATTACTGAACAGAGGAAGTATAGCATTCGTCCAATATATACAATGAAGACTTTCAGAATTCCTCCTATCTAATCCAACAATAATATCAGCGTCCATAAAGTTAGGGGGAAACAGCAGTAGCATATTCACAGTATAATAAGATAGGCTTGTCACTCACCATCCAAGAGAAGAATATCACAACTCCATTGATAAGATAAGCACTAGACCTCTTCAAACCAGCGGTATCTAGAAACCTGTTACAGTGAGAATGCAAAACTGGATCAAGTTACAAAATAACAGTAAGAAAATATAACAGAATTGCAACCAACTCACCACCGCATGTTGATTTCGGGTGTGGTCACTTCTGATATGAGCACCATGAAGGTATATAGTTGTCCTTCCCCGAGAACATAGCATACGCAACCGCGATCATAGATAAAGTATGGTGTATCACCTAAATTAGCAAAGCCATCATGTGAGGCACATTAAGCCACCCTCCAAGAATCGCAAATTCACATTCAACCAATGAAATGACAGCACGCTGCACAAGCCTTTACTACTGATAAAACCAATTCTATAATGTCGCCACATATACCACATGCCCATGCACACAATTGGAAACTGGGTAAATTTTCTCCAACTATTTCATACGATTGAAGATGTGTCAATTGGAAAATTCAATAAAGGACGACATTTTATACTTGTTAAACTTCCTTGCAGCAAAAAGAGAGACATGAAAAGGGGTCACCAGAACTGGTCTGACATAAAACAATTTAGGATGATAACCTATCCTAGTCAATTAATATTTCGGTTTATTTGACAAGAGCTTCATATTGGCCAGGGTAAATTGGGCTTAGGTCAACTAATTTTCATGTTGATTCAGTTTTGGAATTTGTTTCATGTGGCAAGTCCTCAGGTCTCGTGTTATGTAAGGCATTCCATAAATTTGACAGCCGAATAGTTCTATATTTGTTTCATATGGACGAATGATATGTATTGCAACGAATAATCCTAGTTCGAAAACTAGTTGGATACAGGTCTCATATGACTTCATTTGAGAATTCAAGCTCAGTTTCTTTTCTTTCTAGAACAGGTGGGTTAGTTTTATTCCATTCATAAAACTTCAAGTTAAAATAAGTATGATAAAAGCTAATATATTTTGTAGTCAGATATATGGAAGGTAAACAAGCATTATCAGCTATTAACAAAATCAATAGTGTCAATGTTATCGCCTCAACAATCCCTGATGAACTACTACTCCAATGATATTTGAAGGGGCTTACTAAAATGAAATCAGAAAAGGCATCACAAGTATATAATAAAGCCATTGAAGCAAAGATCATTTAGTTTTCAGAAATATTGAAAGTGAATAAAGGTTCATTTGGCACTAAGTGTTTCTGCAATTGTAGGACATAAAGGCATCAATCAGCATGAGGAGAAACATATCATACTGTATCCCTAGTAAGGATTGACACATGTTCATGGTCCATTATACAATTTCGCTTGTGGTACTCAAACCATCGTATTCACCCCAAAGAAAAAACACTTATTTCCACCTGTAAACAACTATCTCAATTTCGCAAATGAAAGTTCATTGTGTTGCTTTCCATTCATCCCCGTCATAGAAATCTAAATGTGTATCCCCACTTTCCGATAAGTCTAATACATGTAAGAGTTCAGAATCCATTTCACTTGCATGTCAACTTATAGAGCATGCTATAGAATATTGGACTTAATTTGATGGCTGTGGAAGTGAAGCCAAGAAAATTGAGAAGAGCAACAATCTATCTCATAATGCAACATGCCCTAGTTATGTTCCAGGAGTGATTTTACTTCAGATCCTAACATAGAAGCTGAGACTGCCAAACAAGCCTCAAAATTCTAACCATCCTATCCTTCTATTTTTTGCTTTTTGCATTCTTATGAGAGGATCACAATGTTACTATAACTTAACAGGTTATCAAAGATAAAATTTAAGGGGGCGTTTGTTTTGGGGTAATCAGGATCCTGCTGTTTGTCTTACCAGTTTTTCCTATTTTCAGGAAAGGGAAAGGGAATGGGATTACCCCAAAACCCTTTTCTCCTGATTCCTCACCCCCTACTAGGGAATGGGATTCCCTTTCCCCAGTACACTTTGACCGACAATATATGACCATTAACCGATGACTAATGACAATTGACCGGTGACCGGTGAATGTTGACCGGTAATTAATGGTCGTTGACCGGCAGCCGACAGCCGTTGACCATTGACTGATGGCCGTTGACCGGTTATATATTTCATTTCCCCCAGCTCAAATAAACAACCAGGAAAATCAAAGGGAATTCTTTTCCATTCCTCTCCATTCTCTTTCCTGATTCCATTCCGTTTCCCCTCTTTGAACCAAACGCCCCCTTAACAAGTGAAAATGAAAATCAACATTGGATCCCGGAAAAAATGAACATTTATTATTATCACGGGAATTATCGGTAACGTATGTAGATCACCGCAATCTATTAACAGCTCTATACCAAATGGTCAATGTCCACCAACCAGCACCCCTTAATTTTCTTCTGTTTACATCGCATCTATCGTGGTATCAGCATAGTTCTCTAGATATCAGTTTCGAAATCTCAGAATCAGCCTTAGTGTGATGGCACAGGCTTCAAGCAAGAAATTCCTACTGGGGTAGATGTTACAGCACTATGGGGTGTTCATAATCCTGAAGTTTTGAGGTCAGAGATTCAGTGGGAAGAATCAGGAAACAACTGCAGCAAATACCAAGCAACAGAGCTGAAGAAAAATTAAGTGTGCTGTTGATGGAAGCAAAGACCGGAGCAAAAAGCATATGGCATTTCACATGAAGACTATGTTTGGACTAGAGAATAGAAGTTATCATTCCTTATAGAGGACCACCCGGATATTTTAATATCAAAAACCACATACAGAGACTACAAACAGCAGGCACCAAACATATAGAGAAGGCAACATCACACATTCAGCACAAATGAGAGCTTTAATGCATGTATACTATTCAGATAGACATCCCTGTATGAGACCTGACTGCATGGTTCAATATCTATGGACAGAGAGAGAGAGAGAGACTTACATATTCTTTTCCTCCTAGAGAAGGATAAAACCATAGAAGCAATCCCAGGTCTGCAATAAAGTACCCGACAGAAACCTGTCAAATTTCACATCAAAGTCAACATAATAAGCAGACATTTAAACAGCAGCTTTGGATCAAGATTCTAGCGTGTAAGACATCGTAAAGTCTAAGACGTAATCACTTCATTCATCAGATGTAGTTAATGACCAGCATGTGCAAAAATATGCTTCCAATGAGAAAACAACGTACATCTAAAAGAGACTATTCTCTGACATCTATCGTCTAGGAAAGCATGTGCTATGTTGCTAACAAATCACATGCATTGTCTCAGTGACACAAACTTCCTCCAAAAATGAAACATATATATAATTTCAACATTCCAGTGGGACCTAATTATTATTAGGCAAACACATAATCTTGATGGTGACAGGTGCAGCTATGAGTTCACTAGATAGTCAACAGAGTATAAAAATAAACCACTTATCATCAAATAGGTTCTCAGGATTGCTAAAAGACCCTTGAAAATACGAAAGCATGTCAACTTGTATATATGTATTTCAATAGTTTCAGTCATTTGAGCTTCTTTTGTTTAAGAGATTGATCGGACATTTCTTGTCCCAGGATGTTTCTAGGACATCAATTTGTCATAAACAATACATAATATTATATCAGTCAATTAAACATTAGCAATTGCATGAACAGGCAAAGCTTCTCGAGCATCTGACCACCTGTTAAATAGGAGGAAACTAAACTTTCTAAATCTAGATATCTGGCAATTAGACATGATAATCGCCTAGTTTAGAACTGCAGAGAAGAGAAAAAAAAAAACTTCTTTGTCCCAACTTCAGTGACGAGTTCACAAAGAGAAAGAGACAAAACATAAGCAAATTTTGACATCTGATCTAAGCAAGTTCAACAGGTATGAAAATCTCAACTGATCACACTAGGACTAAGAGAAGACAATAGTTTCACTCATAATTACATTCATTGTCACTCGCACTATGTCATTTCTTTATGCTTACAAGGTGGGACAGAAGTCCTCACTGGAGCTTTCCCTAAATATTCATCTCTTGCTACATCTGTGAACCAGTGAGACACTGCCTTTTGGCTACATTTTAGATGTATCGAAGCTAAAGAAGGTCAAGGAAGATCAGCATACAAAGTATCTGTCCACAAAGAAAGGTGATGAGCAATAGAGGACAAAAACTTCTTTTTTTTGCACATTAGGGCAATGGCTCGATTGATGCCTACAGAAATGTTGCGTAGATACCCTACACAACTCATATACCTAAATTGATCAATCAATCAATCAACATTGGTTCATTTACAAAAATGACGGAAGATAATAAACAATATCTAAGTTATCTACAATCAACAGCCAGTTGGTAGTAATCTTGGACAGCATCTGATGTCAAGCAATACTTATATCTAAAAGGACTGTACTGGAGGGATCTTTAGTACCAGTCTCTGAAACCAATGAAATAGGATCTTACCCCTAATGTAAATACAGAAAGCGGAGAGGTCCGAAACGTAACAAGGCCGGCTAAGTGATCATCAGCATACAGATCTGCCCAGAAAACAAAATACAAAGACATGGCTGCTATGAACACTGCATGAGCAGTAGACATCCCACTGCAGAAACGATAAGTCAACATTGTCAGACTGAAGTTGATATTTTCTATGAACAACATAGGAAAAAAATAAAGAGAAGTTAGATAGAACCCACCGGTTATTCCACTCGATTCTCTGGATTTTCGTGAGACCCACATAGCTTCTAAAGTATAAGGTACCGAACAGCTGTGTCAAATCATAGACCTAGATCAGAATGGAGCCATTATCAGCATGTATGAATTACGTAAAAGACACAGAAGCACATGAGATGCACTGCAATTTCATAGGCATACATTCGTACTTAATGGATACAGCATTGCCAGAAGCACACCGATCTAGAGACAGATATATACATATCTTACCATTTTGCAGGCGAGTACACCACAGAGCATTGAAGTGTAGGGGAGGAGAGCATTTCCCAGCAAATAGTTTTTGAACAGAGTCTGAGCTTGATTCTGGTAAGACTCGATAGTCATAAGAACCCGCATCGTGATATACTAGAATGTGTTCTTGTATTTTTCAGATCATTAAAAGCAGGTTGACCAAGACATAATATCCCTTGCGACTTTTTGCTGCACCGACGAAGCTCAATGCGCTCAAATGCTTCTCCAAAATATGCAAATTCTTACTCGTAAACCAATCCACTGGGCATACCGAAACCCTGAACACAGAGGATTCGTGAATAAAAACCTCAAATTCGGAGATGGAACAGATCAAACGAAATTTTATGCGCAAACCCGGATCTAAGCTTCAAGTACCTTAGCCGGGAAAGAGAATCTCATTCAGAATCAGACCATTGGTAGCAGCGTTATTGCAGGCACATTAATAATTTCCCAAGAGAAAACCACAATTTGCAAATATACCCACCCGCAGAACCCACGAGAGACGGGAGGGAGGGGACAAAGAGGGGCTTTCCCAAAGGATAAAACGTAAAAAATAAGAAACGAACTACGCCAACAGAGAAATTTCAACCGGGGTAAAATCACAACGGTTGAGGAAATTGCTGGAGGGCTGTTTCCACTTGAAATTGCAAGATATTTGAAGCGCAGGGAATGATGGCCAACTTTTATTCGAGATAACCCAGCTAAGGCGCAAACAAACCCGTGACGCTGTGTTTGATGGAAAAAGGAAAGATCAGCGAAACAGGAAAACGAGGCGAGAAGGGTCGCCAGAAGAATTAGATTCCCAGATAACAGCTGCAACATGGGTTACTTTCGGATTTGAAGCCTTCGACTATTTACTAGAGATGACAAAAAAATATAGGGAATGAACCAGATCGGGCCCAGCAGCAGAAACGATACCAGCCAGCAAAGCAGCAGCAAAATGATAAACCTATATAAAATACTAAATATAAGGTTGGAATTTCACTAAATTTATATCCAGGGCTTCTGGTTTTAATTTTTTTTTTTAATGATCAACATGATAATATTCCTTGCGGGAAAATTTTAAAAAATGGAGTCACCATTATTCTTTATAAGTTTCTTTTAGGAAGGTTATTTGTTAAAAAGTTCTTTTCGTTGCATCTAAATGAACAATAAAAAATCAGCCGGCTTACTTTTCTATTCACAACTAAGTTGTTGGTATGTGATTGGAACTTCAGATCTATCTTCAAGATGATTAGAGAGATTGCTCACCAGAGGATTAAAGAGATTGGAAACGATTATGACCATTTATGCATGTCTGAGTGCTAGGGGATAGCTTGTTTGTTAACTTTATAGTATAGGCTAAGTAAACTAGCATAATTTTTCTCAAAAAAATGTAAACTATTCTTATTATTAGTATTATTATGATGATTATTAGTTTAGATCAAACTAGCATAATTCTTTACGCCAGGATGCAACTAATTGCTTTTTTTGGCATCATAACATGAGTGAACTAATGGTGTCCACTGTTTCGGTCTGGTTTGGTTCCATTTTCACTTGTTTTGGTTCCATACAACTGTATTTGGATTTGGAACCGATTAGGTTCGGTTCCAGTTCTTTAGGGTGTATTCCAGATTCGGGTCTCGAAGACAGCCCTGTCCGGACATAAATCGAACTCAAGTATTGATCTATCGGCTCGAGTTCAGACATGCAAGGTCAGACGCAGACGCATGTCCGGACACAAGTCGAACTTAAAATATTAAACTTTCAGCTCGTGTACGGACATGCGTCCGACTTTGCATGTCTGGACACAACTTGTGTACAGGCCCTAAATTTTTCATTATAGCTTCAATTTGAGAACCGTTTACGCCGACGAGTTGCTCTCTTCGTCTACATTGCTCCTAGATAGCTTTTTCTCATGTTAATTTAAGTAATAGATATGTAAGATAACCAACAAAATACAAAACTAAAGGAAAACTAACCAAAGTGAAGAAATGAACATGATAAGTGTTGATAAATCATATGAAATGCACCCCATCAAAATACTTAGAATTTATCATAGAATTTGCAATTTAAGAGTAAAGAGTATATTAATATAAAATGAATTCACTGCCTCGTTAAAACCTTATTAGGTAAAAAAACCCATTGAAAAAACCCTAATAAGGAAAAAAAAGTACAACTACTCAGAGGTTACACAACTACAAGTCCTAAAAAGATTATATTGAATACTACTACATTCTAAAAGATTAGAATATAGAAGTCCTAATTAAGTGATTTCTTCTCCATTCATCTCAAACCAATCACCATATTGCCCTTTCTACTGCGGTGCTCGCGCTTGGGCTTGCAAGTCGGCTAAGTCCCAATCATACGACTCAACACAAACCTGGATTGAGTCTGGTGTCTTTGCCTACACTAAATGTTGACTCATAAGCCACGGTTGATGCTAGAATTGCTAGAACATCTCGAGCTATCCTTGCAAGGATGGTAAACTTTCCTTCATGAGCTTGTCACCACTTAAGAACATTTAAATCTCCATCATCATCATAAAAACTAAAAGTGAAGTTAAGGTAATCATATGTACAAAATCTGGAACCTGATAGAATAAATTTTGGTCTTTTCAAAATACTAGTAATCAAAGAACTTCCTTTGCTACCGAGGCGTGGTGGTTTAGAAAAGGAACCACTATTACCACCAGCAGCTGCAGAAAGCTCGTCTGGACGAAACTTTGAAGTGTACTCATCATGTATGAATCTCAAGGCTTATCAACCTTTGCAACATGTTTCTCAACATAATCTACCTCGTGTTGACCTCCCGGAACAATATTATAATAATACTCAAGCAATCTCGTTAGACCATCTAATTTTATCAAAAACAGTGGCAATACAATAAATCATAGGTGAAATACCCCTAACATTTAAATAATTAAATAATGGTAAATATATATTATTTAGGGGATTATTAACCCTAAGAGAGTATATAAACACTCAGGCGTTAAAAACGCACCTAAACTCCTTAAGGTCAAAACGTGCGTTAAAGCCCGACCTTGAGTAAACAAGTTATATAAGCTGTAAACTTCACATGAAGATAATCAAGGGTCATTATATGACCCTTAGAACACAGGACCTCATCTAAAGATGTAATAAAAATACAAATGGCTCGGGAATTCCCTTAAAGGCCTTTAAGGCCCGAAAGTCCCGGAGATACGTTATCGGATGAAGTAAAGCATTACACTTCATTCCAAATACACTATAACATCATTATTCAACATTCTAAAGAGAATATTTGAGCTACTTCCTCAAAATAAACAAAGTGCTCGGACGAATTTCTTAACGCTCCTTTTTGCCCGGTTAGCCCGGGAATTGTGTTCTGAGTTGATATATGCAGACGTTATATGGTGAGTGGTTAAACTGGAGTAATTAACAAAAGAAAAGAAATTAAAACTCAAAATAAACGTCGGGCTGCAAACAAATCCCGGTCGTGGTAGTATAGTAAAAATGTAAGCGACCGGATATCGAACCGTGGGACTAATGTACATATTATAGTACCTAAGCGTGTCACAAAAAGGGGGGATTAATTGACTTGCTTTATAAATAAAAAGGAAAGATAAAATAAACTAAGTTAACAGATAAACTAAACGGGACTCCGGTTCAGATTAATATTATCTGCTCTTTCATGCTAGGTCTACTGGTTTAATTATAATTGTTTGGCAAGATCCTGTTTTTATTCTTAAGGACTAAATCATAGCCTCATAAGAACTCGTTCCAGTTGTGCAAGGTCCGATGAAAACTCAAGCACCCACTGGTGGACGGCAGAGGAGTATGAGGATTTTATTCTTGCATCTGAAAATACTAACTTATTAAATCATAATAAGCTTTCTCCAGATTTACGGCTTAATTAACCTATCTATTTATCACCTGGTCTGATCAAAATAGACTTAGTAAAGCAATTTAATAAACTCATGACATTTATTAAAAAGCGAGAAAACCTTTAAGCGTAACAAACTTCATTAAAATTAAAACCAGTAAAACATATTGCATAATTAATACAGATACATAATAATTATTCCCAGAGCATACGTAAACTAGCCTAACATATTAAATAGTTTGATCTTCTATTTAAATACGTGAGACTAGAGGTGAGAATAATGAGATGTAAAGAAAACAAATGAAGAAGCGGAAGGTTAGAAGTGAAATGAACGAGTGAGTGAAAGTGTAGTGGTACGAAGATGGAATGGTGGTGTGAATTGGAACTCCAGGAGGAACCACGGACGGAACCTCTGGAAGGACACCGGAGAAGGTAAATGGAGCGTGGTATTTATAGAGGAAGCAGAAGAGGCAGAGTTGCAGCTCATTGATTGAGCTCGTTGATTGAAGCTCATCATTGATTGCAGCTCATTGATTGCAGGGGACAGGACAACGCGTGAGTAATTTCAGGTAGGCGCCGACTGCTAAAGGATATGGCGGAACCAAGTTGTAGAGCGAGTCGGCGAAGAAGATAACCCGTTTCAGATCTGGATTTTTGCACACGTTCGCCTGCACATGCATGTTTCACGTCCGCATGTTCTTTAGGCGGTTGCATGGTGCATGGTTACTCACGTCCGCCTATAATGAGGCGGTAGCCTCTATGTGTTGTCCGCCTAAATTGAGGCGGTTGCCTCTAGTGTTGTCCGCCTAAATTGAAGCGGTCTCCTCTCTGTTTTTCTCTTGTCTCTTGTCCGCTTTGCAACAGGCGGTTGCACCTCTTCACACGTCCGCCTAGACTGAGGCGGTACTGGGGCGGACACGCCAAAGTGGCGTGCTTCACGTCACCTTGTATAATCCTTTAATAATATATATGTTTATTTGGTATTTTTCCTACATTTTAACACATATAATACATCAGTTAATATAACAACATAATTATAGGAAAAACCCAAGATAAGTGAGAAACATTACTAAAAAATGCTGCGAATTATAAGGTGATTAAACCATAATAAGTCTATATGTTTTGCACTTATCAAACTTCCTCACACTTGACTTTTGCTTGTCCTCGAGCAAATAAGGAATTAATTATCTCTAAGCCATAATAATAAAACAAGATTAAATAAGTGTAGAAGGGAATTTAGACAAAGTGACAATTGAAAGGATAATTCTGCTCTTAGAAGTAGGTTTTTATAAACAGTGAAGAAGAACAATTTAATAAAAGCATAGAAAAACTAGACTGCAGAGAAAACAAGTTAGATTAACCTGGGATTTTCAACCAATTTCAATTCTCTAACCCGGGATGACAAGGGGTGTGAAGTAATGCCTTATTCCGCAATACCTTTCAACACCACGTACTCATGTTTATAAATATAAATTGCACTTTATTATTTACATCTCTTTTTTTAAATGTGCAAATTGTATATACAAAGCACATATTATTTTATATATATTTTTTTGAATTGCATTATTTTTCTGTACCCCAGACTTTTCTCTCTATCCTTGTAACGGTGTTGGGTCTTCTATCCCAGGTCACGAGACCTTAGGTAGATAGGTGTTAAAACACCCAAAGAACTTAATAACCGGATAAACGAGGCCTGTTTTTGGTTAGAAAAATTCATAAACAGTGGAGTACCTTGTCTTTATCCTTTTCTTTCCTTGACTTTCCACATATTTCCATAATCCCAAGCTAACATAAATTGGTTTTTACAGTTAGCAGATCTATCATATTTTGAGTAAAAATAGAGTATTTTGAAGGAAAATAATTTTATACAAACTTCTTAAAATAAAACTATCTTTCAGTTGTCACCTGACATAATTTCAGACACTTCTACAATTATTTTACCTCATTTTTTCATTTCATTTTTTTAGGCAGTTTAGAGTAGCAAAAAGTGAGTGTGGCATTATCGAACTACTGTCATATTTTCAGGGAAATGTCTCTCCTTCCTCACACTTAAGAGGAGCAATGTCCTCATTGTTCAGAATTAAAATCAAGAAAATGACCTTTCAAATTATGACAGACTCATAAAGGATTAAACTCATATAGGTTGAACAACAATATAATAAAGGAAGAATTGAAACTCCCCTTGTATTGTAGATTGAGGAAGGTAACCTTCCTCACACTTAAAGCTTTGGTAGGGGTGAGACGTTCCTCACACTTAAGTTCGCGCAAGTGTTCAACCGAAGATATCGAAATTCCTCGAGCAACTGAGGTTGCTCCTTTAGGCGAGTTCAGCTATATGTTCGAATATAGAATTTATTCTGAAAAGAAAATCATATATAGCCAGCAGAACTCAAATGGCACCAAAAGAAAATAATAATATGAAAAACATAAAATAAAGCATAAATAATAAAGCACTGCATAAAACATAAACATAAAGTAAACAGATCTGTTACCTTCCTGTATGTAACAAAAGTTTGACAAGGTTAAAACAGTATGAGTCTACAAAATGTTAGTAAACAGACGAGAAATATAAAATAAAACAAAAATAAAAATAACAATTGAGAGCTGGGGCTAGTCGCGCGCCTGCTTGTTCTCTTCTGTCTTCGTCGCGAGTTCGAGCTGGAGAATGGGGTGGGGAAGAACGAGTTCTTGAAACGCAGCGTTTTTTTTTTGAGAGTTAAGGGACGTCCGCTTGGACGTCCGCTTGTATAGAGGTGGACAGGGCGGAGCGGAGCATGGGTGTTGTCCGCGCCTGTTGAGGCGGACTGGAGGCGGACACCCCCCTGTTCGTCTTTTTTTTTTATTTATCCTTATTTAAACAACAACAAAATATAATATCATAAAAATTATAAGTTAGTAATAAAATGACATAAAATTATAAGTTAGTAATTAGATAACACAGATTATAAGTTAGAAGTTAAAATGACATAAAATTAAATGTTAGGGACAATGGAAATTAAATGTTAGGGACAATGGAAATTAAATGTTAAGGACAATGGAAATTAAATGACAGAAATAAATGACAGAAAATTAAATATAAGTTAGTAGTTTAGTAGTATACTGGAAATTTGAATGACAATGGAATTAAAATGACAATAATATAAGAGTTAGTAGTTAGATGTCAGAAGTTAGATGTCCGTAGTCAGATGTCCAAAGTCAGGTGTCCAATTAATATTAACAGATTATTAGATAATTAATATTAACAAAATATAGTAGATAATTAATATTAACAATAAACAAAAATATAATAGACATAATATTAACAGAAATAAGAGAACAAAATATTTATAATTAAACAGGTGAATAATCCGGGGCTTAGGAACTAGAATAAATCTAGTCCCCGGCAACGGCGCCATTTTGCAGACGTTATATGATGAGTGGTTAAACTGGAGTAATTAACATAAAAGAAAAGAAATTAAAACTCAAAATAAACGTCGGGCTGCAAACAAATCCCGGTCGTGGTAGTATAGTAAAAATGTAAGCGACCGGATATCGAACCGTGGGACTAATGTACATATTATAGTACCTAAGCGTGTCACAAAAGGGGGGATTAATTGACTTGCTTTATAAATAAAAGGAAAGATAAAATAAACTAAGTTAACAGATAAACTAAACGGGACTCCGGTTCAGATTAATATTATCTGCTCTTTCATGCTAGGTCTACTGGTTTAATTATAATTGTTTGGCAAGATCCTGTTTTATTCTTAAGGACTAAATCATAGCCTCATAAGAACTCGTTCCAGTTGTGCAAGGTCCGATGAAAACTCAAGCACCCACTGGTGGACGGCAGAGGAGTATGAGGATTTTATTCTTGCATCTGAAAATACTAACTTATTAAATCATAATAAGCTTTCTCCAGATTTACGGCTTAATTAACCTATCTATTTATCACCTGGTCTGATCAAAATAGACTTAGTAAAGCAATTTAATAAACTCATGACATTTATTAAAAAGATGCGAGAAAACCTTTAAGCGTAACAAACTTCATTAAAATTAAAACCAGTAAAACATATTGCATAATTAATACAGATACATAATAATTATTCCCAGAGCATACGTAAACTAGCCTAACATATTAAATAGTTTGATCTTCTATTTAAATACGTGAGACTAGAGGTGAGAATAATGAGATGTAAAGAAAACAAATGAAGAAGCGGAAGGTTAGAAGTGAAATGAACGAGTGAGTGAAAGTGTAGTGGTACGAAGATGGAATGATGGTGTGAATTGGAACTCCAGGAGGAACCACGGACGGAACCTTGGAAGGACACCGGAGAAGGTAAATGGAGCGTGGTATTTATAGAGGAAGCAGAAGAGGCAGAGTTGCAGCTCATTGATTGAGCTCGTGTTGATTGAAGCTCATCATTGATTGCAGCTCATTGATTGCAGGGGACAGGACAACGCGTGAGTAATTTCAGGTAGGCGCCGACTGCTTAAAGGATATGGCGGAACCAAGTTGTAGAGCGAGTCGGCGAAGAAGATAACCCGTTTCAGATCTGGATTTTTGCACACGTTCGCCTGCACATGCATGTTTCACGTCCGCATGTTCTTTAGGCGGTTGCATGGTGCATGGTTACTCACGTCCGCCTATAATGAGGCGGTAGCCTCTATGTGTTGTCCGCCTAAATTGAGGCGGTTGCCTCTAGTGTTGTCCGCCTAAATTGAAGCGGTCTCCTCTCTGTTTTTCTCTGTCTCTTGTCCGCTTTGCAACAGGCGGTTGCACCTCTTCACACGTCCGCCTAGACTGAGGCGGTACTGGGGCGGACACGCCAAAGTCGCGTGCTTCACGTCACCTTGTATAATCCTTTAATAATATATATGTTTATTTGGTATTTTTCCTACATTTTAACACATATAATACATCAGTTAATATAACAACATAATTATAGGAAAAACCAAGATAAGTGAGAAACATTACTAAAAAATGTGGATTGAAGAACATGGAGGGCGGCATCCCAATGACTTTGACAAGGATGTTGATTGAATTGGCTCAGAAGTTGAACGCTGAAATTGAGGTCGGGGCGCGTGTTGATGAGGTAGTTAACTTGCCAATGAGACGACGGTAGTCGGTAGGGATTGGAAGAAGAGGACCGTCTTGCATTTGAAGTTTTGTGCCGGGGGCAAGAGGGCTGGCAACCGGTCGCTTTGAAGAGATGTTGTAATCAGTGAGAAGATCAGAGGCGAATTTAGTTTGTGTTATGCCGACTCCATTGGAGGTGTGATGGAACTCGAGCCCGAGGAAGTATGTGAGGTTGCCCAAATCTTTGATCTTGAAAGATTTGTGGAGGGTTTGTCTTTGAATGAAGGATTTTTGGTGTCGTCATTGCCACATAAGATGATATCTGTAACACCCCCGAATCACGACCAATAATAATACGACGCGCCTAAGTTAGCGGGAGAAGTCTACGCAGCGGTTTCGAACTTCATCCGGGTGCTACAGACGCCAACCACCCACGTGGTTGACAGTCCTCATTACCAACTCCAAGTTACGGTCTGTATGACTGGAAGTCCAACTTAACGAAATCCAAATACAATATACAAGTACAACCCAAGTACCGACGCATCTACAGTTTAGTAAATAAACTTAAACAACATAACCCTTACATAAGAAAGCATACTACTCAAAGACTTGCCATGTGGACTACCCCCATGGTAGTCACTTGCCTACTCTCCGCCATTGTCCAACACAAGACCTGGAAAAAATTGGGTGTAAAGGACTCAGCAAACTACGCTGAGTATGAACGTGTGAAGCCCGCATGTTACCGGCCACACGACTACTTGGTCGAATATTATTAAGTCAATTTTACATGCTATGTTAAAAGCAGTAAAGCACACATTAGTACATCATAATATCATACACACTCATCGGTAGCATAGCAATATCAGCAAGCAACCAAGCACATCTTGCAAGTAGCACAGCAATATCAATAAGCAACCAAGCACAACTTGCCAGTAGCATAACAATGTCAAACACGTAGTCCAGCATAATAAGCTGCTAGTGTAGCAACAACAGTCAAGTAATTATAGGACGTGTGCGTAGGTACATTATACCGTCAATCCTCGCTATGGGATCATTCAAGAGATTGCGTATTGTTATCTTGTTCTCATTACACAGGTTTTCTTTCTTCTCTTGCACCGAGTCCGGGGGATGTAGGTTAGATCCCGAGACTTTATAATATAGGTGTCATTCATTCCTTGTTACTTAAATGATCACATTTGTGAATTTTTATTTGCTTGGTTTCGTTACACATGTTTTCCTCTATTCTCTGGCACCAAGCCAGGGGATATAGATTAGATCCCGAGGCTTTATTATGTAGGTGCTAATCATTCCTTGTTTCTTCAAGGGTTACTTGTGAATTCTTTTATCACCGCACGTTGGAGGACGTCTCCTCCATAGCTAGTCCCCCATTCCCGACACCCAGGGTCAAGGAAGTGGAGTCACCTTAGACTCCAGGATAAGCTTCACCAATTTGTCACTCCCCCATTCCCGACACCCAGGGTCGAGAAAGCGGAAGTCACCTCTGGACTCCGGGATGTGCTTCACCAATTGTCACTCCCCATTCCCGACACCCAGGGTCGAGAAAGCGGAAGTCACCTCTGGACTCCGGGATGTGCTGAGAAAGTGGGGTCACCCAGGGATCCCCAAAACATATTCCATCATAGACGGTCGAAGGATCTGATGCAGATACCAACTCCCGATCATCCATACCGCGCGGCCCGAGCTGTTGTCTACCCGGGTTGTTCTCATGTTCACAGTTGGTACTTTTCGTTTCATTATCATTATAATCTCGACACCATAGTGGGTGTCATTAGCGGTCCTCTAAAGTTAGAGAGGATTTGTCTCTTTGTATAGTTCTTTTGTTTCGTCTACGTGGTTTGTCATGTCTCACCAAAGGAGACTTGCTCTTCATTATCATTAATGAATAGACACCATAGTGGGTGTCATGGTAGTCCTCAATGGTTTAGAGAGGAGTTCCCCTTATAGAGTTTTCTTTGTTTTCATAGTTCGTTGTAGTTCACCTCGAATTACATAAACGCGAATGGACTAAACTACTGTGTGCGCGCAATGATACACAACAATGATATAAAAATCATACAAATAATAAACAAGCAATCCAATTTCATGCTTTGATCTTAAGGTCTTTTCACACAGAGCACACAGCACACAAGCCGTGTAACACGGCAACATACGAACCACACATGTCCATACCTGGATCAGAAGCAAGTAGTCTCACACACGGGGTCCTGGTCGGAGTTCGCTACGGCCCTAGCGTTAATTACAAACAATGCGTCAGTTTATGATTTCATGTGACAACCTTTGTGACACTCCCTGAATTTATTAAATTATCAACGGGTGTTATTTCCTAGAAAATCTTCGTTGAATGTTCAACCTTTATTAACCCTTAGGACTTCCCATGTGTTAGACTTTATGTTACTCCTAGGGCATTCACACCCTTATTTTACATGTTAACTAAGTCCTTTGTCCTAGCTAATGTTTAGAGCATTTAAGCGTCAACGTGTAACATGTTTCTATAAGATAGATCTAACTTGTCTAAATGTATTCTCTCCTGGCTAAGTAGCTATGTTTTAAGCTTGTTATTTACACAATAACATCCTCAATTATTTCTAGAACTCCTTTGTACAGAAGCTTAAGCGTTCCAAAACCGAACTAAGGTTCTTGTACATATCCTTATATTATAACACTTTTATGTATCTAAGGGTGTCTAGATTACCCAAGGTGTTCCATAAGTTTCGCTAGATACATTAGGAGGGTTTGGGTTTATTATCAATCTGATATCACTCTTATGACCCCCATGAAATCAGTTTCACAGAAGTTATAGTTTTGTTAAAATCTGAACAACGGTCTAAGTATTACCTCTTGGCTCTTGTATCTAGTTAACTCTCCCGCTGTTTGATTCTTTCCTATCGAATATATAAACCTTCTAAGGCATACTAGGGGTGTTTAGATTCATCATATACTCGCCACAACTCCCTCAACCTCCTCAGTACAACATTAAACTGAACTGCAACAACGAAAGAACTTAACCATCAAACCTGAAATTCTAGATCCCATTTCCTCCTTGTATGTCTTCTTTTTTTTGTTACCATTCTGACTCATTACTTCCCCAAGCAGTTTAGCTTCTTGGCTAAGTATCTTAATGTAATTTCATACTCACAGTGAACCCACAACCACATTGTGTTAACGCCACCAAAACCTATTATACAGAGGCTGCATTACTGCAGAAACAGAAAACACAACCCTGATACAGTTCACTCTTCCTCTTTACTTTATCCATGAATTTGACCTTCGATCCACCCCCAACCTTCTTAGCCAATTACTTAAGTGTTTACCCCTGGTTTAAACCTCAAAGACAGACCCAAAACAAGCTGTTCCAGCTACTGGAATGTCCCAAATTGCATCGAAGAAATCTGAAATCCCAACTGAAATTAGACAGAACTTATACAAACCTGTTAAACTCTTATTGATCTCTCTCTGTTTGCTTGGTTTCCTGTTACCTAAACCATTTCTTAATTTCCCCAACCTGCTCAGCTTCTTAGTACGTGTATTATTAGAAGATCTGAACTTAGAAACTACTCTACCCAAGGCTGCTAATACTACTGAAAGTTCATTTTACAGAACTAAAACACACCCTGAAACCTGAAACCGAAAACTGGTGTGGCTTTACTTTTACCATTCTTTCTGTCACATATCCTGTTTTCAAATTTCTCCCCCGACCTATCCACACGTAGGATTATGGGTTAGTAGAATTTTTGAACCATTCTCGAGCCACTATAGCTTCCTTAACTCCTCTGAAAGTCATTCATACAGAGAGAAATCATCATAGAACCTGAAACACCCTTTCGGTGTTCTACTTTATTTAGTTTCAGTTTTAGTTTTCTCCCACTGACTGTAACCTTCCCAAGGTGTATGCTAACTTAGGTGAGTGTAGTATCCATGCTTTAGATCCATTATTACACCTACACGCCCTGTTAACAATCAGTAACTTAATCCTCCAGAAAACTTGAGAACTGAAACACTGAGAAAGGAACAGTCTGATATTCTCCATTCCATTTCTTTTCTCTATTTACGAATGGATCTTCAATTCTTCCCTAATTACTGTCTTGGTTACTTAAGTGTTTTATCAAGCTTCCAACCCCAACAAAACCCAACGCTACTTGGGTAACGTTACTGGTATATCCAAACACTGAAACTGGCAAAGGAAAACGAAACTCTGAACCCAAAACTGGTAAAAACGGAACCTCAACAGCTGATAAGCTCTCCTTGCATATCTTCAGTTATTTATTTCTGTCTTAATATGTTGGCTGGTTCTCGCTAGATTTTCTAGCCATCTAGCTACTTCCCTTAACATGATTTTAACTTCGTAACAGACCCCAACAACAAGGGCTATACCCCCCGAGAACTAGTATACAGAAGAACACAACCTTTCAGAATTGAAAACCTGCGACACCAGAACTGATAAGTTCTTTTTATTTTCTATCTTCTGTTTTGCTTTTCATTCATGGATATGGTGTTTAATCCATTAATAATCATCACCACTCCACGGTACACCCTAGCCAGCTAGAATACAGACACCACAGATTATAAGTTTCAGTAAATCCTCAGGTTGACAGGACGGCTCATCATTAAGTTGTTTTAAGTGTTCTTTTCTTTTCCTTTTCCCTCCCAACCACTACCAGATCAGTTACTACTTTAGTTGAGGGTACTAACAAGCTTTAGGTAGATTTCTAATTCGATAATGTATCAGATTCCCCTCTGGAGTTCCAGTTATACAGGAAGGTAATGGGTTTTAAAAGAAATTGTACAGAAGGCTGGATTCGATACCTTTGGTTTTTCCTCTCTGTCTTTTGGAATGGGAATTTCCTCCTGGAGATTCTTGGCACGGTATAGGCTTCTAGATTCTTGAACTCACGACTCCTCTGGAAAATTTTTCCATGTGTTAATCTTTAGCAACCCAGAAGTGAAAACGGATGAGAAGTTGGAGAAATGCAGCTTTATGCAAATGGAGGTTTTCTTTTTTTTTTTTTACCTTCTGTTAATGTCCTAGCAGAGTATAAGTTGCAAGATCTCCAGTGCTCCTCTCCTTCTTAGCATGTATGGCTCTTACGTGATACAACAGGAAGGTTAGGAAGATTGAAGCTAGCATAGTTTTCAGGCAAACCAAACAGAGAAAGAGAGGGACTTTTTGCAGTCTCTTTACCTCGCTAGTTCCTTGGGTCTATTGTTTCAGATTCCAAAGAGCCTGGCACCGGCTCGAACAGACAGACAGGAGAGAGATCCAGCAGGTTGAAGATCACTGGTTAACAAGAGAAGGTGCAAGAATATTGTGTCAGTTTTTTTTTCTTCGAACTGCAACAATAAAACTGGAGGAGTTTGGGAGTGCCATGAAGGCTTGGGTCTACCCTTCTCGCATGAGCAACACACAGAAGCTTACCTGTGTTGTGGTTGGCACGGCATGCAGAGGAAAGAAGAATAGTCAAGCAAGGGTATAAATCAGAGGTTGGGTTGGAGGAAAAAAAGAAGAGCACTCGTGAGACAATTGTTGGTGGGCAGAAACTCTTGTTGTTTTCAATGCAGGGTTGGTGGAATTTTGCAAAAGGGATGGTCTCTGATGCGTGAGAGTTAGAACAGGATCGAACTTTGATGTGTATGTCAATGTTCTGCTCATTTTTGCTGAACCCAAGGAGGTGCAGTGGGTGTTTGTGGACTGGTAGAGATTATTGTACTTGTGTCTCGATGCTGCAGAGAATAGAAGTGGGGAGCGGAAAATAATACTGGGTATTGAAGTGCTGGTTCTGATTACAAGTTTTGGCGTGATGCCTATTGTCATTCCTCCATTTTTTTTGATCCGGGGCGTGACATTCAGGAGGGAATGGTGCTGGGTGATCTCAGGTTACAAGGAGAACATGGGCATTGGAATAGAATAGGGACTGTCGCCCAAGATTCCTCTGATTTCCATTGTTTTTGGTCGATCTGGTTATAGTGAGGAAGAAGAACTTGTCGTTGCCACAGGGATACGTTTGGTACTTCTTTTTGTAGTTGGCTTACTAGACTCGACACTAGTATTAAACGGTTGGTATAGATTATTGAAATCGAGCATAGCTCAAATGGTTAAGCATTTGGGATAGGTACGGGAGGTCTCGGGTTTGAGCCTCAGCGGGAGTGTTTTTGTTCCTTTTTCTTTCTTTTTTTTTGTATAAGTTAAACTTGCTTATTTATATATGTAAGACTATATAATATACCGCGTTATATTTATTTATTTAGTTGTCACAAAGTTATGCGACGTTATCATTATATTACAACGTTACGATGTTATGCAACGTTACTATTTATTATTTACAACGTTATAATATCATAACGTTATGTACATGTATTCTCGTATTCGGACATATATAAGTACGACTATATTAACATATAACGTTGCTAAATTTTATTGTTCATAAATTACTTTATGTCCGAATTATATAACGCGTTATTTTCGGATAGTCTCCTCGCGTTTATGATTTTATGTGAGTAAATATTCAGGGGTGTTTCAATATCATCGACGTAAACACCAAGGAAGAGGATGGAATCTTTGTGACTCCATTTGAAGAGGGAATGATCATTATCTGAAAGAATAAAACCAAGGTTAGTGAGACTATTTGAAAGTTTAGCATACCATTGACGGGATGTTTGTTTTAAGCCGTATAAGGATTTCTGAAGCTTGCACACTAAACCATTGGTAGGAGTGATCAAGCCATCGGGAATCTTCATGTAAATCTCTTCGTGAAGGTCACCATGAATGAAGGCGTTGTTGATGTCAAGTTGATGTATAGACCAATGTCGCTTCATGGCAACGCTTACGAGGGTTCGAATGGTGGTCATTTTGACCACCGGGGAGAAGGTTTCATGGAAGTCTTCTCCTTCTTTTGAGTGAAACCACGAACAACCAATCGAGCCTTGTGTCGTTCGATAGTTCCGTCGGCTTTATGTTTGGTACGGTATACCCATCGGCATGTGATACACCTTTTTCCTTTGGGAAGTTTGACAAGGGTCCATGTATCATTGTCTTCAAGGGCTTGAAGTTCAGCATCCATTGCGGCCTTCCATTCCGGATATTGAACAGCTTCACGGTAAGAAGAAGGTTCAAGGGGACATCGCACTTGTATCTGAGAACATAAAACACGTGAAGGAACAAAATCAGTGATGGAATTTAAGGAAGGAAAAGGATTGGGCCTTGGGTTTTCTAATCTGGTAGAAAGGAGTCGTGTAAAAGGATCATGAACAACAAGGCTACAGTCGTAATCGGCAAGTTTAGCAGGGGCCTGTTTGGTTCTGGTGGACCGACGAGGTTCCTGAGGCCCACAAGTGGTGGTGGGATCAGGATAAATTTGATTAGTGTCGGAAGGAGAGACCGAAAAATCATGCGTGTCAGAGAGGCCCAGGGCTATTGTATGATATTGGTTTGTGGAGTTAAGGTTGGAAGAATTAGAATTGTCGTAGTTGGGCTCCGACATGGACTGATCAGTTTGGTCGTCCTGATTGAGTGTAGAATAGACAATTTCGCCAGTCTGATCATCGTTCTTCTGTGCCACGTGGGTCCCGTCATCACTCTTGGATGAAGAACTGGATCTGCGATGATTCTCTTAATGTATGTCTTCATTATCATAATCATCATCGCTAATAATAGGGAAGAGGAATAGGCTGAGTTATTTTCTTCGGTGGCCTGCTCCTGTAGAGGAAAACTTCAAAAGGTTATATCACGACTTGTGATAACCTTGTTGTCGTTGATGAGAAGAATCCGGTGGCCTTTTTTACAGAGCCCTGGCCCAAGATAAACTCCCTTTTGTCCACGGTTGCTGAATTTGTTCTGATTAGTGCCAGGCCCAGTGTGATACACTAAAGATCCAAACGTCTTTATACTACTCAAATCAGGGGGAGAACCATACAAAAATTCATGAGGAGATATACCATTTAAAGTAGAAGAAGGTAATCTGTTAATGAGAAATGTTGCCATGAGTATGCTCTCACCCCAATATGTAATATCAAGACCAGATTGAAAGAAAAGAGCCCGAGCAGTTTCTAACAAGTAACGGTGTTTTCTTTCGACAACTCCGTTTTGTTGCGGAGTATAGACACACGTAGTTTGATGTATAATGCCCTTTTCATGAAAGAATTCTTGCAAGATTCTAGATGATCCAAGTTCATAGGCATTGTCGGAACGAACAATTTTGACATGCTTATTAAATTGCCTTTCAGCCATGTTTATGAAATTTCGTATGTGTTGGGAAGCATCAGATTTATATTTCATCAAGATAACCCAAGTACATCTACTAGCATCATCAACGATAGTCAAAAAATAACGAGAACCATCATGATTAATAGTGGGACAAGGACCCCAAGTGTCAACATGAATAAGATCAAAGCAATGTTTGGATCTACTACTAGAATGAGGAAAAGGTAATCTATGACCTTTTGCTCTAAAGCAAACATCACAAACAAAATTTTCAGGAATTTCATGTTTCTGTACAATTCCCATTCGAATCATCTTATTCAAGGGGGGATGTCCCATCCTTCTATGCCATGTCAACAGACGAGAATTACAAGAATAAGCAGACTTAGAAACAGAATTATCACTATCAAAAACATTACACAGTAAACTATCATCAAGGAAATATAGACCATGCTTTTGATATCCAATCTGCCTTTTATTCTTCCAAGTATGGGCCTGCAAATAACAGGCATTAGAATCAAAGGAGATTGTGCAATTATTTTGCTGAGCTAACCTGCTGACCGAAGCAAGTGAGAGTTTAAAACTAGGAACATGGAGAACATTTTCCAATTTAAAACCATCCGCAAGCAGAACAGATCCTATTGCATTAATATTCTCAACATGTCCATTCGGCATAGCCACATGATTAGCATCAGAACTATCTTTTCTATTGATAAGCAAGGATTCATCACCAATCAAATGTTCACTAGCCCCTGAATCTAACAGCCATTTATGACAAACAAGCTTACCATACAAACTATTACATTTAGGGGAAGAAATACCTGCGAAGTGTGAGTCCTCTCTTCCACCAGAAACACAGTTGCTGGAAGCACCTTTTTCAGAGAATTTTCCCGTATGATCAAGGAGGTTGCAAAGTCTATTGAGCTTGTCAATGTTCAGAACAGAAAACCCTTTGACACCTTCTGCCTTCTTGTCGACAGTGTTGGTGGTGGTGGTGTTGTTTTTCAATCCTTTCCACCAGTCTGGATATCCCCGAAGTTCAAAGCAACCACTCTTGAGGTGACCAGATTTCCCGCAATGAGTACAGAGACCGGAGTTCCTTTTGCCGGTATTGTCTCTGTCTTTCCTGGTTTTCCCTTTCTCACCAAAAGTTGTTTCAGTTCTGTTTGAGTTGTTCGCGAAAGTAATACCAGAGGTTTCCCTTTCTACCTTTCCATTGACACGCTGCCTTCTTCTTGAAGAATTATGGCATAAGCGGAGTCGAGACTTGGAAGGGGTTTTTTCATGAGAATATTACCTCTAACATTAACAAACTCTTCACGCAAACCTAACAGAAACTGAAATAACTTCTGATTCTCGGAATGTTTAGCCACTTTCTCGCTATAACCACAGACGCAGGAAGTAATATTTGCCATAGAGGTAATATCATCCCAAATACTAGTTAGCCTAGTAAAATATTCAGTGACAGAAGAACCTCCCTGTTCAATTCTAGATAAATCTCGATTTAGCTCAAACAACCTCGTACCATCAATTTGATCAAACCTTTGAATCAGACGCTTCCACATATCATAAGAAGTTGCACAGGAAACAAGACTATCACCAATGCTAGTTTCGACAGAAGCAAGGATCCAGGATCTTACCATCCCATCGCATCTGTCCCAAGCATCACGGCGATTTTTGGCTACTTTGGATCTCCTCAGTGTGCCATCTATCATCTTGATCTTGTTTTTGGCCAACAAGCATATCTCAATCTTCTTCTTCCAATTCTGAAAACCCTTCTTTCCATCGAATTTCGTAGTCGTAAGTTGTACTCCAGGATTTTCAGAATTTGACACGGCGAGAGGATCCGAGTCGAAGCGCCGCTTGTTCCTCCTTTTGTCGATAATTTCTTCTTCCTCCGATTCCGACGACTCTTCCTCATCTTCAGGCAGTTCGTCTTCCTCTCCGTCAGATTGCGAAGACATTTCGCGAAAATTAGGTCAAGGGATGCGGTTGTAACCACGCTCTGATACCATGTGGATTGAGCTGCGAAGAATCGAAAGTGTGGAGCAGTGAGGAGTGAGACTTGAATCGAGAGATTAGCGGAGGAAGAAGAGAGATTAGAGAAGGAAGGATCGATGCGGAAGAGAACGCGAGGAAACGAGAGAGAACGGAAGCAAGCGAGAGAGAAATAAGTGCGAAAAGACTATCATCGTATATTGATATCTGCTTAAGAAGCATAAGCTAAGTACAGTTTTATATAAGGTCATTAAGGACCGTTACTGAACGGTAAGAAAAGATAAGAAAAGATATTAGGTAATATGTAAATCCTAACAAAAAATGCTGCAAATTATAAGGTGATTAAACCTTAATAAGTCTATATGTTTTGCATTTATCAATATAACCCCATATAACTCAATGTAACACCTTAACATATTATTATTGACTATAAAAAATGTCAATAAACACTTGGAACACATAGCGACTAATTATTTCTTAGAAAATTCTTAAAGCACAAAAACGCACATTCGGGTGTCACAAAAATGCGTTTTACGCAATTACCTTGAAGTTTTTGAGGAGCCACGAGTTGATAATCTTAAAAGGGGGTAAATTGACCATCTAAATCAATTAATGGCAGTACTAAATTCATAGTACAAGAGGGGGCGATTTTTAGGTCAAAAAGGTACCGTTGGAGTAGCCATTCAGTATCGACAACAGTTTTTCATTGTCTTTACTAACGGAAAAACCGTTGGTATAGGCTATAACCCCTGCTACAACGGATGTGTATCCGTTGGTATAGGTCAATACCCACGGTACATATGGCAACGGAATTTTGTCCGTTGGAGTAGCCATTCAGTATCTATACCAACGGATTTTTAACCTATATTAACGGAATTTTTCCGTTGGTAATGTCATTTTTTTTGTAGTGTTAGCATTTTTACCTTAAAACTTTCATCTTTTACCATAATAAAAATGTACCAATTAAATGCTGGAGCTTATTACATGTTATAATATGGTCTTAATACAATATAATGTGACAAAAATTAAATCAAAAATCAGACCCATCTATTCCCTAATGAATGCACCATTTAAGGGGTAAATAACTAGGATTTCTTGCAAAATTATATCTTATGCTAAGATGACTCATCCTAGCAAGTGGTATATGATAAGTAACAACTGATTGCAGTCAAATAAGACCTCTCCACCGTATTACCTGCAGGAGAACAACAAGAGAACATTAAAGATCAACTTAAAGAAAGAGAATGAAACTTAATGCAAATCTAGTCATGTCTAGACTAGGTAATTAAACAAGTGGAATTATTTGATCAAATGGGCATGTGAGTGCCGATGGTGGACAAGGCATTAGGAGGTGAGTGCTGCATAATTAACTTAGTAAAACATATACCTAATTTCCATAGTCATTATGTTGCAAATAAACAAAACCTAAACTAACTTTCTAGCACCCCATTAGCCGTGAGGCTACAAGGAATTGGAGCCTCCATTTCCATTATGCCGATCACACCTGCAAGAAAGACAAGATTAGTACAAGTAATTAAGCTTAGTAAATTCAAAAAGGAAGATAACCACTCACATTGTCTAGTCATCCTCTCATAAGCAATCAACAAAGACATCCATTATTTCCTTCCAATTAACCGTAGCACTAGTCAAGTGGAGAGACCATTGTGGTCAATTTTGAAATCTAAGTAATTTAAAACTTGACATAAAATAATGACTTATGAGAAGCCAATAATTTCCAAGTTTAGTCCTTCTCATTCCTTGCCTTAATAACATACGAGACTACCTTCATTTCCCTTGCCATACCTTAACCGAATGGTAAGCTTCTCCTCTTGCTCTATCTTTTCTCCTTTCTTGCTAAGTTAATTCTTTGGAGCTTAAGCTCCATTAATGGTGTTCTAGGTTCTAACACCATTTTAATGTAATTTCCTAGTTAATTCTATCAAGTCTTGAAGCAAGAAATCATCCTAGCAACCTCTACAATTTTCGCCAACCATAGGTGTTCCAAGGAGGTTCCTAGATTCAACAACAACATAAGGAACAACAAGATCAAGTTAAGGTATATTTTTATGTTGAAAAACCTAAGTAAATTCCTTATGGTATTTTCGAAAATTTAGGAACTTCTAAACCCATATTCTCTTCATTATTTCATGAAGGGAACTTGGATCTACAATCATCCAAAGGTGTACCAAAAATACCTTGTTAAATTCCTAAGGTAAACTCTTGTAAAATTTCTTCAAATATTATTATAAATCCTTGTTAGGAGTCTAACAAATAGATCTCCTAAATATATATAAGGTGGCTGAATTCTCTACATCAATATAGCATTTGAGGAGCTTGGAATTCAAGGAAAAAAGCTTGGAATTAAGGTTTATTAAGTTTAAGTTTGATTTAAGCTTCAAACTTTGGTATAAAAATTATGTACAGCCTCTAAATAAATTAGGTCCGAAAATACTATAGGTTATGTTGTCAAGAAAATAATTTATAACATATAAGGTAAGGTTATTACCTTAAGGTATATATTTGGGTCCCAAAAATTAATTATGCTACACATATATTAAAACCGAATGGTCTAGGGATTTAATGTTCTATTTTAAGTTTATAATCATTCTAAGTCATTAGCATAATTTTTGGAAGTGTTATATGGCTTATATACATTTATATACATATTATAAAGTTTAAATCAAGTTTTAAAACCATATGGTAAAATATAACTAAAGCCGAGAGCATTATGTGATGTTTGGGGAATTCGAAATATATATAAGTGTATTAGCTTATATTATAAATTTTGGGAATATTAAAAATAGCTACAAGTATTTAGATGGCTATTTTAATAAGTTATGTGGTTAAAATGTAATTTTTGAAAAGTTTAGTGTACAAATGTTAATTGCCGAGAACATAAGGGGTTATTTGGCATAATTATGATATAATATAAGGTAGGAATTAATATTAAGAATTTTGGTGAATTTAAATAAGTGTTTAAGTGTTTTTATGACATTTTAAAGTTTTGGGGCTATTTTGTAATTATTGGAAAGTTTAGAGTTTTGCCGAGAATATATATGATTTTATGGGTATATTAAGGTATTAACTATGAAATTAAGCCTTGGTCAAAGTGTTGACCAAAAATTTGGGTTAAAATGATTTATGACATAAAATATTAAGTTTATAAAAGTTTAAGGGTGAAAATGTAATTTATAAAAGTGATATGTAGAAACCGAAATTTAATATGCGCGGAAATGTAGTTTGCAAAATATATGGGCCTTTTCGGAATAAAGAAGAATTAAATATTAAAAACCATAGTTTATAAGTATTATGTAACTTATATAAAGTTTTGGGGTTAATTAAATGCAAATATAGAGAAAAATAAGCTGAAACCGAAAATAGGTGTGGATAAATTGTAATTTACGAAAGTTATGGGTAAAGAATATAAATACCGGAAGTTAATATGGATAATTAAATAAATCATAAAAGTTATATGGTTATTTGGTAATTTATAAAAGATAGTGTGTATAAAATAAAAATACCGAATTATTATGGTTAGTTTTGTAATTTAATAAAGAAAGGAATTAAGATTAAGTAATATAATGTATTATGGAATATAATATAAAGTTTATAAAATAAAGGTGGTTATAACCTAAATAACCAAATGATATGATATAAATGATAAGTGGAAATGATTATGAGTATATAAGTAATGAGATAAGGATATACCGTATAATGGAAATTCATTATCACATGTGAACTCCACATAAATTAATGAACTGTTAGGTTAATTAGAACCACTGTTAGAATAACAGGGGGAATGAAATAATAACACAGAGTTAGTATACAACGAGAATAAACTCTACAGAGACAGTACTGTAATATTTAGTGGTCAGTCATATTAATATTACCCGTTATTGTATGTATAAATAACAGCGTACGGGAAAGATTTACTAGAGCGTGAACTGTCAAGCTAGCTGTTATCACGGTGAACGGTATGTTAATTGTGTGGTCTGAATGTCCTAAGGATTATCCTAAGGTCCAGACATTTTGTGTTAATTGATTAAGAGTGATATCTGTAATTTTATGTGTATGATATTGTGTACTGTATTGCTCAAACTGTTGTGTTGTATTTTATACGTGGACGTCTTATGACTGGAAATTTATACATCTAAACTGGAACGAGACTAACTGACCTTAGGGTATTATTGAACCTAACAATGGTCAACTGTTATAGTCTTAACTCAAGGATTGGTTATTATGTCACTGACAAAAAGGCTAACTTATAAAGAGAGGAATCCAGACTGTTTCGACTCTCTGGTTGCGCATTGTGATCACTACGAGAGACTTCAATGGGGAGTCACTCAAAGGAAATCCATCAGCCACATTCGGGGATGGCAGAAGGCACTGCCGTTGGTGCACAGGTTCGACCGGATCGGTCAATATATATATATATATGTCCAGGGCCATAAGGTCAGCTGGTAACGGTTCCATTGGAACCCAGGGGACTAACGTCCATTAAAAGTTATTAAGGTTTGTCTTATCATGACGCCTGAGGTGGAATTTAATTGGAAAAGGTTAAATGATTTGGTTTAAAGGATAAGGGCCAGGTGGCCAACTAACAAGTACAGTTTAATGCGCGTATCATGTGTGATTATTGGCTATTGTTATTGAGGTGAGATTGTTGGTTATTACTATGGTTTATGATGTGTGGTTATTGATGTTGTGTACTATTGTACGTTGTTGTTTACAGGTGAGTTGCTTTGTGATTGTTTAAATGTTTACAGTTATTACTGTTATTCTTGTAAACCGGATTATCTTGTAACGAATCTAATATCAAGATGGCTAAAACGACTTAAGAAATCTAGATGACTTAGGACTACATTTAGCATACCAGCATTTCGATTGCTGAGCCCTTCAATGGGCAAAACATTTCAGGTTACTGAAGAAGACAAGCCGGAGTGCAGGGAACAGGGTAGCTGTTGTGTTTTAACAAACACTTTGTAGTTTTATTATGTACTATACTTTGGAGTTTGTTGTATTTCATTTAGTTGCTCATTTAGTTGGTTTGGTCTGTAATAATTAGAGTGCTCAGTATCTGTTCATCACAGCGTTGAGTAGTTGATGGATAGAGTAAGTATGCCTTGTTGCTCACATGGGTGGGTAACGGCGTGTAACACCAAGGTTAGATAGATTTATCTTCCGCTGCGACGTTATTTATTTACGCTATGACTTGCGACGCTAGTACAGGTTTAGGATTAGGGGTGTTACAATAGGAAATTCATTAAAGTATGTAATCCATTTAGATATCATATCCTTAATAACCCCACCGAGCCACATACATTGTAAACCATTTAGTATGCAAAACATGGAAAATAGATATGCATTCATTTAAGACGAGCTGCACATTAGGTTCATAAACTAATGAGAAGATCTTGGTTGCACTATCAAAACATTTTAAAACATTGCACACACTAGTCCAAAAATCAGGAGTCATTAATTTGTAATCAGGTTGAACAACAAAAGTGTTATAAATATGAGATAAAATGGGTAGATGTATTTTAGTTTTTTAGATCGTAAGTGGAGTTCCATCTAGTTGGGGAGAAGCAAAAGGACGAGCACATTAATTAGCTTGCTTACACAATTTTTTGTATTCTTGTTTAAAAGCGGATGCGATTTCCTAATTTTCTCATAACTTGCCTAAGTGGTTACAGTGAAGTAGTCAAGTTATGTAACCAATATTGAACACACAAATTTAAAATATGTACACAACATCAAACATGTAAAAATTCTCCATCGTGCAAGAGTTTGAGTGCTGGTGAGATTTTTAAAAGTGTGCACACCTAGTGTGTTTGAAGCATTATCTAAAAAAATGAAGAACGCCTTGAAATACCCCAAACCTAGTTATGTTGTTTAAACACTAAAATAAGGTGTGGTAAGACTAAAAAGAGTCTTAGAAACATTAGCAAACAATTTAAACCATAGAAAACACAAAATGTGCTTTAAGGTCAATAAAGGCCAAAATGTGCTCTAAGCTTGGGATAAGCTTGGTTAAGACCTAATGAACTTACCAAGACCTCATTTGTATACTAATGAACATATTAAACCAATTACTAAAGAAAACCAAGCTTGAAGACTAGTTAAAACACAAAATGTGCTTTAAGGAGTCTTAAAGCACATTTTTGAAAAATTGTCTTGTAAATGAGTTTTGAATGGATAAATGTCCATCATTACTCTTTAATTAACATGTGTACTATATAGTATCACATTTGGAAGTCTATATCAATGGGAAATCAAAAATTTCACATCTATGTGCCTTGTTTTAGTGAATAGTAACTAAAATAAGCTAGTTTATAACATATGTTTGTATAAGTAATTAAATTGGCCAACAAAGACTAAAATGCCTTAGTGACATTAAGGGGGCCGGTTTTATGGTGGTGACTCACCATACTTAAACAAAAAAATAAGTTAACTAAAGTAGTAAAGTAGAAGTACTATTTGCTTTTACTACTTAAATATCTAAAACTTACAACTTATCTCATTCTCTCATTTCCCTCCTCATTTCCCACGGTTCCAAGCTCTCTTCTACCTCCTTCTTGTTCTTCATTCACGGTTTTGCAATAGTACCACCACCATTCTTCATCTTCAACCTCTTGTAACTCCTAGCTCACTTTGCCAAATCAAAAACAAAGACCACCATTCTCTTAGTCTCATCAAGCTCTTCATTCCTATCTTCTCAAAATCCCAAGAGCTCCATTTCGGTGCCAAGAGGAATCACCATGGGAGGAGCTTGAGCTCATCTTTTCACATATTATTGTTCTCCTTTGCTTCTAGGTAAGGAAACTCAAAGAAAAATAACATTTCCTTCATGTTTGTGTGTTGTCCGAAAATCACCATTGATGGTGTCCTTACCTTGCTTGTTTTAGCTTCATTTGAATCTTCCAAGGGCTTGGTGGAGTCCTCTCTTGCTACATATCCAAACTCTCTTTCCATTCCAGGTAAAACAATCATCTTAATGCTTTAAGATAATATATGTAACTAGGGTTTACAATGAGATGAAGCACAAAGCTTGTATACTCATTTCATTACTTGTACATTGTTTAGAAGTTGACAAACAACCAAACATCCTTACCGGTTTTATAAGGAAACAAGAAAGAAGCTTGTAAGGAAAAGAGGTAAATATGCTAACCTAATGTGGTTTAAAGTCTTAGGAGAAATGAGATCATATTGCTTGTTAAAAATGATCTAAGGAGCCAATGGTGAATGACTTAGAAAAATGCTCTCAAGGGCTTAGTAAAAGGCATATGTATTGTTGGGTGTATTTGCAGGTCAAAGGCAAATGTATTGTGGAATTCAGTGTTTATGATTTATGCATCTTAAGGGCCTAAGAGCCATGTTATTTAAGGGCCTAAGTGCCAAGCAATTTAAATTATGCACTATATTGTGATGTAGTGCTAAATGAGTGAAGTTTGTGTGTAAGAATGTACTTGATGGATTTTAGTGTTCTTGGTTGTTTAATGGTGAAAACATTATGTTTTGGTTTAGTAATGTTCTAGGAGAGTTCATGTCAAAATTTAGGTAATAAACAAGTCTAAGGTTTAAATGAGTTTGGTAAGCTAGGAAATGTTGAATGGTTTGGTCAACTAAGAACATGCATTAAGTGTAAGATAAAAGCTTAGAAGTTTAGGTTAAGTGCTCGTGCGGTGTGGGCAATGTAGAGATAGAGGATAAAAGAATGTTTTGGGACATTTCAAGACCATGGTGAGATTGTATTTAGGACTTGTGGATTGTTGGTGAAAAAGGGATGAAGTGATTTGTTGCATGGGAAGCTATAAACTTGTAGAGATATTCAAGGAGTTGTTAGGAAGAATAGATGCTTGGGAGATGATGTTGTAGTGGTGAGGAAACATTATGGGCATAGTGGTTATCATAGGTATGAAACACCACTTAGAAACCTAAGGAGAAAATATCATAAGTGTTAGGAATTTTGGTATGAAATGAGTAAGTGTTAAGGAGAAAAAAAAGGAGTTTCATGGATTTGTATGAGGGTGTAAGTGTATCAAATGATGTTAGAACACAATTGGAAGTTTTAGGAGAAGTTGGAGAGGATTTGACAATGTTTGGGCATATTCTGTGTGTTAATGACCTTGTAAGACTTAAATCATGTAACGAGTTTACAGTTGTTAAATATTATTGTACTGTTACGCATGACTCTCTCTTCCCTTGTGTGTGTCTAACAAGACTTAACCAGTTGTTTGCGAAATGTTTATTATGTTCAATGTTGAACTACTAACAAGTGCTAACGGGGGAAGTGAGGAGTCCGGTCTGTTCTAGCCACGTGTGTGAGTATGGGAGTCGATGTCATAACCGGTTCGATTCTCTTTGTATGTTATGGTTGTTTTCCAATTTGGTTTTCAACCTTCCCTTTAGCTTAACCAAGGCTATTTTACTGACTCACGTCGGGCCACAGGGGCATACTATGTTTGTTCGGTGTGCTTGGGAGACTATATCCGAGGCACCTTGTGTTAAGTTATCCGTTCAATCTAACAGGACGGTAACGAGTTATGTAACGAGCTTAGCATGAGTATGGCAACATTCTCTAGGCTCTCCATGGGAACTAATTGTATTGGTTCACTTCCTAAAAGGAAATGTCTTGTATGTTATGTGTGATGTTGTGTACAATACTCATGTTATGATATATGTATATGTTGTATGTTTTAAAAAGAATGTCATGTCATCATGACAATTAGTTGCGCGTATCCCGGTAGCCGATGGGCTGCGCGTTAACCATACCAGCCAAGGGTTGCTGACCCCCTCGGGGGCTCCATATTCTTTTACTGCAGGATGAGGATCGAAGAAGCAGAATGGCTTTAGATTCTAGGATGCAGGATTACTTTTGAGTATTTTTGGATGTTGGGCCCGGGATGCGCCTGTGCTCCCGTGGCGATATATATTTTGGTTGTGAACAGATTACAGTGATGGTTTACAGTGAAGGATGTAAGTAAATACTCAGTATTGTGTTTATGTATATATGGTTATTAGTTCTATGCTCGGGAGTCTGATCATCAGACCGATACACTTGTATTTGTTCAGCCTTGCTAACCACGTGGGTGGTTGACGGCGTTGTAGCATCAATCGTTTAGTTATTGTTTAGTTGTTTATTTTCCGCCGCGACTCCAGTTAATAGTAAGTGTGTAGTAGGGGTGTTACACGCCTATTCTAATAAATTCAATAGAGATAATATTTCTATCAAATTTTCAGATATGTTATGACCGGCATGTGTATAATCAAAATTCAAAAGCAATAATACACTTTTGGAGTGTCCAAGAACTATAAATCCAATTAAGTGTAACACAAATAAACGCCTCATTAGTTGTAGATGTTCACATATCACTAGTCAAGCTAGCACGACCATCAAAGTTATTTATTGTTTCCATTAGGTTTTTTCCAGTTGTAGCATGTTGTGCACTAGCTCTACGTTTAAGTATGTTCCTAGGCACTCTCCTAAATTGTGGTTGTGATGTGGGGCAAACAAAAATTTTAAAGTAGGAGCTTCACCAAAATTAAAAGGCAATTGTTCAGCAGTCATAAATCTAGCCATGTCATATTTGTTCTTTTTGTATCCTATCGAAAAAACCTGAATCGAGTTGTTGTTTGGTAAACCCGGTAAGCATAGTTTGGCCGCTTGTACCCTCAATTGTCGTATCCTTGTAGATGTAGTGCTTCGTCAAGTGCTTTGTAAAGGATCCGGTTATGGGGCTCACCACGTGCAAGTCTTCTATTGCAAATATTGCAATATTGCTTGTATGTTCCAGCCTTCTTAGGATCTTTTTTTTTGTGGAGTCATGGCCACACCTAAGAAGTCTTTTTCTTTTTCTATGGTATGTTGGCATCATCATCATCTTAATCATCTTCTTCTTGATCAAGATTGCGCACATAGATTGTAGGGGTAAAAGATGTACCCATAATTGGATAAAATTAATTTAGACTATAACTATGAATGCAATTAAAATTGAAGTATGCATAAAATAAATTGTAACTAATATTAAAACTTACCAAATGAAGACATTGATGGTGTAGGCCCCGTGTTGATATATGTGTAACCACTACAAAAAAAATCACTAATTTTTGGGAAATTTCATGAAATGCCGCTATATTTTTGGCTAATTCATGAAATGCTACTACAAAGAAAAAAGTTAAGAAATGTCACTATATCATTGACTAGAAGCAAAAAAGACAAAAATACCCCTATTAGTTAACAAAGTACTTTTAAAGTTCACAAGATGCCTTTAAGTGTTAGTGTTAAAAAAAAACTAAAAATTCAAAATACTATAAAAATGTAGATAACTATAAAAAATATATTTAAAATATTAGAAAAATTATAAAAATATATTAAAATATCATAAAACATTGAAAAAGTAAATATTTCTTAGATTTTTTTTCAAAATTATTTAGTACAATAAAAACAATATAGAGTTTTAAACACATAATTTATACTAAATTTTCTACAAACTTAGGCCAATATAGTACCATAATGTATACCAATTAATTTCCTTAATTATACCAATTAATCACCACATTTTTTAGAGTAAATTACTGGGAACTCCCTTGAGGTTTTGGGATAATACAGCTAATCCCCTTGTGTTTATCATAATTATTGGTAACCACCTTGAGGTTAAGGTATCTTTGACAACGAGCCTCCAAACTATAACTCTATTATCAGGAAGTTAACTATGTGTTGACCTGTCAGCTTAATCACATTTATAATGCCTAGCCGGACAATAAAACTGCTTAATCAACATCTTCTAACTCTCCCTCATCCCACTTCAGATGCATTTTCTAGGTAGGGTTGACATCTTTAGGAAAATAACAATGTTGATTAAGCAGTGTTTTTTGTCCAGCCTGTCATTATTAATGTGATTAAGCTGACGGGTCAGCACGTAGTTAACATCTTGATACCAGAGTTATAGTTCGGGGGCTCATAGTGAGATATACCGTAACCTCAAGGTGGTTACCAATAATTATGATAAACACAAGGGGTTAATTGTATTACCCCCAAATCTCAAGGAGGTTCCGAGTATTTACTCTAATATTACCATACATTTTTAAATTTTTGTACCATTTTAAAATATTTATTCAAAAAAATATTTTAGTTTCTAATTAATATTTGGAAAATTATCTTTTTGAAATTTATATTCAATTTTGCAAATGACTTTATGACGTAATATAATTTAGTTTGAATAAGTAATTTAAATTGAAAAAATATAATTTGAAAATGTATGGTACAAATTATGATAATTAATTGGTACTAGTTATGGTGCTTAATTGGTAGAAAAATTGGTATAAATTATGATAAAAATTATGACTAGTACCAATTTTTCTACCAATTAAGCACCATAACTTGTATCAATTAACTACCATAATTTGTACCATACATTTTAAATTATCTTTTTTTCTATCAATTAAAATAATTTATTTGAAATAAATTATATTATGTCATATAGTCATCTGTAAAATAGAGTTTAATTTTTAAAAAATAGTAAATATGATAAAAAATTAAAATAATTTATTTGAATAAATAATTTACAAATGTATGGTAAAAATTATGGTAATTAATTGATAAATTATGGTATTATATTGTCTAAATTTGTAGAAAAAATAGTATAAATTATTTATTTAAAACTCTATATTATTTTTTATGGTACTAAATAATTTTGAAAAAAATCTAAAAAATATTTACTTTTTTAATGTTTTAAGATATTTTTTTATATTTTTATTTTTTTTATAATTTTTATAATTTTGTCAATTTTTTTATAATTTTTATATATTTTCATAGTATTTGAATTTTGTGAATTTTTTAACACTTAGTGACATATTGTGAGCTTTAAAAGTACTTTGTTAACTAGTAGGGGTATTTTTGTCTCTTTTGCTTCTAGTCAATGACATAGTGGTATTTCATGGACTTACAAAAATATAGTGGCATTTCGTGACTTTCTTTTTTAGTGGCGTTTCATGAATTAGCAAAAAATATAGTGGCATTTCATAAAATTTCACTTAATTTTTACATGATAATTTTGGCATAACATGTTAGTGCGTAGAATGTATAATAGCTTTCGACGGGAAGTTAATTACATAGAAATATAGTAATAGTTAGACGCATAATTAAAGCATTGTAGGAAAATATAGAGTCCACCGTCAAAATCGTTAACCGCCTTGCTACTTTCATATTTGCACCTCTTTTGCTACCCTAGCATCACCTCATGAATGTTTAGTCTTGATTTTCATTCAAAAGACAAATATTTTTTTTCTTTTATCACTATCTTCAAATTTATTTCCTTCTTAGCTTTCTATTAATCGATCAATTGATTGTTTTCTCTCCTTTGGTAGAATTTGAGTGTTCAACATGTTTTAATGCTCAGTCAATCATGTTTCAGTACTGGTTCTATGTTTTCTTCATTAATGAATCTCGAAATAATGCTTGAACATCATATCTTCTTCCAAATTAGTAAAATCATTCGCCTAGACTGTAGATCCCCATTTCTTTATGTACGTCTCATTTAGGTTCATGTGCTATTGCAACATCTCGGCAACACCAAATTCTCACACTTGATTGGTAAATTTCACTCTGAATTTTTGCGAACTACTACATGTGTATTCCATCCCTATCTTGCATGTGGCATTTTTTAGTTTTAATGGTTTATGAATCTTTTTTTTTTGAAAGGCTTCTGGATTTCTTTCATTTTATCGTTTATAAGCTCTTAGCTATGTCAATGTGACTTTTCTCTAATATCATTACTTGTCGTTCAAGTTTTCAGTTTGTGTTGGTTATTCCTAAAGCCTGCATTCTATTGTTTTAGTTCTATACCTCGAATGAGCTCAGAGTTAAAAAGCAATCATAATTCAACATGTCCAAATAAAAATAATCATGAAGATTTTCATGACATGGTGACTTCTTTGCTTGTGTTCAAGCTCGGCGGGCTATACCAAAGGCCCTTCATCTGGCTACAATTTGTAGGTCTGTATTCTCTTATGTATTTTTATAGTTGTTATTTCAATTTTGTTGTTTTGTATTCTATTGCTTTAAGTTTTTTTATGTGAGTTGATTATGGATTGCTTTCTAGGTGGTTTCTTATTTGTTAAATAACTTGAGGATAGTGATGACCGTTGCATATTTAGTTGCTAATCATGAGCTACTGAACTACTCATCAGATGACATACATGAATGAGGTGATAATCAGCTTTTGTTAATCATGTTAATACTACTTTTATCATTACCTGTTAGACTCTTCACTATTTCAGACATTGATATCTCGCTGCTATATGTGGACAATCACTATGAATGACAGAAACTGTTTATATTGAATCTAGTATTTGCAAAATACTTAGTGGGGTTTAAGTTCTTATAAGGTATTATTAGATTCTCACTTTGAGCACTAACCACCTCAATTTTTTGCTTAAAGCAATGAGTTAGATCAATATACTATTGAATTTAAGAATTCTAACATTTCTCATTGATCAAATTAGAGATGTCAATCTTGACCTGAACCTGAAACCCGACTTGAAACCGACCCGTAAAAAGCCGGGTTCGGGTTGAGATTTTTGACCCAAAAAGATTTGTGGGTTGGGTTCGGGTTGGGTCATTGAAACCCGCTTCGGGTTCGGGTTGAACCCGCCAACCCGTAACCCGGAAAAAAATTTAATTAAAAAATATATTATATTTAATGACTTAAATTAGTGTTTAATGTTTCATTTATGACTAAATAAACATTTAATCGACAACTTATGATTAAATATAGTACATAATAATTAGTTTACATTGAAGTATTATATTTAATTATTAAATAATCCAAAATTTAAAAAATAAATTTAATTTTTCAAAAAACGAGTTGGGTTCGGGTCAACCCGCTCCGGGTTCGGGTTGACCTAAACTATTTTTGGGTCGGGTTTGGGTTGAACTCAACCCCACCCGAAACCCGATTTTGACACCCCTGGATTAGATATGTCCAGCCACTTCTAATCATCAGTGTTGTCATTTGAAGGACTTCCAACGAGTTTTCATAATTTTCATATAGTCTACATCTATAGTAACATGCAAAGGTATCACTTTTTGCTAGATCACAAACTTTAATAGTCACATGCTACAATTTTGACCCTTCTTTATTATTATTATTGTTATTATCAATCATATCCTAAGAATTGTTTGTATACTTCTGTTTCTCATAAGATAATGTCCAATTGAAAGAGAGATTTCTTGCCTTTCTTCTAGCCATTTTTTATGTATTACTTGATATATACATGACACACATATGTCAATCTCTAGTGCTGAATCTTGTGTTTGTTTTTATTTACATGTTCCACTTGTCAGTTTTGGTAAAATCAATCATTCCCTCTAGGGATATCAATGGAAAACAGTGTGCAGGTTAAGATTCTTTACTATTATTTAGTTATTTTTTACTTGATTCATCCAGCTAATATGTTTCCACCATGCCGACCTCTTTTACTGTTTTATGTCTCTGATTTCATCTATACCGGAAACCATAACCGTGGTATGGGATCTTGAGCCCAGATACCTTGCAATGGAAGTCAAATATAACTACTTTGTCTGTCATCTATGACAAAGATTACATGTAAGCTCTTATAGGTTGATATGACTCTATATTTTTCTTTGAGGTATGGTTAGCAAGTGGCTAGTCTGATCAAATATTTGAAGCCTGATACGGTATATTGTGTACATGTATGTAGGTGAAAAATGTGGATATGTATCAATATGTTTGTTAATTCTTACAAGGAAACTAACTGAGAGCTTTATACTAATGAATTCTCCTCTTTCTTAGTCTGATCTTCTTTGTCTGCCTGTAGGCTATTTGAAATTTGTTGAAAAGAGGCTCAAGCTCAATTGATCAATTATGTTGTTCTGGTACATAGTAACTTAGGGCTATTTAAAATTTCAATATTGTAGACACAAAAATTCTCACCCACAAAGCAAATCCGAAATAATAAATAAAATAAGAGGGGTCGTCGCCTTTCTTTTCAAAACGTATTAATGTGCATGCCAAAACTAAACCATTATTTTACGAAAAAATTCTTAAATCAATTTTCAAAGCATTACAGAAAAACTCAATTATTTGAAAATGAATTTTCAAATGACAATCCGATCTCAAACCTGTCCCTTTTTTATTTATTACTTATTTTACTACGTTATTCTGTAATAACCCAGTTTTCGTTTAGCTTTCTAACGTTGGTTTTGTATGTCATCTTATATTGTGTGTCTTTAGCATTTTGGACGCCTAGGGTATTTACTTCTAAGAGAGGGACAAAATGGACATTTCCCCTCTTTTATAATTGGTAAGTGTTATTTAAAATATTGGAAGTGAAATACCCCGAACTTAAATGTGTTAATTAATCATGTAATTATGTTATTTCAAGGCTAATTAAGTCCTTATGAATGTTGGTGAAGAAAGAGAAACCAAAAGAAATAAGAAAAACACGCAAAACGTAAAAATGTGTATTTAATTATTTTAGGAGGTATATAACCTCGAATAAGATCCGAGAAGGATTCCTAAGGCTTAATTAGGCCTGAATAATATGTGGGAATAATTCCCGAAGAAAACGGATCCAAATAATGGGTTAAAACGATAACAGAGTCTTAAAGCACATTTTTCAAGAAAACCCGAAACCGTGACTTTAAACAGTTAAATGACCCCGTAAAAATTATAGTTGATCATATAACTATAATTAAACATTAATGGGAACTTAAGAACCATTAAAATTAAAGAAACAAGAAAAATCCGGAAAACGGGCCCGGTTAGTGAATAGTGCCCAAACCGGGAAATTAACGAGCGTTTCTTGAGAAAAGACAAAAACGCCCCAACTCAACTAATTAGTGGGACCGGTTTTTATTATGTGACTCAGGTCCCATCTCCACTAATAAACTAGCTAGAAAACAAATAAAGCAAAAAGGCAAAAAGGGAAAAAGTAAAAACACCTTTTCCCCCTCTTTTCCTCATTTTTTTTTCTCTCTCTCTCTCTCTCTCCCATTCTTCTTCTTCCCCACCGTCTTTCTCTTCTTCCTCCCCCTTCCTTGCAATTTTTCAGATCCTCCATGGCTGCTCCCCTTGCTTCTCATGCCTAAGCTTCATCCATGCTCCAAATCCAAAAATAAATACGTATTTGTGTTCCTCTCATCAAGATCTCTCTTTCCTCTTTTCAAAATCCCAAATGGATGAAGTTCACCTCCATGGGTATATCCCATTTGAAGAGAAAATCATCTTTTATGGAGCTTGGGAGTCCCCTATTTCTTTCAAGGTAAGAAAAATCCAAAAATACTCATCTTTCCTCCATTTCCTAGCTTGACCGATTTTGACCAGATTTTGAGCCTCCTTTGTTGCCATGCTCCAGCCGGTTTTATCCTCAAAATAGGAGCTGGAGTCTTGCTAGGATGATTGCCAAATGCTTCATGTAGAAATTGGAAGGTAAATGCCCTAAATTTTGTGCTTAAAACACCCTTCCTTGTTTTGGGTTAATTAAGGTGTTTAAGTAATGTTAATTAGTCCCATTCACCATTTGAATGTTGGTATAAAGGTTTGGGCAATTGGATTTGCCCTTGGCCGATTTTGGAGCCAAGATAAATGAGAGAGAGAAGAGGAGGAGAATTGGAAAAGAGAAGAGGAATTTATGAGCTTAAGGTAAGAAATCTACCCGAATGTGTATCCCTTATGTTTTAGAATTATGGGATGGGTAATTTAAAGAATGAACCAAAAATTGTGATGAAAATGTGTTGGTTCTCTATAAGAGAGAATTGTGATTTTGTTTGATGCATTGTTAAATTGTGTTATTTAAGGGCCTTGGAGCCAAGTTATTTATGATTAATGTACCTTGGGATTGGTGTGTATATGTTGAGCTTGTATGCTGTTAGAACCAACTAAGAGTTTGGTTAGTTGAATTATGGATATGTTGGATTAGGTGATGAAGATGATGAAATTTGGGTGTGCTAATATAGTAACAAAGTTATGGCAAAATTTCGGTAGAGACCTAAGGAGTTTAGGTGATGTTATGAGTGAAGAATTACCTAGGGTGAACTAGGTGTTGATAGGGATTTATTTGAGTTGGTTAATCACCATGGAGTGTTAGTTGGAGGATGGGAAAGATTGAGTAAAAATCTGTAGCAAACCATGTTGTAGTGTCTTGGAAATTCCTAGAAAAAGAGCAAGTGTGCATGACTTTGAAAATGAAGGAGGGACTTGAATAATGATAATGCAAGTGTCTAGGTAGATTTGGTATGGTCATAATGATTGAGGATAAGTTGCAATTGCCATGAGAGTGATTGGAATGCACTAGTGTGCATGATATGCAAAAAAAAAATGAATATGGAAATTGTAGGATTTATCAATAATCAAAAGATAGGTTTAGACAAAGGATTAAGGAGGTGTAATGAGTGTTTAAGGTGTTTTAACTTGATGGGAAACATGTGAAAAGATTAGAAAGAGATTGGGTAAGAATTGAGGTTGAATTAGAGATTGAAAACTGTCAAATTTTAACAGTTTCTGCTATGGTCCGGGACTTGGTCCTTGGATAAAGTCCCGGACCACACCTTAAAAACGCCCGAGAATTCATGTTAGAGGTTGGTCCGGGACTTGGCCTAGGGTTAAAGTCCCGGACCATGTCAAAAATTATGCCGAAAATACGTTCTAGTGTTGGTCCGGGGCCTTGGGGGCGGACCAAGTCCCGGACCAGTGTCAAAATTCACCTGTAAGTCATAAAATGTATTGGTCCGGGACTATAGGGCCGGACCATGTCCCGGACCAACACAAAATTAGTGTTATAAGTGTTTTTAAAGGCCTCTAAATGATGGGGCATTGGATGGTAATGGTGTTAGAAGATGTTATGGCTTGTTTGATGACTTGGAAAGGTCCTTAAAAGTGTAAACAAGTGTTACATTGTGTGTGAAAGTTGTGAACTCAAGATCACATGCGTGAAGACAAGATTACCAGGGATAACGGGGTTTACTACGGGAGTCATAGTAGTTATATTTCGTAATGTCTTGATGTTAATAGAAACGTATGAAATGATAACAGTTGAATCGAGAATTGACCGAGGAACTTGGGATGACACGTTAGAGTAATCCTTGGTACAAGGTATGGTTTTCTTGCAACATGTGTTCTACCGGGTTACACTGGCTTGTATGCCAACCTGTTTTTTTGTATGTTTGCCTCCTTGCAAGATAAAGCGTGAAATGAGTTTACAGTAATTCGTTTATGTGGTGTAATTAGTCCCGATACCGTTTAACCTCGAATATGTGTTAAACCGTAGCTAACCGACTCTAGGATCACATAAGAGATCGGTATTCGGATTTAACGACCCAACCTACGGGAACGTTCTAACTACGGCTATTCGTGTGTTATGTGGATTTGTTGTGTGTGTATAAATGTTACCTCCCTTGTGCGTTTAACTAAGTTTGTAACACCATATGGTGTCGTGATGTGATAAGTTCCATAAAGGGACTCCTAACTACTATATAACTTGGGGGTGAGGAATCCGGGAGTCCCGGTCGCGCACGTGTGTTTGGGAGTTGATGTCTACATCTGATTCAACTCCCTCTTTGTTCGGTTGTTTTCCTTCTTGGAATTCAACCTCCCACGAGCCTAAAGCTGGCTCTCCTAACTTGACTATTATTCAGGGCTAGGGGGATTTGTGTATGGTGTGCTCGGGTCTAATTTATGACCGACACATCTAAGTAAAGTAAATGTGTATTGTGTGTTTGGATCTATATTATATCCGACACATCTTAAGTAAAGTGTACGTTCTCTAAGAAGAACAGTAATGTGTTATGTAATGAGCTCGACATGAGGATGGGGGTATCCTCTAGGCTCTATAAAATTTGCTAACTCCTATTTCGGACCGAGTCCTCACGTGACTCGTTCCCGAATTATGTTGTGTATATGATATTATGTAATGTGAGTTGTTATGTTTATGTAAGATGATCATTTAAAATCAACCCTATGGTACCAAGAGAGACAATTATGTGTAACCCATCTAACGGGTAAGTGCTAACTAATAAGAAATTAGCTCCATTAAGATAGAAACCCTCTCAGGTTAAAGAACACAATAATATGATCTAACAAACGTTGATGAGTTAACCTTATTGTTTGTATCCTGTTGATGGATATGTGTTAAATGTAAGCATGATATGTGTTTATAGTGTTTCATGCATGAATTAAATTAAAATCAACCGCATGCTCAGACGACAAATAGTTATGTGTGGCCCGGTAGTATGCGGACAGATGCTCGGACACTTCAAAAACTCGGGCGCAAGTTCAGACACTGTGAATTTCTGGTTTGCAAACTCTCGACATGCGTCTGAACGTTGATGTTCGGATGAATGTTCGGACATTGTGCTTTTCTGTATCTTTTAACTCTCGGCCTTTGTCCGAACATGAATGTTCGGACGCATGTTCGGACAGGCCTCTGTTTTCACATAACTTATTCGTTTCAGCTCCGTTTTCAATTCCGTTTGTGGGGTTGGATTCCCCTATCCGTGTACAATCTTCATATGTTGTTTATATCATTATTATGCATTTAAGATCTGATTTTATGAACATAAGTTTTGGGACCTAGATACTATGCTTCTGAGCCTTGGATAGTCGGGTTGGGCTGTCCCGTAGCATGCTGCGCAGGAATTCCTTTTGTTTAAGTTCCTTAGGGTATCCCTTAGGACATTAGTGACCGACGGGCGCGTTAGTCGTCTCAGCGACTTCTGATGTGGGATCTTCGGATCCATAGGACATTGTGTGAGTCCTTCTGATATGTTAGCGGGTTTCTAGCGTCCCACCTTATGTTTCTATTTCTGAAAGTCCAACTGGTATTCTGATATGGCATTCTGTTCTGATTTGTGATTCGTTCAAATTATGTTTCGCCTATTTACGGAGTGACATGAGTTTCCCTCTAATTTTGTGTAATCTTCCACTTCTGTTTTGAGTAGGCTTCCTTGAGGAAGTCTTCTGCTTACTGGGCTGTTGAGCTCACCCCTTTCTTATATTATGCAGAATGAGCATGGAGACCTACTTCTCTCTTGAGATTTGATTTAGTTTGCGTTATGTTTAGATTATGTATTTGACTTTGCGTGTTAGACGCTATGGATTTCTGTAGCCTTCAGGCCCTTACTCTGTATTTGGTTTTCATATTTAATTTCTCTTTTAAACATTTATGCAAGTGCGCTGATTTGGATTTGAATTCGATTTACGTTAGAGCATTGCGTTGTTAGGTAGTATACATGCGACGTGTAACGTCCCTAACTCCTATGCCGGTTTTGGGGTCGTTACATTTAGTGATATCACAGCCAGGTTTGGCTTTCTTTGGTGATTGTAGGGTCTGTCCGCATGTCTGAATGTCTGAGATATCTGCTGTGTGGGTGTTTGATGGAATCTGATAAGTTTTGGTGTTTATTTCTTCAGTATGCCTCGCCGACAAGTTGTGACTTCTCAGGGCGGGACTCCTCAAGGGGACATCACCGATATAGTCCAGCAGGTAGTGTCCCAGGTGCTGCAGACTGTGGGGACCCCTGCTACGCCAGCAGCTGGAGCTGGTAGCTCGGGAGGCAGTAAGTAATGTGAGGGCGCTTCAGGAGTTCCTGAAGCTGAAGCCGCCTTCATTTGATGCCAATGGTAACCCACAGGAGGCGTGCCACTGGATCACAGCCATCGAGGATCTGTTAAAGGTGATGGGCTGTGAGGAGGACCAGAAGGTGGGCTTCGCCACCTTTATGTTTCAGGCGGAGGCTGATAAGTGTCCAAATGAGCATGTTTTACAGGTGTATTTCATATATAAATTAGCACTTTTCTTGCTCATTTCTCCACTTCGGTTGTTTTTCCTCTAGTTTATGTTTTATTGTTTATCTCACAAATTTATTGGTTTAACATGAGGAAAACCAAGCTGGGAGTAAAGTAGACGAAGAGACGAACGCATAGACGCAAACGGCTCGAAAAACGGAGTCCAAACGAAGAATCTAGAGCCAGTCAAAGTTTGAAGAAATTAAGTCGACCACAAGCTACAACCGCCTGTTATGGGGCGGACGTGAGGCGGACACCAACATTTACAACCGCCTGTTATCAGGCGGACATGGAAGCGGACAGCATGCGGACGTGACTAAAATTCAGCGCGCCAGTTTTCTTCTTCGCCCGTCGACTTCCTTCTTCGCCTGTCGACTTGCTTCTTCGCCCGTCGACTTACTTCTGCAAGTTATCCATCTACTCCGCACCACCTATCTTAAATTCTCTCACACGTCTTCAGTTTGTCCCCTGCAATTAATGAGCATTCAATGCTCTTCTGCAGTCGTTCTTCTTCTTCCTCTCCTCTAAAAAGCCATTGCTACTTCAAATCAAATACATACGTTCTACCCCCAAACTCAACACTCAAAATCTCTCATTTCACTTACAAAAATCCTACGTATGCTCCCACTCTTCTTCCCCTTCATTTTCTCCATTCACCATCCACGCATCTCATATTGTTATTACGTCCAACCTCTGTCTGACTTATTACCAGTTAATATGTCAGGCTAAGGAGGATTTACTCCGGGTGAGGGTTTTAATTATGGTTTGTTAGCTGTGTAATATATTTCTACCGGTTAAAATAAATTCAGTTTGTTACGATTAAAGTTTTGTTTCTCTCCCTTTTTAATAAATTTCATCGATTTATTAAAAAGCCTTACTAAGTCTGTTTTTAATTTCATCAGTTAGAAACAGATGAGTTAATTAAGCCGTAAAACTGTAAGAACTTATTTTCATCGTTTAAGTTAATACATGTTGCAAGAATAAAATTCCTCACACTCCTCTGCCGTTTACACGCTTTTTGCTTGAGTTTTCATCGGACCTTGCATTACAGGTAAACGAGTTCTTATGAGTTTTCATCGGACCTTAAGAAAATTACAGGAATCTTGCCAAACTATTTTATTAAACCGGTAGAGATAACACAATTAATCAGATCATATTAACCTGAACCCGAAGTTCCGTTTAATCATCTTCACTTCACTAAATTAATCTGTTATTTACTTTCCAGAAACAAGTCAATTAATCCCCCTCTTGTGACACGCTTAGGTACTACTTATTTCACTATAAGTCCCACGGTTCGATAATCCGGTCGCTTACACTTTTCTATACTACCACGACCAGGATTTGTTTGCAGCCCGACGTTTAATTTGAGTTTTAATTTCTCTTTAATTTTACACCAGTTTAACCACTCACGATACAACGTCTGCAAAATGGCGCCGTTGCCGGGGACTTGATTTATTCTAGTCCCTAAGCCCCGGTTAATTCACCTGTTATATTATAATAATCTGTTAATATTATTTTGTTGTTAATCTAATTATGGACATCTAACTTTGGACTTCGGACTTCTGACTTTTGACATCTAATTACTAACTCTTTATATTATTGTCATTTAATTTCCATTTTCCTTAACATTTAATTTCCATTGTCCTTCAATTTCCATTGTCTCTAACTACTAACTTCAAATTTCCTGTCATTTCGTTCCATTCGTCATTTCGTTCCATTGTCATTTCTTTCCATTGTCATTTCAATTTTCTGTCATTTCTTTCCATTGTCTCTAACTACTAACTTATAATTTCTGTCAACTAATTCCTAACATTTTATTTTTTCTAACACATAACCAGTTCTTTTCTCTATTTTGAGTGGTGAATGCCTTTTACCAGGTCACACAGCTACCCAGAAAAATTAATAATCACACGGTTGGTTATAATCCAGAGATCGAGAGAACCTTTCTGCGTACCCTAAGGCAGAGACGAACTCAACAAAATACCACCACAGTGATAAAATCTGACCCGGAAACTGACATGGCATCTACACCAGCGACAGTTCGAAATATCAACAGGCCGTCTAACCAAGGACAACAGCCTGCTATCATCCTTCCTCACCTTAGCCCATTTGAATACGATGAGTGGCAGAAACTGAAGCCATATCATCAGATCAGATGTGTGAAGGAGTTGGGCATGTTTGATGGCACTAGTCCAGACGAAGCCCTGTTACATGTTACAAAATTCTTGCAACATGCCAACAGTCTTATTGCGACCGACGCAGTACTTCAGTACGCAAGATTGTCATTATTCCCTCACAGCCTGACGGGAAGTGCGAGCAAGTGGTATCATAGCCTGACACCAAGTACCATCGGTACCTGGGACGACATGGCCACCAAGTTCTACGACAAATTCCTACCCCCGAGCCGAACATTGGAGATGATTGCTGAAATCTATAATTTCAAGCAACCTGGGTCAGAAAATATTTGTGAAACTTGGGATCGTTTCAAAGGTTTACTACTTACTTGTCCTCACCATGGTCTGACGAAAGAACAAGTATCACAATTGTTCTACAAAGGCTTGATCGGTCCGTGCAGAACAATGGTATTATCCTCCTTAGGGGCCGATATTCTGAAAAAGCCAGAAGCACAATTCCTGAATAGCATGGAGTCTCTCTGTGAAGAAATCAGAGACTGGGCTCCGGTGGATCAAGGAGCGGTACTCCAGGTTTATACCATGTTGGGGAAAGTGATAACAAGTTCGATCAATTGATGAAAAGCCATGAGCAACTCATGGAGAGCAATGCTCAGCAGGCAACAAAAGTCAGTACTCTGCAAAAAGTGGTTGAGCAGATGGCTATGAATTCCTACCCCCAGCAAGCTAAGTCGATGATTTCCCGATCATCTACAACCCCTCCAGGCTATGCACCTCTGTCCCAATCATCTCCTGTTATTTCTTGTACACAATGTGGTGGGCCTCATGACTATGAACAATGCCCCCAGCTACAAGAATTAAAAGCAGCAGAGGAGGCAAACTACATCACCAACAATCAAGGGTACAGACAACCTTTGCAACGTAACATGCAATCCAACCTTCGCTACTCAAACACAGAAAATATCCAAAACCCACATACCCTTCAACCATCTCAAAATTACGGACCTCAGTCCAATTTCCAAGGAGGCCAAAGGCAATATCAACAACAGCCTTATGGCAATGAAGCTTCTTCGAGTCGACCGACTCAACCTCCTTCGAATCCTGAGTCTGATATGTCTCAAATGCAAGAGATGTTTAAGGCGATGATGGGTAAATCCCGAGATACGCAAGAAGAGGTCGCAGCTCTGCGCAAAGACCAAAAAGCCTTGCAATCTCAGATTCAACAGTTACTCACTCAACAAAGACCACCTGGTCAATTCCCTTCACAGACTAACCCCAATCCAAAAGAACAAGCGAATTCAATCCTTATAGACGATGGCACATTTCAATCAACAAACTTGTGTGCAGTCTCCTTAAGGAGTGGTAGGGAACTTGCCACCAGAAAAGGAAAAGAAAAAGAAAATCATGAAGAGGCCTATATCAATGTTGAAGAAACTACCAAACCAGCTTCACCTCCCTTAGAAATCCAAGTTCCTACTCCTGCAACTCCACCTCCATCTCGAGTTACCATCGACATCCCAACTTCCACTCCTAAAAACAGTGAACTCCCGTTCCCAAACAGGATGAAAAAGAAACACCTAGATGAGCAGTTCTCCAAATTCTTGAGCATTTTCAAGAAACTGACCCTCGACATACCTATACTTGATGCTTTGCAAGAGATGCCTAATTACGCCAAATTTCTAAAGGATCTCTTGACAGAAGAAAAAGAAACCTGGAAAAGAGGCAGTGCACCTCACGGAGGAATGCTCTGCGGCCCTTCTTCGAGCACTTCCTCCGAAACAAACAGATCCGGGAAATCCCGTGATCCCGTGTTTTATTGGCGGGGTGGACTGTGGAAGTGGTCTATGCGACCTAGGAGCCAGCATTAATATCATGCCATATACCACCTTCTTGAAAGTTAAAGGAGGAGAAATGCAACTGGTTCCTTTCAAACTTCAACTAGCAGACAGATCAGAGATCAAGCCCATGGGCATAGTCCGGGATCTGGTAGTTGGAGTGTCTCGCTTTATCTTTCCAGCTGATTTTGTCATTCTAGAAATGGATGACGATGTCGAGGTTCCCCTATCCTAGGTCGACCGTTTCTGAGTACCGCCAAAGCCATCATTGACGTCCATGATGGGAAAATCACTCTTCGGTACGAGGATGAAACGATTGAATTCGACATGCAGAAAATGATGAAGAAAAGCTCAAACTTTTCTCCTCATGCTAAGGCAGTGGGATTCACAGATGATGAGGAGGAGGAAAGCGATTTTGCTACAGATGAGGACATGTATTCCCCATCTTCCATCTTGGAAGCTGAAACTGAACCGCTAGAGCAAGTATTATTTACTTCTCTAGAAGAAAAGGTGGAGGATCCGGAAGTTAACGCCATGCTGGCGTACGTAGAGAAAGGAAGGGCTGGTTATCAAGCGTACCGGCCACCAATCGAAGAACTCGACAGAAAACCTCAAAAATCAATTCCATCAATAGAACAACCACCAGAGCTCGAGCTTAAAGAAATACCCTCTAACCTCAAGTATGCCTTCCTAGCTGAAAATGACCATCTGCCTGTCATTATTTCCTCTTCTCTGAATTCCGGGGAGGAAATAAGGTTACTTGAGGTATTAAAGAAGCACAACACAGCAATGGGTGGACTATTGCTGATATAAAAGGAATTGATCCCTCCTATTGCACGCACCATATCTATATGGAGGAAAACTACAAGTCTATCAGGCAACCTCAACGCCGGCTAAACCCTAACCTCAAGGAGGTAGTTCGAAAGGAGGTTCTGAAACTCCTTGACGCGAACATCATTTATCCAATTTTTGACAGTCCATGGGTCAGTCATGTTCAAGTTGTCCCCAAGAAGGGGGGCATCGAAGCTGTTATTAATGAAAAGGGAGAGACTATCCCTCAAAGAAAGATCACAGGATGGCGCATGTGTATTGACTATCGGCGTTTGAATTTGGCAACCAGAAAGGATCATTTCCCTCTCCCCTTTATCGACCAAATGTTGGAGCGACTAGCAGGGCAAGAGTACTACTGTTTTCTAGATGGGTTCTCAGGGTATTTCCAAATACCGATCGCACCTGAGGACCAGGACAAGACAACCTTCACTTGTCCTTACGGTACCTTTGCTTACAGACGAATGTCTTTCGGTCTGTGTAATGCCCCTGCTACCTTCCAGAGATGTATGCAAGCAATATTTGCTGATTTCATCGAGCAGAGCATAGAAGTCTTTATGGACGACTTTTCAGTCTATGGCTCTAGTTTCGACAAATGCTTGGCACAACTGGTTGATCCTAAGACGGTGTGAGGATACGAATCTCGTTTTAAACTGGGAGAAATGTCATTTTATGGTCAAGGACGGGATTATCCTTGGACATAAAATATCAACTAAAGGAATAGAGGTGGATAAAGCCAAGGTAGAGGTTATCGAGAAGTTACCAGCACCAACTACTGTCAGAGATATACGAGCGTTTCTAGGGCATGCAGGATTTTATCGGCGGTTTATACAAGACTTCTCCAAATCAGCAAACCATTGACCGACCTGCTACAGAAAGATGCCCCTTTTCATTTTGATGAAAGGTGTTCAGCTGCTTTCAAAACTATAACACAAAAATTGGTATCAGCACCTGTTGTCATACCACCCGACTGGTCTCTTCCGTTTGAGATCATGTGTGACGCAAGTGACTACGCCGTGGGGGCAGCTCTATGCCAGAAAAAAGAGAAAATTTTGAGAGTGGTTGCTTATGCCAGCAGGACACTAAACGACGCCCAGAAAAACTATACGACCACTGAAAAAGAACTTCTGGCTATAGTTTTCTCCCTTGATAAGTTCAGATCGTACTTATGGGGAAGCAAAGTCATAGTGCACACAGACCACTCCGCTCTCAAATACCTATTTGCAAAACAAGAAGCCAAGCCTCGCTTATTACGCTGGATTCTTCTTCTACAAGAGTTTGACATCGAAGTCAAAGACAAGAGCGGAAAGTTGAATGTCGTCGCTGACCATCTCTCCAGATTGGTAACTCCTACGGATAGTGTACCTATCAACGAATTCTTCCCCGATGAGACTGTCTTCTCAATCACCAAAGTACAAGAGCCATGGTATGCGGACCTGGCCAATTATTTAGTCTCCGGAACAGTACCCTATGATTTATCCTACCCCCAGAAGAAGAAATTTCTTTCTGACTCAAAGCATTATTTCTGGGAGGATCCGTATTTGTTCCGAATTGTGTGCTGATGGGTTGATTCGACGATGTCTCCCGGAAGATGAGGTTTCAAGCGTCATACATTTTTGTCACTCACGGGAAGCCGGAGGTCACCATGGACCCACAAGGACCGCTGCTAAAATCCTGGCCTCAGGATTTTATTGGCCGACTCTTCACAAGGATGTTTACCAATTCTGCAAACAATGTGATAATTGTCAGAGAATGGGTAACACATCCAGGAGACATGAAATGCCACAACAGGGAATACTAGAAGTGGAGCTCTTTGATTGTTGGGGCATTGATTTCATGGGACCGTTCCCTTCCTCGCAGGGCCACCAATATGTTTTAGTGGCAGTGGATTACGTGTCGAAATGGGTAGAAGCCATACCCTGTCATCATGCTGATGCAAAGACAGTAACCAGATTCCTTAAGAAGCACATCTTTACGCGTTTTGGCGTGCCTAGAATTATCATCAGTGACGGAGGATCTCACTTCTGCAACCGTTCATTTGAAGCGCTTATGGGTAAGTACGGGGTACGTCATAAAGTAGCTCTACCTTATCACCCCCAGACAAACGGCCAAGCAGAAGTTTCGAACCGTGAGTTAAAATGGATTCTCCAGAAAACGGTTAACTCATCACGAAAGGATTGGGCACTTAAGCTAGATGATGCGCTTTGGGCTTACCGCACTGCATTCAAGACTCCCATCGGGATGTCTCCTTTTAAGCTTGTTTATGGGAAATCTTGTCACCTGCCTGTAGAGCTGGAACATAAGGCATATTGGGCACTCAAGGCCCTAAACTTCGATTTAGAACCCGCAGGAGAAAAGCGAAAGTTTCAACTCTCTGAACTCGAGGAGTTAAGAGATCAGGCATACTGTAGTGCGACAATATACAAGGAGCGCACCAAGAAACATCATGACCAAATGATCCACCAACGCGACTTTAAGGTTGGCGACGGGGTGCTACTTTATAATTCAAGATTGAGACTATTTCCTGGAAAACTCAAGTCTCACTGGACTGGCCCATTCCAAGTTGTTGGAACCACTCCTTTTGGTGTTTACGAACTCCAGAATCAAAAAGGAGAAAGCTTCAAGGTCAATGGATCCCGTCTAAAAAGGTATGCCGGAATTCTTGAAAATAATAATGCTCTGTTCACCATTTCTTTCTTACAGGAATACGAGGAAGCCTCCACCCCAAAGGAACAACAGACAACACCTCTACATCATAGGTTTGCAAAAGTGTACAAACTTCCTAACACCAGCAGTTCAAAAACCTCGCCCTCAAACTCTTCTCCAACCTAAAGCTTGGTCAAAAACGTCTAGCTAGAGACGTTAAACCGGGCAACTTGGTGGGAGGCAACCCACTATTTATTTTTTTCTTTCCTTTAAATTTAATGTTGTTTTCCTTTTTGTACTATATTTCCCTTTTTATGTCATAATAAAATGCAGGTTTTACTTGAGTTCTTCTGGCTGTGTAGAATATTCTTTACAGGTTCATTTCATGACATTCCACAGCTGCACTCAAGTGTGGGGGAGCTCTACACACTCTACGAATCTGGGGAGTACACTCTTTCCTTTATTAATTGCATGCCCTATTAATTTATTCCATCTACGCAATGAGGGCATTGCTTGAGCTTAAGTGTGGGGGAAGAGCCTTTTAGGGCATTTGTGCTTTAATTGTTTGAATCTCTCTGCTTATCTTGTATTTGTTCAAAAATTAAAATTATGTACCCTGCTAATGTAGGTTGTTCTCTTTAAAAACAGATACTATTATGAATTGTGGGATAAATGGTACAAATTTAAAAATTTCATTTGATTACTTTTGAGGAGCATTTTATATGCGGTGTGACCAAATGATCTGCAAATGGTTGGATTTTATTGCTCAGGGTTTCTTTCTGTCTTCTCTCTTAGGGATTGCTAAGGGGTGCTTCTCTGTTAAAAAAAGGAAGAAAAGGAAAAGAAAAATAAGGGACTTGTGAGACACCATTGGTAACCAACAAAAGAGAGTTGAGTGTTCTTAAATACAAAGGCGTTATGCCTACATTTTCTCATCCCTTATGCAAAAGTGAAACAAATGCATAAATCTATTTTTCCTTTTGTTTTCTCCTCAATGCCCATTCTTGAGAGAAGTTGGCCATGGTAAAAGTTCTCAGAGTCACCTAAACAAAAGAAACATTGAAGTACCTTAGATCATACCCCGAAACTCTATATTTTATTTTTACCCTGAGCACACCGATGCCACCAGCAGTTGATTTTTTTCACACTCCTCAATAAGTTAAAAAGATCATGTTTATCCTACCCTTCATGATAATATTTGTTAGTATTGAGCATTTCCTACTTACTTAGGTACATGTTTTTGCTTGAGGACAAGCAAAAAGATAAGTGTGGGGGTGTGATAAGTGTCCAAATGAGCATGTTTTATAGGTGTATTTCATATATAAATTAGCACTTTTCTTGCTCATTTCTCCACTTCGGTTGTTTTTCCTCTAGTTTATGTTTTATTGTTTATCTCACAAATTTATTGGTTTAACATGAGGAAAACCAAGCTGGGAGTAAAGTAGACGAAGAGAGAGACGAACACATAGACGTAAACGGCTCGAAAAACGGAGTCCAAACGAAGAATCTAGAGCCAGTCAAAGTTTGAAGAAATTAAGTCGACCACAAGCTACAACCGCCTGTTATGGGGCGGACGTGAGGCGGACATCAAGGCTTGCAACCTCCTGTTATGGGGCGGACGTGAGGCGGACATCAAGGCTTGCAACCGCCTATTATGGGCGGACGTGAGGCGGACATCAAGGCTTGCAACCGCCTGTTATGGGGCGGACGTGAGGCGGACACCAACATTTACAAACCGCCTGTTATCAGGCGGACATGGAAGCGGACAGCATGCGGACGTGACTAAAATTCAGCGCGCCAGTTTCTTCTTCGCCCGTCGACTTCCTTCTTCGCCTGTCGACTTGCTTCTTCGCCCGTCGACTTACTTCTGCAAGTTATCCATCTACTCCGCACCACCTATCTTAAATTCTCTCACACGTCTTCAGTTTGTCCCCTGCAATTAATGAGCATTCAATGCTCTTCTGCAGTCGTTCTCTTCTTCCTCTCCTCTATAAAAAGCCACTGCTACTTCAAATCAAATACATACGTTCTACCCCCAAACTCAACACTCAAAATCTCTCATTTCACTTACAAAAATCCTACGTATGCTCCCACTCTTCTTCCCCTTCATTTTCTCCATTCACCATCCACGCATCTCATATTGTTATTACGTCCAACCTCTGTCTGACTTATTACCAGTTAATATGTCAGGCTAAGGAGGATTTACTCCGGGTGAGGGTTTTAATTATGGTTTGTTAGCTGTGTAATATATCTACCGGTTAAAATAAATTCAGTTTGTTACGATTAAAGTTTTGTTTCTCTCCCTTTTTAATAAATTTCATCGATTTATTAAAAAGCCTTACTAAGTCTGTTTTTAATTTCATCAGTTAGAAACAGATGGGTTAATTAAGCCGTAAAACTGTAAGAACTTATTTTCATCGTTTAAGTTAATACATGTTGCAAGAATAAAATTCCTCACACTCCTCTGCCGTTTACACGCTTTTTGCTTGAGTTTTCATCGGACCTTGCATTACAGGTAAACGAGTTCTTATGAGTTTTCATCGGACCTTAAGAAAATTACAGGAATCTTGCCAAACTATTTTATTAAACCGGTAGAGATAACACAATTAATCAGATCATATTAACCTGAACCCGAAGTTCCGTTTAATTCATCTTCACTTCACTAAATTAATCTGTTATTTACTTTCCAGAAACAAGTCAATTAATCCCCCCTCTTGTGACACGCTTAGGTACTACTTATTTCACTATAAGTCCCACGGTTCGATAATCCGGTCGCTTACACTTTTCTATACTACCACGACCAGGATTTGTTTGCAGCCCGACGTTTAATTTGAGTTTTAATTTCTTTTCTTTTAATTTTACACCAGTTTAACCACTCACGATACAACGTCTGCAGAGGCTAAGGATTAGTGGAAGACGGTTGAGGGGAAGTACCCCCACCCTTGGTCGTGGGAGCAGTTCCGGGCGTGCTTTATCAGAAGTTCTATCCTGATGTCTTTAGAGACCAGAAGATCGTTTAGTATGGGAGGCTTCGTTAGACGAAGGAGATGTCAGTGGACGACTACATGAGGAAATTTATTTCGCTGTCTAAGTTTGTGTCCGAGCCGGATGATAACCGGAAGGCGAGGAAGTTTGAGGCTGGATTGAGGGGTGACACTAGAGCGGTAGTGGCACTCTTTCGCCACAAGACGTTTAGAGATGTGGCGGATGTTGCTTAGGTTGTGGAGGACGAGCTGCAGGCTAGGTAGCGGTTTGAGAAGAGAGGCCAGAGGCCCAATAAGGGCAAGGACCATAAGAGGAAGGGTCGAGTAGAGGAGCCCGAGATGCGAGACCAGACTTCTTCTCAGAAGAAGAAGTTCAAAGGAGACTGTGGAGCTTCATCTTCTTCATCACCTGCTGCGGTGAAGTGTCCAGACTGTGACAAATTCCATCATGGTCGAGAGTGATATAGGAAGTCAGGAGTGTGCTTTAAGGTGGCTCCTTGGATCATCGCATCGCCCAATGTCCACAGGCTAGAGGTGGCAGTGGCAGTTCAGAGGGCAGAGGCACTGGTTCTGGGTCTGGGCAGAGGACCGACCAGAAGAAGCCTCTGGCTCAGGCGCGTGTGTGTGCATTGGCGGGCGAGCATGATCGTGGCTCAGATCGTGTCGTTTCAGGTATTCTTCAGATCTCTTCTCAGCCAGTTTTCTGTCTGTTTGATTCAGGAGCTACCCTGTGACAGCCCAGCCCAATCAACCCACATGTGTGATATTGTCCGCTTTGGCATGCAGGCCGCACATATTTGTTCCTGGGGTTTCGCCCCAAAACGCGTCACACAAGGGAGAGGTATCCATGCACCTATAAGGCACACTTCGTTCTCCTCCCCAATCGATGTGGGAGGTAACCCTCTCTGGGTGTTACACTCCACCCCCCCTCACGGGAGCCCAGCGCCCTCGCGGTCTCCACAACTGGTATGAACATTACCTTTCGTATTTTTCTTATTCATATCATTCTGGGGTAACAACAATCTGGTCAATCCTTAACATATTTATTGAACTTGGTTCACATAACTACCGCTCTCGCGGTTTCACAACATCGAGAGGATCAGTGTTGAACTATCTTTCCACCCCAATTTGTGTTCGGCTTCCTTGATCTCATGATAATCAAGTTTCACCTCCCACTTCATTTCAAATGGCAACTAATTCAAGCATGTACCGTTTTCTATCTTTTAATCCATCTAGTCATAATCATTACATCTCTAAGGGTGGAACTCTGTCCATCGATCATCTTCCATATTCATCTTAAATCAAGTTACCTAGGGAATTTAATTCTCACTAGGTTCTATGTTGGTGTCATACCTCTTCATAAATCACAATACTGTATTTATATACTTTTATCAAAATACAATATACGGTTTTACATTTAGTATTATATGAACATACATAGTCGGGGTTTTAGTTCCCCGGGAGTTTCTTACTCCCTTACACTTGTACTCTCACACATAACAGTTAACAAGGTATATACATTTATTACAATGGTATTCGCATCTTCTGTGCGCAATTACCATAATTAAACCATGAATGAATGCGCATGTTCATATTACATACGCACCAATCATTAACACAAATTATTTTGTGCTATGCACAACATTGTTCCCGTACAATTGTACGTAAACATTCACTAAGTGTTCTTGCGCTCTACCCCCCTTAAAAGGGATTACGCCCATGTAATCAATCACTGAACATTGATTTAAAATGTTTGCCGTCGTGAAGTGTTTTAATTTCCATGCGGTCTGTTATACAATGTGCCATGGTTAGAGGATCTTAGCCATATTGGCGGTTAGTCCCTAACCCAAGGATTCTCATTGAAGCTTATTTAACTCATAATCGGTTTCAGTTCTGGCCTGTCACGCTTCTAGGCACTGATAATTAGCCATTTACTCTATTCATATGTACATTCCATATCTGGATCACTGGCCTTGCTGCACAACTCTGATAACTTAGAGCTTAGTTTGCTCCATTCGTTATTCTAAGTATTGTACATCTTCGATTCATCGCCTTTACTTGTGAATTACGGTTTCTCAACCGACGCATGGTATCTCTTATTGTGCGCTAATTTGGTGAGTTGTAAACTTTCCATTCACTGTTCAGATAACTTACTGCATACGCAGCTATATAAGTTCGTGATCACTCACTTAGTTTCATCCGACTTGTTGTCGGTTGAGGTTGAGCTACTACCTAATATGTAGTGCTCCCTCGGTTATTTCCAACACTTAAGGTATATTCCATACCGGTATTTGGTATTTAGTGTTACTGTAGTCACTTGTTCCTATTCATGCCTCCACACTTGGTTCTGTACAAGTATTCCTCCATTTGTACGACCTTACATTTCCTATGCCTCAGTCCTTATCGTGTTATAAGTCTCTTTCCACTACTACCACAATTAACATTCTCCCAAGTTCCTAGCTATCCCACTCGATCCTTACTGCGCAAGAGCAATACCAAAACACTCAGTCATACAGAGTGCAGAGGCGTAAACTCTTGGCAGTAAATATCTTATGTGATTGCAATAGGAATGAACACTGTGTTTCACTGAGGTGTTTATCTCATAATACTGGCTACTGGCTTACTGCCTAGTTTATTTGTTATCACTTACCTTGTATTTCCACTGAGTTTAACTCATAATTCTGCTTAGTTGCCATACTTCGTTTAACCATACTTATACAACGGTCGCTTATTGCGCACCGTATTCTTACTTCTTGTACAACACTAACTTACATGGCATCCACTCTCATATTAGCTTCTGCTCATGTACTTCCATCATTCGTATTATGGTTCGTCATTCATTTGGATGACTACTGAATACATTATTTTTCGAGTCTTTATGCTCTTTGAGCGTTGTTCACTCTTCATTTAGCATCACACACCTATGGTGGTTGCTATTAGACTTATTACTCCTCCGGTCTCCACAACTGGTATGAACATTACCTTTCGTATTTTTCTTATTCATATCATTCTGGGGTAACAACAATCTGGTCAATCCTTAACATATTTATTGAACTTGGTTCACATAACTACCGCTCTCGCGGTTTCACAACATCGAGAGGTATCCCCACTCTTTAAGCAGTGGTTCGTTCTCCGCTCTATTTACTTGTATAACATTAATTCCTGCAATCGATCAAATTCACATAACACGTTTGCCTGTGGCTTATAAGCCTCATTGCCTCGAGCTCTGCTCATTATAGGTCGTTCTCACAAATTTTACTTCTCCGTACACCATCACATGGTTTGGAGGTTGTATTGGGCTCCCTGACAAGGTCGTTGCATCGTGCTTCCTTATATGGGATGCCCCTTAAGAATGTCCGTTTACCTCATGACAACTTATGCTTAAACTGGGTATTAGCTTCAACTCTTGTGTTTCTGTCACGACATTTCGTTCAACGATTGTTGACCCAAACACTCTTCAGGACCGCTCCTGGGTGTTACTGGGTTATGCCATTACATCTGGCTTGCACTTATAGGTACGTTTAGTTAACTACGCCATTTTGCGTTCTTAGCTGGGTTCACTAACCTTTTCTGTGAAGATCAATATTCCATGGTAGTCTAAGTAATCATTCCGGGAGTTACATCCCGTTCATTACACATTAACGTGTCCATATTAGGCATCTGCCTTGTCATGTATAGGCTGGGTCGTCATTCCAGCTATCATGTTTATCCCTCAGGATTCTTAAGACATAAGCGATGTCCTTACATAACAGTCAGTGCACTTCGCACTTCCTGACTCTTAAACATTTCTTAATCAAATTCACTAATTCCTTTAGTCTTGTTAACTTAACTGGGTTCCCTTACTTCAACCATTTTTGGCAATTCGTTGCTCTTGTTTAACTTTTACTGCTGACCGTAGTATGGAGTCAACTACTTCTCATGTTCCTGACTCTACTCGTATACATATGTGGGGTACCGTACTGATACATTGCTACTTACCTGACTAACCCATAAGAAGGTCTGTCAGGCCCACAAGCTCCTATCGGAGTGCAGTCGTCCCACATTTCAGTTAGTACACTCGTAGTGTCCGTCACACGCCTAGGTGAAGTATTCTGTTGTCAACTCCCTCATATCGTCCTATGATAACATGCATTCCGTGCTTCCCGAACTTAATCAAGGGAATTCTACCCACTATTGTATTTAGTATGAACTCAATCCATTCCCTCGGGTTATCCGATTCCCGTCTGTGTATAACTGCATATAACTTACCTACTGCATGGCGCTAAGGCCGGTGTAGGTCCTATGGTTTTGATTTTTAAAGAAAATACAAAGTTTGAGGAAATTTTGGGTTTTAAAGAAGGCTTGAAACAAGTCTGAGCTTAGAAGAAAAAAAAAAGTTAGGTTTAAAAGAATTTCTTCACGATATTTATAATGTCTTCATGCCTTGACCAAGTCTAGCTTCTTGCTGACTGGTACATCTTCACATACAATGGTTAGGCCGCTGAGCCCTTCTAGGTTTCACTCTGCAAATTCTTGGATTCTTGATTCTATAATCATTTCTTTCAACATTACGGTACCTTACTAGATACTTTATAGTCATTAAAACTTTCCCGAATAGCCCCGTTATAGCAGCACTTGCAATAGCAAGTGCGCCATGCTGGCTGGCTATCGGTTCAACATGTGCTGGTTGCGATACTACTTTTATCACTACCGTATTCGGTAGCCTTGTTGGCTCTTCCTTTGACCTTACAGTTTTGATAATAGAACATTCGAGCGACTCCCAATGGTCTTGACATGGTAGTCGTTAACTAGGGTGACTCTCCATTCACTTAACTCTGTGTTCTTCCTTAATGTTCGTCCCCACACATTTGCCGTGGTTACCGAGACTTGATTCTTGTTCAGGTACTACGTCGTAGTCCTATTGAAGTATGTTTCACTCATATTCCCATCGTGGTCTAAACCATGATAATCGGGTATTACAGCCTCTTTGGCGATGTACGTTTGGAATCATCCAACCTTGACTAGTTCCTTAGTCGGTTACTATCTCATTGTCGGTATTATTTAACAATTGTGGTTCCGTAGACATGTGTCTCGGGTTGGTTGCCCCTCCATTGTCCGCTTTTGTGCACAGTTAGTGCTTCCTTTCTTGTTGGCTGGGTTTCCTCGACTGCTAGGCATGTCGACCCAGGTCGCCGGAAATTTCAGTCTCTTGTAGATAGGATTCTTAATCTTCCGCTATTAAGTACGGGTAAAGGTGTTCAAACAGGTTCCGTCTCTGGGATTCTCAGTTCTTGGAATCTACCGCATGACAGGTTTTGGTTCTTACATGAATAATTCATAACAGTCAGATCGGGTTGTTCTCGAATAAGAGAGGAGTTTCATCTCTCTGGTGTTCTTCCCCGAGTTATAAAGCAGGGACTGTGGAGGGTGGGAAGGAGATTGTAGGTTCCCAGTACACACTGGTAATTCCTAACTAGCGTATCTCTCACGCTATCACTCAACCCTTAACCCAAAGTCTTAAATTCCTAACTCGGTACTTCCTAAGCTCGGTATTTCCAGTCATCAGAGCGATACTTCGCTCTGATACCACTTTTTGTAACACCCCTACTAATAACACCACACTTAACCATTGATCGCAGCGGAAATCACATCATAAACACTGACTATTTCAATGGGTGTTACACGCCGTTAGCCACTCACGTGGCTAACAAGGCTATTACTTACACAACGTACCGGTCTGATGGACAAGATTACCGAGCATTACACTTTACATTTACAAGTCCATTATAAACTGAATACAAATACATCTACAATCCAAACTGTACCGAGTCTAATACATTCCATCATCGATATCACGCTAAACTAAATAACCACCCATACATAAACAGTTACCCCGTCCTACTCTCGAACGGCTACCAGCTTCATTGTACCTGAAAAGTATGGGGGCCCCCAAAGGGGGTCAGCACCTTTGCTGGTATGGTAATCCTGCAGCCCGCATGCTATCGGGCCACGCACAACTAATTGTCGAGTGAGCATGTAGTTTATTTTATTAAAGCATGCAAGAAAACAATAAACACATAACACGCTTATAAGCATACACAACCGACTAATGGGTTACAACCAGCAAAGTCAACACATCATCACTTGTTAGATTATGTACACTTTACTTAAGGTGTGTCGGATTAAATATGGGTCCGCACACCAACACACATAACATTACATAGATGTGTCGGTATTAATATAGACCCGAGCACACCAATACACATAACATTACATAGATGTGTCGGTATTAATATAGATCCGATCACACCAATACACATAACAATACCTAGATGTGTCGGTATTAATATAGACCCGATCACACCAATACACAATTTCCCCCTAGCTCCAATAGTGATGAGATAGGTAAGCCTTGGTTAAGCTTGTGGGCGGTTGCAATCCAAGGAAGGAAAGCAACCTTAACATAACATTAGTCCCCTAGCCCCGAATAATAATGAGGTAGGTAAGCTTTGGTTAAGCTAGTGGGTGATTGTAATCCAAGAAGGAAAAACAACCATAACATAACAGAGTGGGAGTTAATTCAAATATATACATCAACTCCAAAACAACGCGCGCGACCGGAACGACCGGATTCCTCACCCCCCATAATATATACATATTAGTTAGTAGTTCCTTTATGGAACTTATCACAACATGACACCATAAGGTATTATAAACTTGGTTAGTCACACACAAGGGAGGTAACCTCCCATTCGACAAACATGGACAACAACATTCGTTAAACAACAATACATTAACAAGGCAACACACAACACACATAACCACAATATACAACTAAAGCACGGATAGCCGTAGTTAGAACGTTCCCGTGGGTTGGGACGTTTAATCCGAATACTGATCTCTTATGTGATCCTAGAGTCGGTTAGCTACGGTTTAACACATAATTAAGGTTAAACGGTATCGGAATTATTTGCGCCCCACTAATGAATTACTGTAAACTCATTTCATGCTTAATCTTGCAAGGTGGCAAACACACAGAAAAACAAGTTGGCATACAAGCCGGTGTAACCCGGTAGGACACAGGTTGTAAGAAAACCATACCTTACACCATGGGTTATCTACCTTGTTCCCGAGGATTTACTCCAACGCATCAACTCACGCTCCCTGGGTAGTTTCCGAAACAACTGGTATTATTATTAAAACGTTTTATTAACAACAAGATCTTACGGTATGTAAACTTCTATTACTCCCGTACTTACCCCGTTATCCCGTTATTTCGGTTTAACTTTGTGTACTTAAACTCACAATTTTTCTCACATCAAGCTAACACTTGTTTACACTCTTTAAGGCCTTTACATGTCACCAAACAAAGCCTAAACATCATCTAAAACCATTACCATTCAATCCCCCATCATTAGGAGGCTTAAAACAATTTTTTTCTTCTTCTTTGGTCTGGACCGCCCCTCTGGGGCGGTCCCAGGGGCGGTCCACAACAGAAGCTAACGTTTTTTTTCTTCTCTTCTCTGCACTGGACCTCCCCACAGGGCGTCCCTAGGGGCGGTCCAGAACAGACCCCATTTTAAAAACTGTTTTTCTACACATTTTGAACTCCAAATTCACCCCAATTTTTTTCCACTTATTCCACAATCTTTCCACATGTTTCCTACCTGTTTAAACACCTTAAAACATGCATTAAACCTCTCTAAATCATTGGTTAAATCTTTACTCCAATTCTTGCTCAATTTTCAACAAATTAAACTCTCACATTTTGCATTCTTTACACTATTTTGCATTTCTTACTTCTTCTTGCTTGTTTCTACCTCTCATCAAACTTACCAAATCACTCAATGGCCATACTAATTCATTCCTAGACAATGCATCTCTAGAAACCCACATTCACTCCTTGTTTCACAAGTTACAAACACAAACTCTTCTTCTTGAAATTCCAAGTTACCAAGCATCACTATGCTACAGATTTTGCACTCTTTTATCTCCATTCTCCATCTACCATTATAAGGCCATTAATCCACTCTACCCAACACTATAACACCAAGGTTCTCCCATTCACCAAGCCATCATCAAAACACTCATTTTCTACCAAAATTTTGCATAACCTCCCCATAAACCTAGCATATCCAAATTCACCATCCTCATCAATTTCCATTCCTAAACTAGCCACACCCTTGAAGGGTCCTACCAGCACACCATATCAATCAAAATTCAACAATATCACAATATAGCTCCAAAACTTAATGAACCACAATATAACCACAAACTCAAATTATTTGGCTCCAAGGCCCTCAATTCAAACCAACATTTCACAAAATCCAACCAACCACAATCAAGCACATTATTGCTCCAGATTTTATTTCATCTTTTATTTTTCCCAAACCCAATTCTAAAACAATTAATATATGCATTAAGGTAGATTTCTTACCTTAATTCACAAGTTTCTCCTTAATTCTCCTCTTGCTCCTCATCTCCTCAAAATCGGTCAAGGGGAATGGAGTTTCCAAACTCCATCCCAACATTCAAGAAACACAAAATACATTCTATTAATTATCTAAACCCTTAGGAAATCTTAATTCAACAAAAGGGCTTAGAGCACAAGTTAGGGTTTTACCTTTGGAGATTTTTGAGAGGGGTCTCACTCATGAATCAAAGGGGAAACTCCACCACCATTGGAGAGTTGAATTGAAGCTCAAAATCAAGAAGAAAACAAGGTGTGAGAGATGGCAAAATCGGCCAGCTCTACAAGATGGAGAAAAATGAGGTTTCTCATGGAGATTTTTACCTTGTTTGAAAGAGGAGACTCCAAGCTTCAAGATGATGTGCTTTTCCTCTTCAAATGGGGAAAACCCATGGAAATGAAACTCATCCTTTTCGAATTTTGAAAAGAGGGAATGATAGAGCTTGATGAGGGGATCACAAATATGTAATTATTTTTGTGATTTAAGCTTGGAGCTAGCTTGGACAAGGAGAAGAAGTGGAGGAGGCCATGGGGCTCCATTGCCGTTCTGCAACAGCGAGAGGGAGGAGGAAAAATCGATGGGAGGAAGAAAGAGAGGAAAGAGAGGAAGGAGAGAAGGGAAAAGAAAATAAAGGAGAGAAGAGTGGTGGGGGTATAAGTTACTTTTTGTTTTATTGCTTTTTTACTTATTTAACTAGCTAACTAGTCAAGAGTGTGAGAGAGCTAATTAACATATTAAAACCGGCCCCCTTACAGTAACACATGCTGGAGCGTTTTTCATTTTTTTACTGAAAACGCTCGTTAATTTACCCGGTTTAGCACTATTCACTAACCGGGCCCGTTTTCCGGAATTTTCTCGTTTAATTAATTTTAATTGCTCTTAGGCTTCCATTAATGTTTAATTATAGTTATATAATCAACTATAATTTTTACGGGGTCGTTTACTGTTTAAAGTCACGTTTTCGGGTTTTCTCAAAAAACACGCTTTAAGACTCCGTTAGCGTTTTAATGCATTATTTGGATCCGTTTTCTTCGAGAATTTTTCCCACATGTTCTTAGTGTGTATTTAGGGTATAAAAATATATTTATAACCCCAGTGAAGGTTATATACCTCCTAAAATAATTAAATACGCGTTTTCACGTTTTGTAACTTTCACGCATTTTCTCCATCTTTTTGGTTTTTTATTTCTTCACCAATGATCTTAAGGACTTATTCAGCCTTATAAAATCATAATTACATAATTAATTAACAGGTTAAGGTTTGGGGTATTTCAATCTACCCCTCTTAAAAGAACTTCGTCCTCGAAGTTCACAATCTCCCTCATATCCTTTTACTATGAACACTGGGATTACTTGCAAGATACGACTTCCATACTAAAACACACTTTATATAACAACTTCGGACTTAACGGTCCGGGTAGCATATCCACATCCATACATGACATGCTTACATATAACCTCGGGCTCCACGGTCCGGGTAACATAACAACATTTGTACTCACATGACAACCCTCAGACTCTTAGGTCTGGGTCATATCACAACATTCAGACTCATAGGTCGAGATAATATTTATTACACATATCACACAACATGTCTTAGCATGCATCACAATCAGAAATACCTTTTCCATCTCTTCATGGGCTCGGTCCTAAGACTACAGGACGTTACAGTTCTCGAGTCCATGTCGAGTACATATACACTGTGATCCCACAGAACCCGGTCGCGATGGACACCTTCTGGTCCCCGTTCCTTTGGGAGATCAAAACAATCACATACATTTTTAAAATATACTTCTCATGTCACCGGTCCGAAGACAAAGGCTCATACGTCCTCAGCTCGTGAGCAAGTAATACAAAAATATTCTTTATGGGGTTAAGTGGGATAAAATACTTAGTTGGAAAGTACTAATTGAAAATCCTTTTTACAAGGTCAAGTAAAGAAATTCTTCCTTTGAAATACCATTTAAGAATCTTGGAAATATTAATTGAAGTCTTGAAAATACCAATCGAAAATTTGAAAACACCAATCTAAAATCCTTTTTGAAAACGCCATACAACTCCAAGTCCAATTTATGCTAACTGCATCTTATTCTTAACGTGATTATTTGTGACCACTTATAGGAAGTTTCAAGAGTGTAACACCCAGAGAGGGTTACCTCCCACTTCGATTGGGGAGGAGAACGAAGTGTGCCTTATAGGTGCATGGATACCTCTCCCTTGTGTGACGCGTTCTAGGGCGAAACCCCAGGAACAAATCCGTGCGGCCTGCGTGCCAAAGCGGACAATATCACACATGTGGGTTGATTGGGTTGGGCTGTCACACTGACAGATTGAATTTCCCATACCACACAAGGAGCAGGAGTCGACGAACTCAGATGGCAACCAACGACCCCATGAGGTTGCAGGAGCTGGCACTCAACCTGGGACAGATAGTCCAGAGGCAGGCATAGAGGGATAACGTGCCGGAGGATTACACTAAGAGGATCGCACATTTGAATCCCGCATCCTTCAAGGGAGAGGAGGATCCAGTACTACTTGAGGACTAGATTCGAGAGTTCGACAAGATCTTCGAAGTGGTCAATTGCCCAGCTGACCGAAGGGTGAATGCAGTCGTCTACTATTTCAAAAGTGAGGCAGACATCTGGTGGTCCGCCAACAGGGATGTGCTACTGGCAGGGCCTGATTTCGGCTGGGATGGTCTGAAAGAGGCCATGAGGAGGCGTTTCTATCCTGAGCATGTCAGAATGCAGAAGTACTTGGAGTTCTTAAAGCTCAAGCAGCTGACGTTGAGCGTCAAAGATTATCACTCGAAGTTCCTTGAGCTGGCCAGGTTTGCACCTACGATGGTCCCCGATGAGGCGTCTAAGGTGCAGAGATTTTTAGGAGGGCTGAACTGGAGTCTGCAGGAGGCCCTCAGCGTGATGATGATCCCGACACTCCAAGATGCGTACGGGAAGGCTGCTAACCTGTACAGGGTGCATTAAAAGAGGAAGGAGATCCTGGCAGGTAACAAGAGGAAGATGGAGGGAGGAGATGAGTCTCGGGGATGAGAGGATCAGTCCCATTGACACCACCAGGAGAAGAGGTGGAAGCCTCACCCAGACCGCAGAGACAGGAGGCCGAGGCATGGTAGAGACCAGAGGGGTGATCAGAGACGAGGCGATCAGTCCCAGAACCAGTCTCACAGGGGAGAGCCCAGACGAGAGAGGCACTTCTACTGTAGGAGGTGCAATAAGGATCACCCGGGGAAGGACTGTGAGGGGAACGTGATCACCTGCTTTCGCTGTGGAAAGCGGGGGCATCGGGTATTCGAGTGCTTCCAGATCCCTCAGGGAGGCAATCAATAGAGAGGCTACAGTGGTGATCGCTCTTACAGACAGTCAGACCAGCAGAGTAGAGGCCCGAACCAGAACCAGCGTGGGGACGCTCCCCGGCCTAGTAGTGGGGAGGGCGGTAACGGAGGCAATAGAGGCCAAGGGGAGAACCGAGGCAACCAGCAGTGGGCTCTAGAGAAGATAAACGTGATGAGTCGGGCCGAAGCTAAGGCCAAAGCAGACGTGCTGGCAGGTACCTTCACTGTTCTTGGTACTCCTGCACGCATTCTTTTTGATACTGGGGCTACGTATTCTTTTAATTCTAATAGTCTGGTGAGGAAATTGGGAGTAGAGATTAATGAAACTTCACCTATAGCTGTGTTCATACCATCGGGAAGGGTAATTACTTGTAAAAATGTGATGAAAGACGTAGGTATAGATATAAAAGGAGAAAATTTTGTAATAGACTTGATCCAATTTACCCTGACCGACTTCGACATAATCCAGGGGATAGATTGGCTGAGCAAATACAAGGGGAGGATAGACTGCAGCGAGCAGACGATTATTCTCAGAGGGTCATCGGGACGGAGAGTCTCGTATAGAAATGTGGAGGTGAAGCCCGGAGTGAAGATTGTCTCAGCAATGACAATTCTCTCTCAAGTAAAGAAAGGGCAGCAGGCATACCTTTGCTACATTCAAGATCTGAGCCGAGAGTCAGACAAGAAGGATGAGATCCGAATAGTGAACGAGTTCCTGGACGTTTTCCCAGACAAGATTCCAGGTATGCCGCCAGACCGAGATGTTGAGTTCAGCATCGACTTGGTGCCAGGGTCTGCGCCCATTTCGAAAGCCCCTTACCGGAAGGCACCATCAGAGTTGATGGAGTTAAAGGCTCAGTTGGAGGACCTCTTGGAGAAGGGATACATTCGCCCGAGTGTATCGCCTTGGGGAGTCCCGGTCCTATTCGTGAAGAAGAAGGACGGGAGCATGAGGTTATGCATTGACTACAGGGACTGGACCAGATCACAGTGAAGAACAGATATCCACTGCCGAGGATAGATGATCTCTTCGACCAGCTTCAGGGAGCAGGGATCTTCTCGAAGATTGATTTGAGGTCGGGTTATTACCAGCTCCGAGTTGCAGAGAGAGATGTCCCGAAGACAACTTTCAGGACCAGATATGGACATTTCGAGTTCTTGGTGATGCCTTTTGGGTTGACAAACGCTCCAGCTGTCTTTATGGACTTCATGAACCGAATCTTTAACCCATAATTAGTTCGGTTCGTGGTGGTTTTCATAGATGACATTCTCATATATTCCAAGAACGAGCAGGAGCATGAGAAGCACTCGAGGTTGGTGTTACATACATTGAGGGAGCAGCAGTTGTATGCGAAGCTATCTAAGTGCGATTTCTGGCTAGACCGGGTGGCATTTCTAGGCCACATCATCACCAAGGAAGGCATTTCCGTAGACCCGTCAAAGATTCAGGCTGTGAAGGAGTGGCCACAACCAAGCAACTTGACTGAAGTTCGAAGCTTTCTAGGCTTGGCAGGGTACTACAGACGCTTTGTCAAAGGACTTTTCGAAGATAGCGAGGCCTCTCACCAACCTTATGAAGAAAGTGGTTAAGTTTCAGTGGGACGACGACTGTGAGTAGGCATTCCAGATGCTGAAGGAGAGGTTGACCACAACTCCGGTGTTGACCTTGCCTTCAAGGACAGATGGGTTTGAGGTTTTCAGTGATGCTTCCAAGTATGGTTTAGGATGCGTTTTGATGCAGCACGGGAAAGTCATAGCCTATGCATCGAGGTAGCTGAAGGAGTATGAGACCAGATATCTGACGCATGACTTGGATTTAGCGGCTGTAGTCTTCGCACTTAAGATCTGGAGACACTACCTCTATGGTGTCTCGTGCAAGATCTACACCGACCATAAAAGCCTCAAGTATATTTTCACACAGAAGGAATTGAATATGAGGCAGCGAAAGTGGTTGGAGTTGATCAAGGACTACGATCTGGAGATTCTGTATCACGAGGGGAAGTCCAACTTGGTGGCATATGCCTTGAGTAGGAAGAGGAGCCATTCAGTGAACTCAATGTGGGTCCTTTCGGACGAATTGGTTCGTGACTTCCAAAAGTTGAACTTGGAGGTAATGGAGTCAGGAGGCGTCGACCGGGAGGTGAGGTTGTTCCATATGAGCGTCTCTTTCGACATTTATGGAGAGATACTCAAGGGACAACTGGGGGATGTGAAGTTGGAATGAATTCGAGGAAAGATGAAGGAGGGTAAGGCAGAAGGTTTAGAGATCCACGAAGATGGCAGTCTCAGATTCAGAGGTCGTTGGTGTGTTCCTCAGGATTACGCAGACGTGAAGGAGATACTGATGAAGGAGGCCCATAATACCGCCCTATTCGGTCCACCCAGACGGAGATAAGTTGTACAAGGACCTGAAGAAGATATTATAGTGCCCGAAGATGAAGTGAGAAGTGGCGGAGTTCGTGTCTAGATGCCTCACCTGCCAGAAGGTGAAATTCAAGCACAAAAGGATGGGAGGACTGTTGCAGCCTTTGGAGGTACCCAAATGGACGTGGGACTCCATCTCTATGGACTTCGTGGTTGGACTACCGCCGGCGAAGGTGGAGTCAACCAGATCTGGGTGATCGTGGACCGACTCACCAAGTCTGCTCGGTTCATACCTATAAAGAGCACTTAGTCTATGAGTCAGCTGGTAGATGCATATATCAAGAATGTGGCGAGATACCATGGAGTACCATAGACTCTAGTATCTGATCGAGACTCGAGATTCCTGGCGCATTTTTGGTAGCAGTTTCAGAAGGCCATGGGTACTAAGTTGAAGCTGAGTACCTCTTTCTATCCAGCCACAGATGGCCAGACAGAGAGGACCATCCAGACCTTAGAGGACATGCTTCAGGCATGTGTCATGGACTTCCAGGGTTCATGGGCAGACAGGCTACATCTGGTAGAGTTCTTGTATAATAACAGTTACCACACCAGCATTAAGATGGCTCCTTATGAGGCCTTGTACGGGAGGAAGTGCAGAACCCCGTTGTGTTGGAGCGACATCAGTGAGACAGTGGTTTTAGGACCTCAGCTGATAGAGGAGACGATGGACCGGTTCGAGTCATCCAGAGCCAAATGAAAGCAGCCTAAGATAAACAGAAGTCCTACGGTGACTTGAAGAGGAGACCGGTTTAATTCGAGATAGGGGACATAGTCTTCCTGAAGGTGTCTCCTGTGAGAGGGGTAACCAGATTCGGGAATAAGGGGAAGCTGAGCCCCAAGTTCATGGGTCCCTACGAGGTCTTGGAGAAAATTGGGGAGGTGGCCTACAGGTTGACACTACCTGGTGAGCTGGAAAGAGTCCATAATGTTTTCCATGTCTCTCAGTTGAAGCGTTATGTTCCCGACCCGTCCCACGTCCTACAGCCTGAGGTGTAAGAGTTGGAGCAGAATCTGTCATACGAGGAGTATCCCATTATAGTATTAGACACCAAGACTATAGAGACCCGATCGAAGTCCACTTGAATGGTCAAGGTGTTATGGTCAAATCATGGGACTGAGGAAGCAACGTGGGAGGTCGAAGAGGAAATGAAGAAGAAGTATCCTCAACTTTTCGAGCAGGTAACAACTTAAGATTTAAGTCAAGTACAGTTGATTTCAACGTTCAGAATCAGCCTTCTAATTAGGGAATTGATTAGGCTTAGCTTCGAGGGCGAAGCTTTCTTTTAAGGGGATGAACATGTTATTAAATAGTTAGTCGAGAATGATATTAATAGAGGCCCAGAGAAGCTACATGATTCTTCTATCTCCTAAAATAATTACCACAAATTCAACTCCTTTATTTCCACCGATAATATATATATATATATATATATATATATTTATTATATGTTCCCAACTCTAATGACGTTATTACGCTCTTCTAGTCTTGAGAGTTCAAACTAGATTTTACTACCTATAATAAATAAGTAATATTATTATAATTATTGTTACTTCAAAGAGCACAAGTTGAATTTTGCTTCTTCCCAAAATTACTTTCTCTTTCCTAAATTATGTTTAACGTTAAATATGTTTCCACTCTTCATGATCTCCAACCATAACTTAATTTAATTATTTAGTAACTATTTATACATTTTAGACAATCTCTCTCATAGATGATAATTATTCATCATTATCCTTTCCTAACGATCAACTAGTCTTTCTCCTATTTTGACTATTAATTAAGTAATATTCCCTGATTTTTTATAACGTGGTGAATCTAGATCCTTCTGCAGATTGCAACGTTATTTACTTACTTTCAAATTATAATTTTATTTGTTAATCCCTTTCTCAAATTATATTGCGGTGTTGTTTATCAATTCTCCTCTCTCTAAACTAAATATACTTATTAGTTAATTATAATAATCCTTTATTTACTTTATTTGTTTTCTATTTAATGATACGATCGATCGCACGATCGTCTTCATCCTCAACATATCGCTACTGCGCTTCTCCCTTTTCTCAACTTTCAAACCTTCTCAAACTCTCGTTCTTACTTTTCCATCGTTGTTAGGCTGCTTCTCTGGAGCCAGATCAGGTAGAAGGGTAAGGGGAATCTACTGGTAAGGTTAATGAATTATTTCGTTGGTGTTTCGATAGTCTCTGATGGAATCTTTACTTATAATTCTAGACCCCGAATTCTCTGATGGGCGCTACTATTGATCTAGCTGGGTGATCTCGTTGTGGTGAGCGTATTCAGGTAAATGTTGTGCTCATCATCCTCTATCTCTGTGTTTTGCAAAATATCGATGAATTGGATTTAACGTGGTTTTGGCATTGTGGAAATTTGGGAATTATTTTCCCCCGTGTATTCTGGTGCAATGGTTTTGCGTTTGGTGTGGATAAATATTTTGGGAGACTTTCATTGGATTGATTATTGGCTTGTTCGTACCTTTTGGTGCCCCGTGTATATTGTTGGTGCCTTTATGGTGCCCCGTGAAATTATTGGTACTTTGTACCCTGTGAATATTCATATTATTTGGCCTGCAGAAATTAATTGCAGTTAAGCTCTAATGATCTACTCCTTTGGGTCATAAATTACCTTCTGGGGGGTGTGCACACTTAAGGACGTAGAGTGAGGTGAGATTCTATTGTTGCGACCCCAATTTGGGTGTCGTCCGCGTATACTAATAATTTGATTCCTTGAAAGTTCTCCCCCGAAACGTTTTGCTAATGGTGAATTTGGTGTTGGTGAAATTGGATTGCGTTATGGTGTGAGTCAATGTTTTGCAAACATAAAATGAGTTTCAAAATGCATTTTACAGGTTGAGGCAATATTTACTCAGTTTTGCTGATTTGCGCGATCCCTTCGCATTTTCTGTTGTTGTTTTTTGATCGCAGGTACTTATGGCTGATTTGGGGATTGAGACACGCTATCACATAGCTTAGGATGACCAGATTAAACTTCAGTTTGATTAAGGTTGAGTTGTGATGTTGGAAATACTTTGTTTTACAATATTGGTAACGTTTTGGTTTGTTGGTTGGTTTAAGCCTGAGCACTCTATGATTAGAGTGTGACGGTAATGCCCTTTTGGATTTGTAATTCCGCTGCTATTTACTTTTGGGATGATTGGAATCGGTATTACTCTCTTGGAAATTGTAGTTGTGATGAGGTTTTCCCACATTAATTAATTGATCTTTCTACCTTGTTTATGGGTATCATTTGAGGTATTAACTTGCTGGAATGATTCTCTATTTAAATGCAAAGTTATTGTGTTTGTTTTGGTGTTGTTTTGACACTGTTTCGGCATTTAAAAACGCATTCCAGGACCTGTCCGAACGTCCGTCTGGACATCAATGTTCGGACAGGCCCCGAGATTTTAAATTGATTTTGCAGTTTTAGTCGTGTCCGAACATCTGTCCGAACATCAATGTTCGGACAGTATGCGAGGACGGGTTCAACTTGCAAGTCTCGACTTATGTCCAAACTTGCAAGTTCGGACCGATGTTCGGACGCGCGTAAAAGATTTTCGGACTTTTGATACTCGACTTGTGTCCGAACTTCAAAGTCCGGACACAAGTTCGGACATCTCCGTTTTTCAGGTTTTCAATCTTGACTTGTGTCCGAACGTCAATGTTCGGACACAAGTTCGGACAAATGGATTTTTGTAGTTTATTTTCCCTCGGCTTGTGTCCGAGCTTCAGACATTCGGACACAAGTTCGGACCCAACTTAATTTGCACATGTAGGACTCGTTTGGAGTCTGTTTTCGAAGTCTTTTTCACCGTTAGATTCGTACTTTCTTAAGCTATCATTTGAGGCAAAATCCAGGGTGTTACAATTTCATGTTATTCTAGTTTGGATAATTTTTAATTACTATTATTTTGGGTCATTTTGAGTTCGGGTCGGTTTCGGGTTATAAATTTTTGGGTCATTTCGGGTTCGGATCATTTCGGGTTTTACCCAATCGGGTTTCGGTTTATTATATTTAAATATTTTCGGGTTTCTATTGGGTTTCGGGTTCGGATAAAACGGACGGGTTTTCGGGTTGGGTCAAATTTTGACAGCTCTACCTATGATCCTACACTATAGATCCATAGTACGATCCTATGATCCCGTTGATCCTAACTTTATTTATAGTTTATGTTTTTCATATCAATGTGAATTATATCTTAATAAAATATAAAGAATATAAAAGTTCTCAAAATTTTGTATAAAGTTTCATAATCCATAAAATATCATGACTTTGAACATTGCAAATGGTGTTATGAATACAACTTTTATTGTAGCTTATTTGAGGTCATTGAGTGGATAAAGGTTAAGATTGGAATATCACTTCTTGTTACTTTCCATCATGAAAGATTACAATATGTACCTAGGTTTACAAAAAATGTATAACATTTAAAGTGTTATTCAATATTGTAATGATTGAAAAATTCAAAGTTATAAAGCTTTAAAGTAGAAAAATGAAAAAAAAAACTTAAAAGAACCAATACAAATTTATAAAATATTATTGATTACTCTTTCATCATTTTTCTTCTTGGTTTATAACTGAAACAATAAGCTATTAGAACTCATTTTGACTTTGTGTTTCAATGGTTACTTACTCTTTTGAATGAGCATGGATGTAAAAACCCATGATTTTGTAAATAAAGAACTTGTAGCTCATAATGTTTGTTGAGAGGGTGATGAACGAAATAAAGACGCACATAAAATTTATGAATTATGTGGATTTGATTTATGTTTAACTTGTCTTATTAAATTTTATCATTTTTATGGACAATAATATGAGAATTCATATGGTTTGCTTATCTATATTTCAATTTTGTAAGTGTACTATCATAGTTGTGGTCTTAATTTTTATTTTTTAATTCGGTAATGCTATATATTCTTACTCAAATTAAACTTTATGCTTTAAATATAAGTTGTTTATAACATATGTATATTTTTTAATAATATTAACTCACTTTTTGTAGGATCGAACGATCCCACGATTCGATCCCACGATCCGATCCTAGGGGTCACTTATGATCCTACGCTAGGATCGCAATCCTAAAAACATTGCTTGCTGGAATGATGAAGGCGAACATGGGTTGTTGATGCCCGAATTGCATCTTATCAATTTGATCTTGATCATAACTTGAAAATTTGGGTCAATTGAGAGGTTGAAAGAAGGGTTTCCTTGCATCGTTTCCTTTCTAGCTTTTCTAGACATTTTGCTAGAATGTGGGAATGAGATTTTCTAGTAACTAAAATGATAACCCTTAATTGCTCAAGAAAATGATAGTAATAGGAGTTAGGAAAAGTATGATGAAGTGTGTGGTGAGAATGGTGATCAAATTGAGTATATATAATGTTTTGGGGGATATGGTTTATATAGCCATTTGGAGCAGTTGGACACAAAAAAAATCTATTGGAACCTTCTAATTGGTTCCGACTCCAATGACTCTATGCCGAAAGAGGCGCGCGCCCACCAGCTCAAGATGACGTCGTTTTGACGTTTGACCAACGCTCATATTTGATCGATTCAGGGGAGATTCTTCTGGTTCTAGCGGTTTCGATTCCGATGCCGGATTTGGGCGGTTCCAAGTGGTTACGGATCCGACTGTGGTTCCGATTTTGTCCCGAATCTTCAATGGTGTATTCGGATTCACTTCGTTAGCTGACGGTTCCGGTTTCAAACTGGTTCCTACCTAGTTCCGACTAGTTGCGGTTCAGTCCCATCGGTTCCGGTTGGAACCGGTTCTGTTGGCCAGCATTAGAGTGAACCCACGGTAGACCTGTCCAATGGGTTGTCCATTCGGGGTCGGGTCAAATTATTTCGCTCATAACCCGTTCGGATCAATAAATTTTTGGATCATTTTCAGATTTAGCTCATTTAGGTTCGGGTAAAATGGAGTTCTATTCATAATATTTTTAAATAAAATCAAGTTTCGGTTAGTTTGGGCTGATCGATAATATATTATACTAATACTTATAAATAATTTCTACAATAAAATTTATTCTTTACAATAATAATTAATATATACTACGATATACTCGAACGCTCAACTCTCACGCCTAATCTAATGTTGGATGAGAAAACCCTTTTATCTTCTTTTTTATTTTTAATATATTCAATTATGGTTTGCGGCCAACAAGAGACCGCATCATCCTCATTCTTTTGCATAGTTGAAACTGCTAGCTGATGTTAGTTGTCACCAGAAGTTAGAAAAAATAGGTAAAAGAAAAAGTAAATATTGATATGACATTCAATGTATGTGACATATAGAGAGAAAAAGTGAGCTGATCAGATAAATTCGTTTCCAAAAACCAGCAAAAGAATGGTGCCTTAATTAACTTCTCTCGGTTTTTAATATATAACACCAAGTCTTTTGTGACTTCCTTCTTTTAGAGTTCCGTGCACACGTCTATATTTCTTTATTTTCTCGAAACATCCATTTTAAAATATTTCTCAACCACCACATGACACCATTTCCAATTTTCATATTTAATTCTTTTGGCTTTAATCACATTATGTTAGGTTTTGGTATACTATCATTCGGGTACGGTCAATTTCAAATTATAAAATTTTCAGGCCCTTTTGGATTTGGGTCAATTGGGTTCAACCCATTCAAATTTCAGGTTTATTATATTTATATATCTGTGGGTTTCAGCCAGTTCCAAATTTGGGTCAAACGAATGGATTTTCAGGGGTCAAATTTTGACAGCTCTAACCCATGCTCTTATAAACTAATAGGAAAAACAAGGTTTTTACAACACGGTCAATTTGTCAAGTTCCACCCTATCACGTACTTTCTGGGCCCATCGTCTTGTCTCCCTTCTCCTAGAGCTGATCAAACCCAACCTGGTCCGACCCGGGAAAAAAGCTCGAAAAACCAGGCTTGAAAAAAATTCAGGCGGGCTTGGACAAAAAACTAGTCTCGAATTAAAAATCGGGCTGCGCTCTGGTAAAATTTGGGCCCGAAATAAAGCCCCACCCGACCCAAATTTAAATATATACTATTATTTAAAATATACATATAATATAATATATTTAATGTAACTTTTATATAATATATAAGTTTTTATTTAGAATTTATTAATTATTTAATATTTTATGTTGAATTTATTTATGTATTTAATTTTATTATTTATTTAAAATTTTATTAATTATTTATAAAAATAAAATAACTGGACCAGATAATGAGAAAAAACCGAGTCTAAACCGGCTGGTCCAAAAATAAAAGAGTAAATTACTCGGAACCCCCTTTAGAATTTTGGATAATACAGTTAACCCCCTTGTGTTTATCGTAATTATTGGTAACCACCTTGAGGTTACGATATTTCGGACTATGAGCCCCCAAACTGTAACTTCGTTATCAAGACGTTAACTACGAGCTAACCCGTTAGCTTAATCACATTAATAATGACAGACTGGACAAAAAACACTGCTAAATCAACATTGTTATTATCCTAAAAACGTCAACCCTACCTTAAAAATGCATATGAAGTGGGATGAGAGAATGTTAGATGATGTTGATTAAGCAATTTTGTTGTACAACCTGACATTAATAATGTGATTAAGCTGACAAGTCAACATGTAATTAACTTCCTGATACCATAGTTATAGTTCAGGGGCTTGTAGTCAAAGATATTTTAACCTCAGAGTGATTACCAATTATTATGATAAACACAAGAGGGTTAACTTTATTATCTAAAAATCTGAAGGTTCCAGTAATTTACTCAATAAAAATCAGACCTGAACATTAGTAACAGCCGCATGTTCTTTCCAGCTCGGCGCGAACCCTTCCGTACCAAAAACGAAAGCGGCATCGACTCCTTCATATCGCAGTACCCACTTACCACGGCGGTCCAAGAAGCAACTGCGACGTCTACGGCGAGTCTGAGCTCCACCAGCGGCGTTGACGAGGATAGCGGCGCCTTCGACTGCCGAGTCGACAACGACGAGTTGGAATTTGTGGTATTTGACTTGATTCCACATTTGTCCTTCTAAACTTGTGGTATTAGAGATTAATGAGGCTTAATTTGGTCTTCGATTTGACCTTGTGTTAATCTTGCTTCTGAGGTATTGTTGGTTACAGAATTGAAACAAGATTTTTTCACTCGTGATTAAATTACGGCGGCTTGAGTGTTTGTGGTTCTGGATATTGGTTGAGGGGAGCTTGCCAGATTTGGGGTTTAAGCCTCATTTGAAGTGTTAATTTTAGTCCACAAGTAATGCACTTTAGCAACTCTAAATGTTCATGTTCAAATTCGTAAGACTAGTGCCTTGAGATGAAGTGCTGGAACTGCTGATTAAATCAGTTAGTGTCGTGTGCAAATTATTACCGAAACCATGCTGATCTTTAGTTATTGCACTTTATAATTTCTGTTAGAAAAAATTGAATGTTCGTGGACTTGCATTGAAAAATCGAACTTCATTGGTTGTCAGTATGTGGACTGCTAGTGCCCAAGGGACTGATGATTTCAAAAGTTCGCCCCTAGTAGATTTATCTTTATGAAAGAGACAACTCATTTCTGTATAGTAGTTATCTAATGATACTTGTGTAGGTTTCTGGCCATATTGTTGTTTGTGGGCATGAATATTGAGAGGGCAGATATCACCTGCAAAGATCAGTACAATTTCATTAGAAAAGTTGGAACTTTAAGTTAAATCCATTTCGGGGGGGCTGATTATCAGGGAACTGTCTTTCTTCAGGCATCGAGCTATGATGTGGTGAAATGCTCTTTCAAGTGAAATTGTGATTCCTGTGGCTTGTTCCTTCCCTGGGTCATATTCTTTTTCGTTTGTGAGGAAATGAATCCTTCCATTATTAAAAAAAAAAAAGTTTTCGAGTTGTTTCTGATCTCATTTTTTAACCCGGTCTTCAGACATTTCATTACGTTTCAGATTCTTGAACTGTTTCAAGTCCCCATATCATAATGGCTCAAACTTTATCCTTATAATTCTGAGATCAAGCTTCCTTCGCTAATCGACTTTATCTTATTGGACATCAATGTTATAGTGTATGTGAAAGATTTGAAGGCTGCTGTGTTTTAATAGCGTTCTGTGTTGTATGTTGCACCCCCTTTGGCTTGATACATTCATATGTGTTATGTTGCTACTCTATAGAGTTGAAATATCAGATTATTGACCCGTTACTAATGACAGTACTAGCAGAGGAACGCACGGGGAGGCTTTCATACTTACCGTCTAGGGTTTGAAACAAAGATTGAAACAAATCAACATGTCAGGTCGCAAAGAGACAGTTCTTGATCTTGCTAAGTTTGTGGACAAGGGTGTCCAAGTCAAGCTTACTGGTGGAAGACAAGTGACAGGAACTCTCAAGGGGTATGATCAATTGCTGAACCTTGTTTTGGACGAAGCTATGGAATTTATGAGAGATGGTGATGACCCTTTGAAGACAACAGATCAAACTAGACGTCTTGGACTAATTGTCTGCAGGGGGACGGCTGTCATGCTCGTGTCACCAACAGATGGAACCGATGAGATCGCTAATCCTTTTCTTCCAGCCGATGGAGCAGCTTAGACATAACATTAAGCTATCAAAAGGTCATAAGTAAAGCTATGATAAATGCCATGAAGGGATATGATGAATCAGTCGTGGATGTTCAAATCGGGTAGCATTGATTTGAATTTTTTTTTGTTTGATGGTTAGATGGCTTAGATTGATAATCTAAGGTTGGTGTATCGATTGTATCTCTAGATGTTGGTAGTTTCAACATGCTGTGTATCTAAAAAAATTCCAATACTAGTGGTGCATGAGGAACTAAAGACCAATTTCCAGAAGCATAAACTTCAACATCAATGTTAATTTATACCATTAAGAAGTGTTTTCGCTATTTAAACTCAAACTAATGCAAAATTCATAGAAAATGAAAACACTGCCGCCGCAAAAACATCAGAGCATTCAGTGCCTGTTACAACATGATTATTTTGGTGTCATTGCACTGAGAAAAAGGGGACTTTAAGATATACCCGTAGGAATGGGAAGACTAAAATATTGAGAGTGATGAGTGGTTTTCATTGGCTGTAGGATATAAGTGGTTGTTTCATTCACGCGACGGAAACGGAGTTAGAATCAGGAAAGGGAATTGAGGGGAAGGAAAGGGATTCCCTTTGATTAAAAGTTTGTTTGGTTTTAACAGAGAACGGATAGAATTATGCATCATCCTTTGTTGTTTTTTGGTTTTGAATATAAGGAATCACAATTTTCTCAAAAAAAAATTTATACTTAGTAATAATTTTAGTTTCCAATCTCAAATGAATCATCCATGTCATCTTCATTTCATAAACATATTGATAATTAAACAAATATAAATTAGAAATAATCTAATTATATATTCAATAAAATATAAACACTTTAATCAAAATAAAAATTAATTAATTAATATATCAAAATTATGTTATATTCAAAAATATTTGCAATATATTATAGAGATTTATCTAATACATACATTACAAATTTTAATATTTTAAGATAAAGTTATATGTTTTAATATCTTGTTTATATTTCTCAATATCTTTTATTATTATTCGTAAATATTTTAGTTCAACCTTTATTATGATATTTTGTTTCTTATTAATATTTTCAATAAATATAAGGTTATTAAAATAACAATAATAATATTTTTATTAGTGAACTTGTGTATGATAATGAAATAATAATAATGACTATACTTAATTTTTAGTAGCTTACTACCTCCGTCCTCATTTTGACCTTCTTGTTTACTTTTTTGGCACGTTTTTCCACTTCAATATTTAACATTAAAATACATTAGTTTTATGAAATTAAGTTTCAATTTTAGTTTATCACAGAAGAATCAATAATAAAACTTAGATTTGTGAAATTTGATTATCTTATATGTTAAATATTGAAGTCAAACGACATGCAACTATTAAAATAAGACGGTCACAAGGGACAGAGGGAGTCTAATATAGTCATTTTTATTTCATATTAGTAAGTTTTTTTAAAGTTTATGGTATAATATTTAAATCCAAATTTTTAAAAAGTTGTTTTGAATATAATATATGTAGGATTAATATATATATATATGAAAAGAAATATTTATATATAAGAAAAATAACTAAATGAATCTTGTAAATATTTTAATTTAAGATCCACCATCTAAATATTGCTCATACCTAATTGTTTACTTTGATTTTATTTAATTACATGTAAACATACTAATTTGTAGATAATCATATTTATTATTAATTTAATTATAATTGAAACTTGAATAAGGATCATATTTCATATTTATATATTTTAATTCTTAAAAAAACATTTATTTAAATTAAACATTGCTTGAAATAAGATTATGAGTTATGTAGTGGGATAGAATGATAGGAAAAGGAAGGAAAGGGAATACTATTCCCCATGATTTTCGGGGGATGGAAAGAAGGGAATGAAGGTTTTCAAAAACTGAAAAATTAGGGAAAGGTAATCATTAAAATTAAAACAAACCATCACAAAGAGAATGATTCCCTTTCCCTTTCCCAAATATACCCCCACGTGAACACAAACCCTAAAGTATTCTGATCCAACTTCGTAGTCTACAATTTACAAATCCGAAAGACCAAGTTGTCTACAAAACAAGGAAAAACTAAGGAGCATCAGAAAACTATTCATCAGGATTGTACTTTGGACCTATGCTTCGAATTATCAGTTCAAATCTCGCTCATGTCTTTGTGCTCTTATGTAAGTCTCTTGAATCATTTGAGGGCTTGCCAGAGGAAGTGAAAAAACTAGCTACCATGTTAGAGCAGTTGACGATTCATGATAAAAATGTCCTAACATTGTAGATCTATCTATGTTGATACCTTTATTTATCCACTTCTCTAAAATATTTATCCTAGTAAGTTGTCTTGTAATGTATCTACCTACAAGCTTTAATCAGCTTAGGAACTTGTAATATTTGGAAATCAGTCATTTCTTTGAGCTCTGCAGCTGGAGAGGAGATTGTGACTTGACTTGATTTTCTCACATGTAAAATGGTTAGCATAAAAGAGCCAACGTGTAGAAGTTTGCCCTGAAAAGCAGTACTGTAGTTGGAGTTGTATCGCTATTGCTGCGTGGCCGTCTTTTGATTAGGTGTTGTGTTGTATCTTTCTTCTGGCTGTTGAGCTTTTTTGTAGCCCTGCTCTATTTTGTATAAACTTGTTCATTCCTCATTATCCTCTGCCAACCGTTCTGTTTATGAGGGTTTATCTTTGTTTGATATCCGGGACTATGTAGCATTGCATGTATGAGAGCAGCAGCAGGGAGTGTTTAAATCTTGAGCATGTTAGGATTTGATCGGTCTTGTTGGGGAATTTGGTACAAGGAGCAGCAGTGAATTCGGTAGTTCAGTGAACAGAAGGGCATTGAAGGTGACTTCATTGATGTTGTTGAAAAAGATGGTAGGATTAATGAAGGATCAGGCCCGCACACAATTTTAAGCTTCGATGACGACTAGTGCTTTGATCTTCACAATTGGCATAAGCACATAGCCAGACGGCTTGAATGAGTGAAATTTATGTTCATCAGCAAGCAGCCATCCACCCTATTCTTTTCTGAAGAACTTGAACATCTACTCAGATTATCAGCTAGCCTAAAGAGATGACTACACCACCACCAAATTGCAAAATGAATAACAGAAATTAAAAGTTTCAATGCCAGACTGAAAGTGATAACCAGGACATAACCATTGCATAATCAACTCCAATAACATCTACTTGAGGAACCAAAGATTGATCAGATATCAAATGCACAAACCTTTCGATTCAACATTAAAATATCGCCTCGAACCATACTATGAGATTACCCTATAGGATCTCAATCCGCAAAAAAAATAATCAAAAATCAAATATCAAAGCACAGACAAAATTCATCAAAAACAAAAATTTTGCTTCCTTGCAGCATCGGAAGATATCCAACTTACTTCTTCCATATCATCAGGACACCCTTACAGTTTTCCTATGTTTACTCTTTGCAATCTTCTTCAACGTTTTAGGGTTCGTGATCTTCTGCAACTTAGTACCAGACCTCAAAACATTCCTTCTTCTTCTTCTCGACGCTCCTCCCTCTTCTTCCGCTTCTCGTTTTTATTTTCCTTATCTCCTCCTTCAACTCATCCTTCTCCTTGTACGCCTTCCTTATCTCCCTATCCCTCTTCCGTTCCTCGAACGTCGACCTTTCACACTCATCACTTCGCTGACGCTCTAGTACAGGCTGCTTCCATTCCGTCCTGAAACCTTCCCGGCTATCACACCGTTCGTAAGTGGGGCAACCGAAGGCCGCCGGTTTGTTGGGTCCGTTGAAGATGCAATCGCGTGACGTTTTAGCTGATGGGGCATCGTCGTCGACGTCCATTGAGGCGGCATTGTCGATGATTGTGGGTGTAGATTTGTTAATCTAGCTTTTCAGATCTCTTCCGCTTTTTCGGTTTTACCGCCGATCCCTCGTCCAAGCGCCTGAAGTCGACGTGCACGCCATCGGAGAACTAAGAAGTAGGGTAAATCGAGGGGAGACGGTATAGACTGAGCAAATGGTTAGGGTTTGAACGTACTCACAGTTGGACTTGGAAGGAGGCCTTTTTTTCTGAAACCTATCCTCTACGGGCATCGCGGCCCAATAGTACCAGTGCTGCTGTAGCGCGTCAATATGAAACAATGTTCCATCAAAGCTCCGAAGTGTTTTTGTTCGTGGGTATTAAGTATAGGGTTAAGTTCACTAACCATTTTTATTTTATTTATATTTTACCCAATATCTTTGTAAATGAGAATTAAATTTTTTTTTTCTAATTATAAATTCCAGTGTATATATTTTACCCAATATCTTTGTAATTGTGAATTAATTTTTTTTTCTAATTATAAATTCCAGTGTATATATTTATGCTCTTTAATATCAAAATATGAAATAAATATAAAATGAATTTATATAGTTGTAAATAGTTAGATCTTCATAAATTCATGCCTTTTTTACCCTAAATTGTAATACTCGTTATAATTTTACATGATTTTTAGTAATATACAATTATAAATTATGAAGGATAGAATAATTAAATTTTAGTTACCAAATGATGTTTCAAATAATACTCTTTATTACCATATCATTAATTTTATTGCACTCAAACATAATAATTATTAAATTATATTATAATATTTCACTATGATATTTATTTTCATAATTTAATATTGGCTATTATACAAAACTCAATAGTTTTAAAAACACAACGACAATTTTTTTTTTTAAAAAAAAAAGTGGTTTCATATTGACTAAAGTAAAAACACCATGGCTTTATCTTTGTTTTCTATAGATAAACAGATGATTTTTTTCTCTTTGCACTTTTTGAACTTATCCAAGATTTTTGACACCAAATCCTTTTTGTCATCAAATTAACTACATCTTTATTTTTGTCAATAATGGACACAGTCCAAAACTTGGTTTGGGCTTTTCAAAATCATCGACTTGTTAGTTGCTAGTGATACAAGTGATACTATGAACGATTGCACTGTATGAGCTGCTCTTTTCTTTATATTTAGTTCCTTTTCGGCTGAACAAAAATCTTAAAAATATAGTTCAGGAATTGTATAATCTAAAACAACCTGGTAATTTGGGTCGCTGGGTCGGGTTGATATCAACCCTAACCAACCCATTTAAAAATATCATCAACCCCAACCTAACCCAAAAATGAATGGGTCAGAAATCATGACCCTAACCCAACCCGTTTAAAATCCTTCAACTCTAATCCAACCCACCCAACCCATTTTTTAAGCATACAATAATTTAGATGAACTAGGAGTAGAAATTAATAAAAAAATCTAATTAGGATGACACAAAAGGAAGATAAATAATCTTGCTTGATCGACTCAACTTTAAACAAATTCCATGTTATGCAAAGAATGTAAAAGTACTGCATCAATTTCCCATGAATAGAATAACACGTACTTTTTCCATAAGTTTATATTTATCAATCTGAGCCTAAAGCTCTACCACTGTTGGGAGGAATCCAATCTAGATATGCACATGATCCTATTGCCCTTAATAAAAAGGGGGAATGAAAATGAAAATCTTCATTATGCATTAGAGAATATACTAAAGACAAATCTTCTAAAGTTAGAAATAATTTTAAAACTGAGAGCTCAAAGCCTCAAACTATGACTGATAGTTTTAAAATAATTACACTTGTTAAAATTGAGTGCTCATGCCTGAGAAAAGTACAATCACAATACTTAATCGTTACCAACAGTTAAGAAATTTTTATGCAGCACACTATCTGTATTGTTAGCTTCAGAATTCACTAAGAGGTCTACAATCAAGATCTTACTTACAAAAATACATATCACCTACTATTGTTCACCCTTCTAGATAATCTAAATGTTATAACCCAACCCAATTCGTTATATTCTTTTATTTCGTTCCACGTTATTCTAAGTTAACTTACTTTACTTAGGACAAGGAAGTCCTTCTTAAGAAGTTGAGGACGAGGAGGTCATTTG